>OZ005689.1:12497537-13097537 GCA_963930775.1 Cliona cf. orientalis
TGAACCCTTGACCATCTCCCCAGTAGCTGCACAGTGTAATGGTGCATGTGGTAAAAGGTCGTCAATAGAATGCGTACACATCGATCGATGCTGGCCCCAGAAATCGTGGAGATGGCGTCTAAGATCGACTCTCAACCTTGATAGCGACAAGTTTCGATGCTTCAATCATAGAGACGAACTCGACAACACAGTATTCCTTCCGAACTTCAGGTTGGTCACGCTGCTGCAGTCGCGCGCGGGCCAGCCCCTTGTGGCAGTGATGCGTGCTACATGTGCTATATATAGCGCAAGGCTAGCTTTATTTATCCATGGCATTACGTAAGCCAAGAAAACACGTGAAGTTCAACCAACAGTACTTCTCAGAGAAAGTAGCGCTCAGGTTGTAATCTATTCGCTGGATACACGCGTAAGATACTCTACATATTTACTGATTTTCAAGTCTCAGAAAGGAGGTAATTAGATGAGAACATTCAGGGCCCTCGCTGGAGCCTTTCTGGACATAGTTTCATCATAATTACACTATAATTACCTCATAACCACAGAAAAGTAAATTGTTACTGGGGAGATAATATATATCAGTAGAGTAGGAAGCAATTGCGTGTTGCAGGGGCCACTGATACAAGTTGTGGATGTGGCTTTGATTACTGAATTTTATGGCCATAATTATTATTCTTTATAGAGTACGTATCAGACTTTTACATAGAAAGTCTGATACCGAAGGTCGGGTTTTGAGTGTGAGATTCTTTTGATTGCGAATAGTGAGATTTTACACAATTAAGATGCAATCAAAAGAATCGTAGGAAAAAGAATACGCAATGAATAATGTTAGCTACACGTGACCATACCCTCTTGCATGCGTGCTCGCTTGTGATCCCAAATGTGCACATGTTATCGATATCACGCGTGCTCGATCTACTTGAATGCTTGTACATACAACTGTCGATCGTCGAGGATGAATCTTTTTCGATTCTTCAAGCCAACTGCAAACCTGCCAACACCATAGCCAATGCCAAGCCAAGCGCAACCGTCACTCGAGCAGTATGGTATTCTATTAATAGCCCACCCCACATGCAGCCACACAAGCCACACCTCTGTGGCTAAGATTGAGGGTGCGGCTTCCTCATTTGGCCATTCGCAATCATTAGAATCGCAATCTGGCTTATATAGGCTAAGCGCCATTCGCAATTGTTTAACTATGCATTCAAAACCCGACCTACAGTATTATGATAAAAATACATACACATACACAAGGGCTATGTATCAAGACTGATTATTGTGGGGGGGGGGGGGGGGGGGGGGGGGGGACAGTGGCCCCACGCCCCGCCCCCCCCCCCCCCCCCCCCCCAGTTTCTACTCCACTGTGTATGTCTGTACGTGTTAAAACTTATCTACTGTACACAGTATATGGCATAGTAGAAAGCTTAATTAAGGTACCATTTAATTGCGTGGGCGTGAGCGTCAGGAATGGCTAATTCAATTAGCGAATCGTGAAGGGGCGTGGCCGAAGAGGCCATACGAGTGCTTTTGGTCGAAGGTGGGCGTGTCCAGAATCGGCCAGGGATGATTATGCGCGTGTAATTAGCGACCGGAAGTGGCCCCTGAAGAAAAGGCCGGTAATTGCCCACATCAAAGCAAGATCAAAGCATTCTTTCTTAACTATTAACCGCAACGACTTAAAAAAAAAAAAAAAAAAAAAAAAAGCTTATTAGGCCTAATTAAGCATGTGGGCGTGTTCCTGGCACTGTGTGGAGTGTGTGCGTGTGCGTTAATGCAGGTTTTATTGCTTCCGATTGGGCGTGGCTTCACGGGCCAGTGCTTGGACATCGGCGCCTGGGACTTGGCCTCGGCGATAGGTGGGCGTGTCCCGGCTGCGGTGGTGACCTTTGAACCCCGCGAGGAGGCTTTGGGGGCGTGGCAGGAGGTCAAAGGTGAGGCCATGTCTGTTAATGAGGTACTGTACGGCGGTGCGATCGAGGGGCCTGTACGGCTGGACGGAAGCTGACGATGGTTTGAAGCGGATGTGGTTGCGATGACGTGTTGTTACTCCGCCCACACAGGAAATGAGGTGAGCTCTTGCGTGGGCGGTGTGGCAGAACGGCCTCCAAGTGTTTGTGTGTGTTTTGGCCTTGAGGAAGCTGTGTGTTTTAATTGCGATTGATTGTGGGCTTCCGGTGGACATCCGGTGGTTAGTAGGCACTTGATTGAGAATGGTGGTCCTTGGGGAACAGGGTGGGGCTGTTTTGGGCGTGGCCTGGCCCCTCCCTTCCGGCTCGGCTTCCGGTCCATGGAGGATATTAAATGAACACTTCCGGCTCTAGCAGCCACACCCCTGAGACCTGTGCAATTAAAAGGGCGTGGTTACACAACATGCACCTCACTAATGACTTTGATGTGGTTTAGGTGTCATATCCCCCACCTCACGCCCACGCAATTTAATGGTACCTTAATAGCAGCCAAAAGTACTAGAGCACCACAGACTCTTCCATTCATATCTATGCTGACAGTACATGCACTGTGTATGTCTGTACGTGTTAATAGCAGCCAAAAGTACTAGAGCACCACAGACTCTTCCATTCATATCTATGCTGACAGTACATGTAGTTGAACTGTACTAGAGCTCACCATAGATATTTCCAATCATATGCAGGATTGTAAAGGCTTCCAGTCCTTGGTTGAATGCTGTTCTTCTTGTTGGCATCATTATTTGGCTGCCTTCAGCTCTGTTTAACAGTCTTGCTATATCTTCCATTGAATATGGCTTTGGAGAAGTATGTAGTAACGCATTTTGCCATGTAAGTTTGTTTGTTAACTTGACATTGTTTGTAATATAATTGGGGCGAGCCAAAGCGAGCCCCACATGTGCATTAATCATACATACTGGCATACAAGAATATAGCTATACTATATTATAGCCGCACATGGATATGGCATTACATTAGGCAAGAGATTACAGCACGTGTTTGAACTGCTCTTTATTGGACAGCATGAATTGAAGCTTTTAGCTACTGTATTTGCTTGATGTACGTGTGAGTTACTTATATTGGTGATTTCCATGGCCCACGTCAAAAGCGCCAGAGAGGCCCTGAATTGTTGCTGAATTACAACATAGGTATGAAGTGACATTGTTCTCAGTTGCTATCTGCATGAAACAAACGAAGATTCTTTGCAGACAACTTAACTGTCCGGTAAAACATGCCGACGTTTCGACTAGATGCTCTAGTCATCCTCAGGGCAAAAGTGAAGCAAGGTGCGAAAAGCTTGTGCTCTTAAAGGCGTGCTTCTGCGCTCACACGTCCATGCGGCTCAGTGCAGAGGCTGAAGCGCCGGCGCAATTAGCACTAGCGCAGTTGCCCCCGCCCCCTAGTTTCTTCATGTTCATGATCCAACAGCTTGGCAGCTCGTAGTCCCCATCTCGATTGAGCCTATTGTTTGCTGGGATCCTCTCGATGTGTAAGGCTTCCTTTATCTTCAGCTGGACAGGTCTAGAGGCCATATTCAGTACTCTGATTCCGTCCTAGTTCACTTGATGTTGCTGGTCCCAGACTTCCACATGTCCCCCTTATTGCATGCATCCCTGTGTTTTTTTACTCACGTCTCTAGGTGCCTCTGCATTTCCCCAACGTCCAAACAACAAAATAGCTAAAAACTCGATCCCAAAAATTCAGCTACACCTTACTACACTGGCAGGGGATCTGTTAGAACACACCTGCTAGTTTCTCCTTGGGGAGGCGGTCCTTCACTTTGGTGAGTAGCGAGCGGAGAATTGAGCCAGATTTGAAGACAGCCCGTAGGTCAAACTTCTCACAGGCCTCTCCTGATCTGACCACTCACGTATGGGATGACTGCTATAGTGGTTGTTTCCTCTCATCCTCCCGGGATCTTTCGTTATCTGATTCCTTATCCAACTCTTCGTCTGGTGGTGTCGATGGTTTCTGTACTGAAGAGGAAATGGCACGGATGAAGGGTAAGGGATAACTGTTCTGCTTGAAAGTAGTGGTGAGGTATTCTTCTTCCTCCCGCAGGTTCTCCTTCCGTAGAGTGACGTTCCTGGCCCTGTCGAAGAGACTCCTGACAGCTGCCCTCTTTGCACTTGCTGGGTGGTGGGAGCTGAAGTGTAGGTACCTGACAGTTTCTGTGTGCGGAGGTTTCCTGAAGATAGTCACGTCCAGAGTGCCGCCCTCCCTTCGTGTTAGCTTGGTGTCAAGGAAGGGAAGGGTGCCGTCCCTCTCCACCTCTATGGTGTATGTTGGGGAAATGCAGAAGCGCCTAGAGATACGAGTAACTGGGATGCATGCAATAAGGGGGACACATGGAAGTCTGCCACAGCCAAGCATCAGTGGGACCAGCAAACCAAGTGGACTGGGACGAAACCAGAGTACTGGATAGGGCCGCCAGACATGTCCAGCTAAAGCTAAATGAAGCCTTACGTATCGAGAAGATCCCGGCAAACAACAGGATCAATCAAGACGGGAGCTACGAGCTGCCAGGCTGTTGGATCGCAACCATGAAGAAACTAGGGGGCAGGGGCAATCATGCTAGCGCTAATAGCGCCGGCGCTTCAGCCTCTGCACCGAGCCGCATGGGCACTCGAGTGCAGTAACCACGCCTATAAGGGCACCAGCTTTTGGCACCTCACTTCACTTTTACCTTGAAGATGACTAGAGCATCTAGTTGAAATGTGGGCAAGTTTTACCAAACAGTTAAGTTGTCCACAAAGAATCTTCGTTTGTTTCATATAACATAGGTTACAGCAAAATTACATCATAATTACCTAATGACTGCAGAAAATAAAGTACTACTTAGCATCTAGTTATCTACCCTTCTTTATGATTGTAGTTGGAGGCCTGGTTATACTATCTTGGTGAAGCAATTTTTCTGGCCACAATGATAGCAAAAAATTGGAGGATTTATCGTATATTTAATAATAAATCACTGAAGATGATTGTGAGTTGATAATAATAATTATTGTTACTATTAATAGAAGCCTTTTCGTAGCTATGAGGTACTTTTAAATACTGTATAGCCGGAAAATTTGTGGGGGAATTAAATTTGGCGATTTGGCGGTCTATATTACAACCACCAAATTAAAATCCGACAACTTACTCACATATATACAAATGGCGATCCCATACCGAACTGCCAAGTTTAAATCTGCTAATATTCTTGCAATAGCGATTTGGGGCTCAACCGCCAAATTTAATTCCCGCCAATATTTCTGGCAATACGGTAATCCATTAAGGCACTTTTAAGTACCATTAATCGGCATCTTGCAAAAGTCATGTTGAGATGTAAAGCACAGACTTTCTTAATACATTCTAAGAAGTTAACATTACTCTATCGGGTCAAGATATATACAGCTATTGTAGGCTGCACACGTGTTGGGGTGCATGTTTGGATTAAATTAAGGACCCTTAACCAATGATGATTATGCCATGGCCACATTATGGTAGCTATTAGACACTGAGTAAAGACATTGACCACTCGTGTCTTGTATAGGGTGATGAGCTCTCTGACAATCGTTTAGTGATCTTCATTCTCCTATTGCTTTTGCCAGTCCTCATCATGCTGATCGTCTGGTCCTCTTTTCATATTCAACTGGAAACACGTTTGATTCAGAATCAGGCAAGATATTATACATAAAACACCTGTGTGCTATACTTGGTTATTAATCCCTGGATTAATTAAGGAGAATTCTCTGATTAGGACACTTATCTGTTGTCCCAGCTACATAAAGAAGTATACAGAACAACATCAAATACCATAATATTATAGTGAGAAATTTTTGCAGGGTTCATTTTTCCGGATGGTTTATCTTTACCATTTAACTTTGAAATTCATGGTTTAATTTTCGCAGATAGGTTTATACACACGCTCATTATGTGCTGTATAATCAAGCTTATTCCATGGGTTTGATTTCAGAATCTGCGATTTAGCAATCACCCATTAAATTCATAAAAATTAGACCTCTTGAATTCCCACTGTACAGTAATGATGTCAGAGTCTTTAATCAAGACATTTTGTGGTGTCCTGAGGGTGTCTGTAATAGAATGGTTCCACTATATATTAAATTAGATAAGATAAAATCACTAGGTATATCTATCTATAGCAGTTTATTTTGTTACTTCCTATAAAAATAGAGAACACCTTTGAATGTAGCTGCTGCATAAAGGTGAAATCGTTCGTACAGTGATTGTCATGCATGCGCGGCCTGTATTTAAATTTACCGGTCTTTGCAATCTTCTACTAATAGGGTCAGTTGGCGCTATTAAAGTTTGACAGAGCCTTTAAGTTATACATTGTATGGAGGCTCAATTGTATTTCCTCAAAATCTCGTTATAGTGGGAAGTTTTTAAGGCCCCATTTGATATGGTAACAATTCGAGGGCGGCGTCTACGTATATAGCCTGTACGTGTACACATGTACCATGCAACCCTTGATATTTCAAGCGTGGTGGTTATTCAAGAGCGGCGATATTTTGTGAGCAGCAGGTATTGTAGGTGTGGTGAGATTTTTGAGGGAATAATAGATATTGGCTGTGCTTATTTCAGGGTGCATATAATGCTTCAATACAGAATCTTCAGCTTACTCGAATTGCAGTCTGCACCTCTGACTACCTCATTAAGTTCAGGATCACCCTGCGGAGTTATATGGCTATTCTTCTCCTAGTATTATTTGTTCTTACATTCCTTGTGTTGCGAACTACCATGTCTGCCTTCCATCGAGAAGGTACTCTCTCCTACGTGGTGATGTCTATCGCTCTCTTTCCCTTACCAATTATTGACGTCATTCATACCATCGCTACCACCAGTGATTTATTTGGAGAAAGTATGGTGCATTTGATTTTTGTATGGATTGAGTTCACCCAAGGAGTGCTGTTTCCTCTACTGATTATGTCTCTACTCTTTTTACCAAATGTAAGTGACACTGTATATACCGATATTTTGTGTCTACATACTGTCAAATGCATTCCTCATACACATTTTGGGATCCCAGTCAAATAATTTTCAGATGTTTGTTTCTCCAATACCATTGGGGTATTACAAGGGAAACTAATATCTTGTCAGTGAGATATTTCTAATAAATATCAAAACAAGGGGGCTAAATTTAGAATTTCTTCTGTACCCCCACTTAAGTAAACCTCAATGTCATATCGTAGCACTCATGATAATAAGCAATTTGGTGCAAGTTTCATACAATAGGAGTAGAAGCCAAAATATTAATGTTCCAACTTGAAACACTAAAAAAATCGTACTTTGGAATATTTAATTATGATATTTCTGGGATTTCTATGGTGGCCCAGAAGGGCAGTGTCCATCGTCTGTTACATTATTTTTCATTACCAATTTCGACAATTCCCATTACCAACTTCCAAATTGATTATATCTCGTTTCCAATTTTATTTTTTCTCATTATGCTAACTTCCAATTTGGGTATTTCTCATGTTAATTCAAAGTTTTGTCATGTTTATAATTAACTTGGATACTTAACTTTGGGTACTCTTTGCTGGTGTAGTTAACAATATTGCTAGTAGCTATGATTGTATAGGCGCCAGTTCAGTGCAAGCTCCATGACATTGTTTGAGGGTGCTGTTGCTTGCTGGTTTGCTGATAGCTGCTTCATGGTGGAAGAGGCAATCTCACTACAATTACTACCTCTTATTTTGGAATAATTAATGTCCTTATGAAGTTAACGGGGAGGAGACGACATTTAGGACCGTATGAAGCTAATTTTAACATGAACTATGAACCAGCCTTTGGCCTTGAGCTAGATTGATCTAGTATATCTACCACTGTCAGCTATAATATGACAACGATCTTGAAGCCAACACCCCTCTAACGCTTTTTGCATTAAAGGGATGTGGATGTGGCTCTATGAGGCTAAAAAGAAGGGGGATACGGTGGCCCTGGAGGTCACGCGTCACGCCAGTAGCTATCACGTATCACTCCAGTATCCTCTCCTCCTACCGTCGTCACGTCACCGCCGTCCGTAACGCTGATGTCCGTACCGTTCAGTCTCCGTACCGTCGCCATTCCAGTCCGTAACGCTGATGTCCGTACCGTTCATTCTCCGTACCGTCGCCATTCCAGTACACATGACAACCAGTCCTAGGGGTGTGGCTATCAAGTGTTCACCGCCACACCCCCCGGCCCCCCCGAGTATTATAGGGTGCGATGTGAGCGTAGCTAAGGTCAACAAATAGATTATTTTATGATATTAAAAATCAACGAGTATGTTACCCTTGATTTGTTGCTGTGTTCTTATTGTCAGTGATAGATACCTCAGTGTGTTATAGGCTAATTTGTTCTCTCAAGCATGCATTGAAGGGATGATCCAGAAGTTGATAATGAATTTATTAACTGATAGTACCATCAGTACCAATGATATAGATGATAGTACGGACGCACCACCGTGTAATCCACACACTCCGTCATCTTGTTACGTTTTTGACCCTATGTCCCAAGAACAGGTCACCCTGGAAACTTCTATGATGCCACATTTATTAAGTATGGCGAAAAACCGTATGTACTATAATATATCTTGACTGTATTATGAGCCATTTACATCTATGCTGTAAATGATTGAAAGAGCAACAACACACAATATACTCAAGAACGGGGACGAGGCTACACTCTGCTTCTTCAGGCTACGCGCGTATCGTACCCTACTGAGCCATGGGGGTGTGGCGGTAAGCGTCGATAACCACACCCCTGGCTAGGACTGGTACATGGTCGTATTATTAGCATGTGTACTGGAATGGCGACAGTACGGAGACTGAACGGTACGGACATCAGCGTTACGGACGAATTCGTTACGGACGGCGGTGACGTGACGACGGTAGGAGGAGAGGATACTGGAGTGATACGTGATAGCCACTGGCGTGACGCGTGACCTCGATCCAGGGCCACCGTAGGGGGAGGGGGTCCAAGACTTAATATCATTAATTTTTCCAAAAATAGTGTGGAAGTGCCCCTTAAGGTAATTTAAAAGGTCGTCAGAGAAAACGTGTCCTTAACTTAGCCTTTAAGCTTAACGTAGCTACTAGCATGGTGTGACCTCTGCCATAGGGTACCGTCAAGAGTACCGTAAACATAATAGTTTATGTTGCATAGTTAGCTAACAACCACCTATCGCCTTCAACACATACCTACATTTCCATACGTGCACACTACTACGTAATTATTATATAATAGTTCACTGTACTTGCATCGAGTCCTCAAATTAAAGTATCCAAGTTAGCGTAAAGTGCCAATTATCGACATACGGTTTTCTCCCGCGTGTGCTGTTGCTTAGGAACATCGCCTGAACTTCGAACTTGGACCAAAAGGTAGGGGGTTGCCAGGGCTACAAGTACCTAAAGTCTCAGGTGGCTGCCTATCAAAATACGTCTGCAATGGCAATTTTAGCTTATAATTGCAAATGCCAGTTATCAACAGTCGGTACGTATTATCGGCACACCGTATACTTTCAATACAATCAATTATCGTCACTTGGAGCTTTGTCATCAGAGTGCATTTAATCAAAGAGTAAGAAAATTATATAAAAAATACCAGCTGGTGCATAACCATGAGCTCTAACTACTGAGACAACTTCATGTTCATAGGTGAGCTTGTTCGATCTTTATCGTTTTTTCAATCTTGGCAGAAGCGCCTCGGGAGCGGCACCATTGCGTCTTTGCCCCTGTATTGAGAAAGTAAGACACTGTGAGGGTCATCTTATCACAAATGAAGCAAAACGTACCTTCAAAAGTCCAGCCTAAAGCACAGAAGCGAGTCGCGATTGAAGTTATTATTAAACGCGCCATGCCCACTGCCTATACTAAGGCCCTATGTCGATAATCGATACCCGTATTTCCGATAGTTGATACCTGTCGGTAATTGGCACATTACGCTAATTAGAAAATTTCGAATTGAAAATGAGAAATACCCAAATTAGAAGCTATTAATGAGAAACGGAAATAAGAATAACCAAATTGGTGCTGGTACTAATGGAAAATCTCGAAATTGGTAATGGGAAATAATTATTAAATTAATGGATATGGCCCTTCTGGGCCACCATAGATTTCATTGTCTCAATAGCAATTATTATATGATTAAGTGCCCAGGTGCAAGCCCAGAAATATAACATGGGGAAAGTGGTAGGGGCTGATTACGTGGCTGATGGCTGGGGACATGACCCTCTAGCTAGTACCCCCTCCCCCTCCCCTCCATCAATAATATCATTTCTATTGCCTATGGCTCTAATAGTATTATTGTTGGAGCGGAGGGGGAGGGGGTACTAAGGAAAACTAGCTAGAGGATCATGTCCCCAGCCATCAGCCACGTAATTGATCAGCCCCTAGTGAGTACTAGCTGCTAATACTTAGGTGTAATATGATGAATGACTTAGGCACCTTTCAACAGCTAGTGGAAACGAATACAAGACACAATTATCAATACGGAAGTGGGGCACTTTCTGGAAGTGTCAATCGAGACAAAAGCACAATATCAATTTTCACGATCAGGACTGTGCAATTTATAAATTTTATAAATGGATAACAATGTGCATCATGTATTCGTTTCCACTAGCTGTTGAAAATTGCCTAAGTCATTCATCATAATATTATTGCACCATAAGTGTTAGCAGCTAGTTTACTCACTATTAATTTTCATGATACAGTGGAACCCCCCTTATTAATGAACATAGACACCCCCTGGATGGTAGACATCTCTGAGACAATTTCCAATGTCTCGATCGTATCTACAACTATAAACATCAGTAGATTCAAACTCCAATATTCTACAGTATTAATGTTATAGTGAATACTTACTTTGGTCCCATTTGAGCCTGTGCATAGAAAATGATCTAAGGCTTGCATGATGGACAAGCAATTAGCCATGCCTATTTCTAAAATCGGTGAGCAACTTAACAGTAGCAATAAAGCCCAGATGCATCTCAAATTCTTGCCAAAGACCTATAATATCTCTTATCAATAGTCTTTCTTGCTTTGTCATAATTGTGAAAGGGGTGTGGTCAACTGCCTGAGCAAAGGCCACTACATGCATTGTATATTTGGTCCCAATGCAGTGCACCATGTGTCGTTTTAAAGGGGGTCCACTGTTACAGTATAGTAGCTGGAGTATCTTCTCCATGCACCACCCATGACAGTGTAGCTATACATGTTATTCTTAAACTTTTTCACAAATTCACAAAGTTGCTGCCTTCACATTCATGATTATTCCATTCATGATTATTCCCAAAATTGATTTTATGATGTACCTAAATATTATTATCACACAAATTTCAACATGAAGGTCTATCTGGTGCTTGTAAAGGAGCATCTAGAAACAGGGCTTTGCATCACAAAGAAAGAAGAAAAATTGCTAGCATCAGAGGAACTCAGCAGCCGGTATCATTCTCTCAGACTGCAGGCAGCTTCATTGAGGCAGCAGTTATATGAGGTACTATTATACTATTGGTAAGGTAGCTAACGTTTTTGCCCATACATGTAAACATGTAAATTTCACAATGATCTTAATACATACATGTACTATGCATCCTAGCTATAGCTACTCAGCCAGTATAATATATACGCAAACAATATTGCTAGAAAGCTCTTATAGAGAATACCATCTATTTTAGTAACAAAATTGATTTTGCAGGAGGTATTCCTCACACTATAGCTACTTATGATGTAGCCATTCTGCTCCGCATGCATGACATTGTGTGTGAGGTTTATCAGAAAGTGACTTTTAAGTGATTGACAGAACGTCTGAATGAAGAATTTCAGTGAAAGTCACATACAACATCATTATAATTATCATTTATTATGATCATCCCCCCCCCCCCCCCCCCCCCACCAAGACTGATCAACTCGTTGCTCAGTTCTTGCAGCACAAGCAATACACTCTCAATGAACAGGATTCCAGTGACATCATGCAAAAAATGATAAACTTGAAGGATAATGCTATATAGAAGTCAGGAACGTCACACTTATTAAGTGCACCTTTCAAACAGAACAAAATTAATACGAAATCTTTGATTTAATTTATGGTTCAGTCAGCATGATAGATGGCTGTGATACATGATTGGACCATCTTATTATGTAGGATGATGTCACTTCCTGTTTTAATAACAATAATAATTATGTAGCTACTGTGTATATCGCGATAATAATAGTAATATTATTATTATAGATATCACATGTACTTGTATGCAGTACTAGACTCAATAATATTGTGCATGTGACTATTAATTGTAATTGACCATTTGCAGGCACAACAAACTGTGGACTTGGTATACTAGCCCCTGCCCCAACCCCCAACACCCCCCCCCCCCCCAAATGGCCAGTATATAAGTAGTACTAGTAGCGCATTAAATTTTTATGACTAGCTAGTAATGTGTGCGCATGGTGCATTAATTTATATAATATTATTATAGCACAATAGCATCATCCCAGGCCTATAGGGATAGGGTGGACCTATATCTAAAGGTTAGAGTCCAGGGTTTCTGGGTCTGTAGTCATAATATTATCATTGAACAAATTTAAATAAAACTGGTCTTAACACTCATGGGTCTGGCTATCTGTGACAGGACTAGTATTGCCAGCTAAAATTTTTTGCACGATATACTTTCCATGGCTGGCATGCACTTGACAGTTTACTTCGCATCCAGCCATGCAGGGATTTACAGTGTGCAAGGGATACAAGCTATAGCTATATATGTGTGTGCACCTAGAATAGAAATGGAGGACTAGGGGCATTATAGCCAAATTGATTTTTTTTGCATATATACATTTCATATTGATATAAAATTTTATCACCAGTTTTTGAAACAATAAAATAAGTGATATAAGCCAATAAACGGTATATACGGCAGGTTGCGTGTGAACGACAGTCATGGTTCAGCACTTAGTACTTCATACCACTGTTCCAAAATTAATAGAATTAGCTAATTGGTGCAGACCTTTATTTTTGTCATTAACAGGTACCTATATTATGTGATAAAACCCCTACAAGATTTTGATAGAACTCCTACACTCAGGTTATCACAGTATTTTATTATAATGATCTAAACTTGTTAGATACTGTTTAATCGGTTTCTACATGATTTAGAAGACCTTAGGGCTCCATGCATAGAACCCTCGCTTCACTTGGGATTCTACATAGAGCCCTTCGGTCTTCTAAATCACATAGAAACCTCCTAAACAGTGTCTAACTAATATTAAATTTTAGAGACTGCGTCCAAGGTCTCCACGCGTTTTAAGAGACCCAAAGCCTTTAAGGCTCTGACTATGGGCTGTAGCATCCCGAGTGAAGCAAGGGGGCCTGAGGGTCTCTTAAAAAGCATAGAGACCATTGGACGAGGTCTCTAACGGATTTACTGCATGTAACTATGACATTTAGCCTGGGGAATAGGTAGTGTTGCACTGTGCACCTTTTTGCCCATGGCAGCCCAGTAATAGGCTTCCTCTCTGAGAGGTCTAGCTATAAGTGACCTGAGAGGTCTCTAAGTGAAATAGCTAATAGACATCAAATCTGGAAAGAGATGATTGTACTACTACTGCGTGTGTTGCACACTCCTAGTAATGTACTCCTGGTTGTACCCATACTGGCAACTGAACAAGATTGTTCCTATTCCAACAACACTCCTGGACCCCAACCGACGAAAAGTATCTGTGCAAAATTTACAACCATCCATTAAAATTATAAACATCATTCTCATCCATCTTTTTCCATTCACAGAAGTTAGCTATAGATGCCTGACACACACACACACACACACACACACACACACACGTGTGCACCCACCGTACGCTCAATAATCATGATGAAGCTCAGAGAGCAGTCCAGGACTATCACTCTTATTTATAAAGTAGAAACGAGTTTCATTATCACCTATTAGCTACTACATACAGTGGAGCCTCCAAACAAAGGACATTTTGGGAACGAGCCTTTTGTCCTTTGTTCGGAGGTGGTCCTTATCTCGGAGGTTTACCACATTTGACCTTAAATAATCTTTAATAGGGCAGAAATTGATTGGAATGTACTAATTATGACAATTGAATGTTCAAAACCTAATAATATGTGTTGTGAATTCAATCACTGCATAGTAGTCACGCAGTGTCGCTTGTCTTGCTAATGCATGCTTTAGGTTAACAATCTTGTCAATAATAATATTTGCAATTGAACTGACCGACAAGGCTTCATATCCATGCCCTTAAGCTTTATAACCAAAAATTTAAAAATAGCATACATCTTCCAAAGCAGTTATAGCCAGCTTCCTTATAAATTGTCAATCTGGGAAGGGGTTCTTGTTGATCAACGTCATTGTCCTCATCATCACCATCTCCTTCCAGTAATTTTGCTGAGGAGCTGGTTATGGACTTGAAATACCATGATTGTGTGTATCACCTCTATGTACCTACGCCTTACATAGATAAGATGGAATTGTCGTGGACTCGGTGGCCTTGTTTCTATCAAGTACGTGCATCTGCGTGCACTTGGTAGTGTGGGCGTGGCACACTTTTGAGGGTGTGGTTTCCTGATGTCTGTTATTTAGAAGCGAATTTGTATTGGAAAGTCACATTGGGAGCCTGACTTTTGTCTGCTGTCCGGAAATGAGAAGTGTCCACTTCTCGGAGGTTGCATAAAGCATTGTTAGGTAAGTGACACCCAGCTTAGGTACAGGGTCGCCATCTTTTCAAGTATCCTAAGCCAACCCATAATAACACTGCACATAATGTACACCACTAGTTAAGACTTTCAGTGGCGGATCCAGGATTTCCTGAAGGGGGGTTCCAATAGTAGAGTGGCGCGCGAAGCGCGCGCGGATTTTTGAAGCCACGCCCAGTTTGGGTCAAAACCACGCCCATTTCGATCGTTTTTGAGAGAAACTATCAATCCTACTAGTCCAATCGACCTGTTTTTGAACGAATTTTCTGCTAAAGCATGCTAAGGTGAGCTATAACAGTAGTTTTCTTAGTTCTGTAGACAGAGGGGGGTTCCATTTAGCCTATCAATCAGTACTTCATAGCCTATCATCAGTGCTAGGTGCAGCCCAAAGGGGGGTTCCATGGAACCCTAGGAACCACCCTGAATCCGCCACTGACTTTCCCAATCAGATACACACATCATCATGAACATGTGCATCTTTCATACATTGTAGTGCATAAACAATAATAATGTATAATTGTGGCAGAACTGGAGCAGTCTAGTTATGAGCTTAGATATATTTCTTCTGATCTTGTACAGATCTTTTGAAAATCTTAATCAAACATGCAGTACAATAGTTGCAAAATTTAATTACTAAATCAAACAAAAACTCAGTGAGTAACACAAATAATATTAAGTCCTGACGTTGAACATCTGCCTATAGAGGCCCTGCACCTATACTTCACAAAAAAAACAAGAGAAAGACAAGCTCTACTATCACATCACATGAAGCACTACTAGCTACATGATGTTGTCCTGCTTATACATAACTCAAGAATGCCTATTACAAAAATGTCCTTATATTATTAGCTATTATGCAGAAAACAAGCACACTAATGTAGCGTTAAGCGATCTAATTATCTATTGTTCTGTTTTTATTTATAAATTCAAAAGTTTCAACATTCCACTTGAGGCTTACATTAGACTTGGCTAACTGCTTAATTCCTTCTTTTTGACTTGGGCTGCCTCTGCAGCACCAGGTAATACTCTGTGTAGTGAGTTGGCCACTTCTTCAGGATCTGGTGCTGCAAGGTTACGGGGTTGGTGCACCTCCACCACAGACTGGGTGGGCTTCACTGGCTCGACTGGCACTTTATAGTCCTGAGTGTTAACGGGGCGGTCAATGTTATCCAAGAGTTCGTAAAATTGGTGAATATCATCATCAGGTGGTGGGCTCCAGTGACGTTCAGGGTTTAATCTTGGATCAGCATCAGTGAACAGTCTGTTAACCATTACATCAAGCTTTGTCTTATGAATCTTTGAGAAGACTGAGGTGTATTTGTAGACATGGTAGAGGATGATGAGCAGCAGTACAATGAATGTGGTGATAACTGAAGTGTAGGCAGCTGCGTCCCAGTTGCTAGCTAGGCTATTAAGAGAATACCAGGTGAAGATTACAAAAGAGAGGATGTTCAAGTAGAAAAATGTCTCAAGTACATCCACTGGCCATTTCCTGTACAGTCTGCTGCCAAAGAATAGTCTAAGAGAAAAAATGCAACACACTGTAAAACTGATAGCTGTAAGAGCAATAGTAGGGTCATTAGAAACGTTTGTGACAGCTACAAGGTACAAGATGACACGGACAATCAGCAGCAGTCCAGTCCAGTAGCGATGCTTGGGAGTGTAAGGCTTATGGTAGGTTTCAATGAATGTTTGTATCTTTGGATTCCTTGACCACCTGAAAATTCTCCATCCTGGAAGGTAGAGGAGCCACTGCCAGGAGAAGAGAAGAGCAGTGTAGACCAGACCAACCAGGAGAATGAGAACAGCTGTAATGAATAGAGGAATGTGCTTTCCGGAGAGATATTTGACAGTTGCATCAGGAAGCCACAGCATTTCACTAGAGCCATCAGGATACTCAAGAATGCCAACTGATAGAGACCTAAAGCAGATTTCAAGGAGCTTAGCATAGGAAAGCTGAATTAGTGTAGCCAGAGTTGCCACTGGATCTTTCTTTCCAATGAGGTTCGAAAATTTAGTAGAGCAAGAGCTGATAATGATGACTAAAACCACGAGAAGAATGACATAGGCAGGGAAAGCTAATTGTAGCCATGTTTTGATGTAAGTATCCATTCCCGAAAAGTAGCAAGTGTCAATTCCTAGTTCTAAGTTCAGCCATGATATGAACATTGTAATGAAGTTTCTCGTTTGAAATGGAAGTAGAATACTCTCATTTGCATGTACAACATTAGCATAAAAGATTAGTCCATTTAGAGTCCCAACTGCAACAGTCATGTTGAGTAATAGCAATAAAGCCACCAGTGCTATACCAGCTAGGATTGCGGCTATGGTGATGGCTATGAGTAGTGCAGGCCAGTAGCTAGGGCATGCTAGACAGTGTGAACTACCAAGAGAGAGGCTGAGACCAGGTTGGCAAGATCCACACAACAGAGATGAGCGATCGAAGGCACACTGAGCATCAGCTCCATTTGGCTGGTTGAGGTTAACTGGTGGACTGGTTGACAAGCAGTAGTCAAAAGGACAGTTGGGGTAGACTAAATAACCAGTTAGGTTTGTTTCATTTATGTAGGAAATCCAGGCTCTGGTTTGAGATTGTTTGGTTAATAATCCAGTGTGGGTGTCACAGTGATCTGTATATTGACTGATATCGCTATGGCAGTCACATGTGCAGTTTGTGCTATTCATTCCTGAGACTTGTAATCCAATTGGACAGCTGCAAGATGAAAAATGGATTTCTACTACTGCACTGGAGAGTTCAACATCCTTGCATGGACCATCCAAGGCATAGAGGGACAAATTTTCCGATTTATGTGGTGAAACAATGTTGAATGTCAAATTAATACACTCAGCAGGGATTTCCCTAGCCAGTTGTCCTTCAGCTACACCACTCTCAGTGAAGTGGAGGGAGGTTTGGATGGTTGCACTAACTGGTTGGCCAATCTGATCAACAGCAACAACTGGGAGTGTGAATGTTTGTCCCTTTTTAACCTCAGTGTAATGTTGGTGAGTGCAGTCATTGTTTTGATCACCACTGAAGCAAAGGCACACTAGAACTGGATCAGATGATACTGAGAGGTTTGCGTCAATCACAATTTCTAAACTGATGTCATAGTCGAAATATGTAGAAGTGGACACATTCTTAAAGTAAGCAATTCCATCACCTCATTCTCTAAAGTCATAAAATGGGTATTTATTGTGAACTTCAGCAAATGGACTCACAGCACACCTGTCTAGTAGTCCCCCATAGAGAGTGGAACCAGAAATGTTAGCATAGTTTTTTGAGAATAGCATACTCTGTATCCGGTTCGGAAAGTCGTCACTATGGAGAGCAAGTACTTGAAAGAAGCATTCAGTCTCTGTGCTGCTACCACATGTACCAGAGTTGGTGTCATCATCCACATGTATTGCTCCACCATAGTCTGCACTATTGGCAGTGAATGTTGCTGTATTGACGCCGTAATATTTATTAACATAATACTTCAGGATATAAAGCTTTGCATTGGCTTCCAGTGATAATCCACCTCCCCTCTCTGCTGAATTTCCTGTGATGTTTATCCTCGCACCGGTGTATACGAATGGAAGTTGATCAATATTGGATGAAGCTGCCTTGATAGGTGAGCCAATGGCATGGATTCCTCCCCCTTTATGTGATGAAGTATTATTCCAAAGACTAATGGTACTCTTTTGTCTGCAGTATAATTCGCTAGTTGAGAGGTAGACACCTCCTCCATTTCCAGTGGCTGTGTTGTGTGCTATATTTACATCACCATTCACATAGAGTCTGCTCTCAGTGGAATGTATTGCTCCACCATTTTCAGCATGGTTGTGCTCAAGATTGCAGTCTCCATCAAAAAATATGTTACTTTGAAATAGAGTTATTGCACCTCCTTCTTGGAAGTCACCTGAGACAGTTTGTGATGGTGTGTTATTCACAAATGTAGCATAGCCAGTGAAAGTGATGTTGCTGTTGAATGCCACTAATGATCCCAAGTTGCTGGAGAATGCAGCATTTCCTGAGTCATTTCCAATGAATTCTGAGTCAGATAAGTATATCACAGCATATCTATCAGCCTTGTTGTTATCGACTAGGAGAAAGCTATGTATATGTTGAATCATAGATCTGGATGCTGCATCAATAATTGCTCCAATCGGTGAAACATTATTAGTGAAGTTACTGCCAGCTATTTTGATATTGCTGGAGGCAGAATACAGTACACCTCCTCTAATGGTGGCATCATTATCATGAAATCCACTTGCTTCTATTATGATGTTACTTCTAATGGAAGCCAGTACTCCTCCCATATTATTGGCACTGTTGTCATAAAATTTACTTGCTTCTATTGTGATAGCACTGCTGTAGGAATGCAGTACTCCTCCCTCGCCGGCACTGTTATCATGAAGTTCACTTGCTTCTATTGTAATGTTACTGCCAATGGAACCCAGTACTCCTCCCAAATTGGAGTCACTGTTGTCATGAAATCCACTTCCTTCTATTGTGATAGTACTGTTATCGGAACCCAGTACTCCTGCAAAGCTGGCACTGTTATTGTGAAATTCACTTGCTTCTATTGTGATAGTACTGCTCCTGGAATACAGTACTCCTCCCCAGTTGGTGGCACTGTTATCAAAAAAATTACTTGCTTCTATTGAGATAGTACTGCTATCGGAATACAATACTCCTCCATAGCTAGCTTCGTTACTAACAAATACATTACCACTCATGTTGATGATGCTGTCCTGTTCTGCAAGTATAGCTCCACCAGTATCTGCTGCTCCATTATCTTCAAATATGCTTTGGCTGATCTCAACTGTACTGTTGGTAGCAATAATTGCACCACCAATGAATCCATCAAATCCACAAAATCCAGGATCACATTCCCTGAATAATCCTTTTCTATTGGATAGAAAAGTGCTGTTAACAATCTGTACTGTTGTTTCAATAAATTCCAGGGCTGTTTCACTATTCTCTTGACCTATAAACTTTGTATCTTTGACCACAAATTCTTCAACATGTCCCACTTGATTTCCTCCACATCCAATGAACTCCAGGTTAGTGATGTGAATGCTCTGTGATTGATAGAAATACATAGTTGAGTCACTTGTACATCTGATTTGTGCTGTTGAGTTCTCAGACCTCATTACAAAGTTTTCCACATTAAATTTTGACAATGTTATATTGACATTGCTAAGGTAGTGTGTTCCAGGGAGGAAGACCAGTGTGGTATTGGAGTGGAGAGAATGGCTCGAGTTAGCAGCAAACTGGGAGAGGGTTAGACATGGCCGCACTGTGCAAAGATCAGTTGAGTTGGCTGTGATGTAATAAATCTCACTGGCTACTTGGTTTAGAGAGCAGAGGATGAGTAGTGAGAGAGTCAAGAGACTCATGCTGTCTTGCTTGAGACAGGTTTTGATCGATGCCTGTTAATTGTTCTGCTGTATGCTACTGAAGAATTTCGGTGTAGCTATTAGCTATAATAGGAAAATTTTGGTGTGATGATTGACTGCTCTGTGGTTGGATGATTCCAGCTGCTTTGACTCTTAGCCTATAGCAGCTACTCTCTTTTATAATCAATTGTTTGGATAGTTTACGTAACGCATTGTAGCTAGCATGTTCTGATTAAATTTTTGGAAGGCTAAATTGTCGTGCAATTTCCCCGGAAGACATAACTTAGAATGCTTTACATTAATTTTGGGAAGAAGTAGGAGTACCTTCTCTCTTAGTGTAGTGCATGCATTGTGCTATTAATACTTCATTAATAGCATGACGTATGTATAGTGTATGCGTCACTGAATCGCGAGAATTCTCATGATACAGATATAGTATGATATTGTGCAGCTATGCCAGTTTATTGTTCACAAATTGATATAATGTTTGACATAATTATACTGATAGTAATGATTTTAAGCCCCATCCTGGTCTGGATCATTAAAAAAATGGTGCATGGGGGTTTTCTTTTAGGGAGGATAAGGTATTATACATACTTAAAGAAGGATTTAAGTGCAATGATCATTTCTCCAGCCCCTGATCAATAATATTATTTCATTCATTTTCGTAGCTACTCGACAAACACAGAGCTCTAGATCTACAGATCCATTCTAAATAAAGTCCCAAGTGGTCCCGTTTCTCAGAGTACATCACGTAGCTACATAATGATATTTGAAACAATGCCTGATACGACACCCTCGATATCAATAATATGCATCACTGTTTGTCAAACCAAAATTAATGGGTTTTATTTGTTTCAGTTGTTTGCACTCAACTGCCTGTCCATGACCACGATAACAGGTATTGTATTCAGTGGCCTCTTTCCATACCATTGCTTGCAGGAAGGATAGGATCATTGATTTATGTATTATAAAGTGATCTATTTAGACTGCCAGAGTGTGGACATGTATGCATATCGCTCGACTAGCTGAATGAACATTGATCATTCATTAATGTCACACGCATCACTTTAAGTGAAAATGCATGTAGCTATGGGTTTTGTCTCAGTTGTTTGCACTCAACTGCCTGTATATACATGACCACAATAACAGTTTTAGATCATGTAATCCATATGTACATAGCAACTCGCCCTTGACAGTTTAGGATGGCTGTCAATGGTGATATCCAACCAAAATTGAACCTTACAAAGGCACTTCATTCATACATCTGACAGAACTGAGATTTCTGCTGATCATTTGGTGAAAGTTTCATCTTCTTATCTTGTTCCTGAGTGAAGTTAAGTCATGCAAATTTGTATTAGTTTCTCGTCCAGCTTGTTTCAAAAAAGAATGAGGGTGGGGTGGTAATTATTCATTATTGCACATTCAATAACAAAATTCATGCAACACGAATATCCTCAGACCTGATGTAAATTTAGCTGCACATGCACTTGCACTGAATCAGCAGTCATGAAACATGAGGTCGAGTACTAGTACTACAGTCAAGATCATACATACAGTGCAGCAGTACAGTACGTATATTATAATATGCGGACAATCCACAGTGGGCCCTCTTGTGAGACTATAGTAGCTATACATACCTGGTAGACATGGTATTACTCTCATCTACCCTCGTTCCCAGGCTCTCCCCCTCCTCTTTATTTTATACGCGCGATCATATTTACGCGAAATTATTGTGCAGAGTAATTTTGCGTAAATATGATCGCGCGTATAAAATAAAGAGGAGGGGGAGAGCCTGGGAACGAGGCTAACTCTCATCCCTTTCCCTTCTTGATGGCAGACGGGATCCATACATCAAGTCTGAGACAAAATTCAATGAAATCAAAACTCATTGATGACAGGTACTGGTCACCGGGGATGCTAAGGAGCCACAACAAAGATCGAGCCGCGGAGACAGTAGAGAGTGATCTGCTGCGCAGTGAGGCACAAGTGAAGGAGTTAGAGAGAAAGCTCAGAACTTCACAACACAACGAACATTTTCTCCAGTCCAAGCAGCAAAGGGTGCTCAAATATGATGAACTAGAGAGGCAGCTTCAGCACCGCTACTGAGGAGAATACCACCCTGAAGGGACAGCAAAACAATGCGGACATCTTGAGTTACAAAGTCTAAGCTCTGCAAGAGAAATGTACAAGATATGAAGGGCTTAAGGCAAAGCTTGCCCGATTTGACCTGGAAAACCAGCACTTAAAAGAGGCAGTGAAGGAGGAAGGTAGTGGAGAGATGGCGATGATGATGATGGCAGAAGATCGGGAGAGAGGAGATTCAGGAAGTATGATGTTGGGAGCTAAGGTAGGCAGAGGTGGTAGCTAGATCCCAGGCGGCTCTGTGGTACAGGATAGCTGAACTGCAACAGAAGGAGTTCGTGTTGACTGCAAAGCAAGGGGAGCTCACTTCCAGGTAGCTATACCGGGTATAAAATATACAGCTAATATACAGCTATGTTTTCACCATATAATTACCATCAATTACCAGCCTACTTTATATTAGCAATTAGCTATCACAAAAATTGGGCCCTTACTACTTTTTGTCATTTATATAGCTTCAATTAGCCACAAAAATAGATTCATATTCTCCCATAGCTTGAATCTTGCTCAGATGTTAAAAGATGTTAGAAGATAGCTGATAAAGGAACAGGTAAGTGTGGCACTTAATGATCGAGGAGCATGCAAATTGTATCACTATCCAGTAAATAAATATAATTTACAGATACAGGATGATTGTCCCATTCTGCACGAATGAATGATCATTGGGGTGGGGTGTTTGGGGGCATCCTCAACCCACCCCCCACATAAATTTTTGATTAAGAGAGAGCTTGAGGGGGGGGGGGGGAATCATGATTTTTATTGCTTAGAGTGACTCTCATAGCAAGGATGAGAGGACACAGCGGCTGGAGAAGAGACTAACTTTTGTCACAAAGGTAGTTTGCTTTTGTTCAGCAATCAGTCTGACTTTGATTTGTATTATCAGGAGAGGGCTGGGTGTGTGAATGTGCTAAAATCGTATAAATTAGACTCTGGAGTGGATGCTTCGCTAAGGGAGAGCTTTATAAGTGACGTACATGAAAAGCTATTTGCCAGTGATCGATTAATATGACTTGCGAGTTCAATATCACAATCACGTACATGTATAGATGGAGAAACAGTTGACCAGAGCCAATGATCAAATCTCTGAACTAGAGATATAATAAGAAATCAATACTGAGACTTGTGCATGCATACAATATTATGACATAGCTAATGCAATAACCATGATAGAGGACATGATTTGAGTGGGACCTATAGCCATATATACCACATTATCTTTTGCAGGAAGAACTCGGGTAATTACTAATCGACAAGATACATTGACTCTTGACAGCTTAATATATTACTGTTCTTTCTTGTGCTAATCATGCTGCTGAATGATAAATATGACATTGTGTCACAGGTGTGATTCTTGATGCAGATTAATTTTGATGGAATCCTGCTTGTGGCTACATGCAGACGACCAGAGAAGACAAACTGGAGATAAGGCCTGTGGACGAGATTAAGTCTTATCTTATTAGTCTTGACATCCTCAAATTATTCTGATTCATAATTCTGGCTGCCACTCTAGCACGAAAGCACGTCCTCCAAGTCCTCCCGTGCCACATTTTTGTCAAGCGAGCGTCAAGTAGGCAGTGGCATAGCCAGGGTATGGCAGAGTGTGGCTCTCCCCACTAGGCCTGGGCCAAATATTCGTGAATAATTTTGGAATAGTAGGTAGCTCAGTTAAATAATGGGCTTTTCAAGCTCTCAAGGAAGTAGTGTGCATACACAATGTGTGCTTAAAATAGAAAACTTTGTGTCATGTGACATGAGTCTGTGATCAAATGGGGGAAGCACTTGAGCATGCAAACAGCTCACATAACTAGTCGTTGATCGTTTTTAGTCTTAGATCATGAAGAGAAATTTTTCATGTAGCTAATCCAGCACTTGTTGGCCAAAATGTATATGTACATTCTGGTCATATTCATGTTTCATTTGCAACTTTCTCTTGAATAATGGGATAGATAGATGAAGAATAATTATTAGATGGCAAATTTAAAGAAATATTTGGCCCAGGCCTATTCCCCACACCAATCTTCACAAGATCAGTTATTAGATAAGCTTAACCTTCTTTTGACCTTGTATGAACAATGCTAAATGCCAGTTCCTAAATCTTGGCTGTGTCCATAATTAAACATCACCCCCACCACTTTTCAACATATTTCAGCCACACCAATGTTCATGCGCTGGCTATGCCCCTGCAACTAGGCACGCATTTCTGAACCCTGAGCTAGCTTAGCTAAATCTAGCGATCTTTACCAGAAAGATGAAAAGACATTAACCAAAAAATTAATTGCATTCCAAAAACGTGACGGACATGCATATATACATACCATGTACAACGCTAGCTAGCTGTCAAACCCTGGCCCACTATCCATGATCCAATGCCTTGCTCTAATACGCTCAGCAACTGTCTATTAGTCAATTGTATAGCTATTTGCAACAATGTGGGTCAAGAAGTTCTAAACACAAGACTTTTTGCATCACATCACAACAGAAACTTTTACATGCCACTGTGCATTCCATGAATACCATAAAGATAAGGAATCTCCATGGCTATTATGGTACATGTACATGATGTAGAATATTGGTATAACTAAAAGCACCTTGACACCAGAATAAGAGCCACTCTTATGACCGTTCATTCGGATATCGTCAAGATTTAGCTATAATGAACACGATTGGTTGCCCAGAATAATATACTTTCTAGCTTGTGTTGCAGTCATGATGCTACAGTGGCTGCAGAGCGCTAGCATGTGCGGTATGTATTCTAGAGAGGTCTAGTCCTTGCTGTTTTTCATCGTTTGTCAAGGTTTTCAGACTCCTCTGAAAGATTCTCCCTTTAAAAACGTTCACTGAACCAAGTGAAGAATGCTGGATTCCATAATAAAATCTTTTCTCTCCGAGTCGTTGGCAGCTACTGTAACATGTATCAGTAGCCTTTAGTGCATCACACCTAGTAACTGGAATGGGATATGGAGGATTGTGGGGTTCCTTAATGCATGACATTGTGATTATTTGACCTTTCACCTCAATTGCAGCATCCAGAAATCTTAATTATGCAAAGTATGGAAATATATAGTATGGTAGAAAACTCAACATACAAGTTTCAGTTTACCACTTCTGAATCAGCAGTGTTCGTTCTGTCATGGAGGACAGGACCACGTTACAGAATCAGAGGATTCCACCATGATCGATGAAGTGGGATATTTACAGTCAAGAACAGCAAGATAAGACAATTCCAGTCTTCCAAACTCAAGCTTTACAACATATGTGACTGATGTATCGTGGTTGATGTTTGCCATTAGGTGTCCCCAGATAGTAGGCAGGATAACTGGCAGGCTGTAGGGCGGATCCAGTCTCGGTGCAAAGGTAAGGGACTTTTCAGTCACATTAGCACGTTGTCCAGAGACTCCCATGACAATGTGCCATGAGGACATGTAGAAGCCATAGTGACTGGTGACGTATGATTGACCATTGACTCCATAACCAATTCCTCCTAGGATGCCAGGAACATTCCAGTCATCATGAAACACAGAGGACCACAGTCCATGTGCCTTCATGGCAACCTCAAGAGCCTTTTCACTGTCCTGAATTGGATGTATGTGTGTGTTTGCAGGCTAATTAGAATGTATATCTGTTGCTAATAATTCAGTTATGAATTATAGTATTATATGCACTGGTGACCACACCCTCCCCTTTCTGGGAAGGTGGGGCTGCACCAGACTAAAATCTTGGGAGAAAAACAGACTACGGAGACTGCAATGGATGCATACCTCTCCAAGGTGGAGATTGATGGTACCCCAGTTTGGATTTCCCATCATCCACACAACATTATCAGCAGCAGGATTGTTCTTTTTTGGAGTGCGACCTGAGCACATAATAATATAGTGTTAGTATAATATAACATAGGGCTTGTAGAACAATTCCTGACTAGAGGTAGATATTCCAGCACAGGTCAGCTTACTCCTGACTTACATAATATTATAATTATGCTCTGCATGTGTACCTCAGCCCTAATACAACAAGTACGAAGAATCTACTGTACCACATCCAGCTCAGCACAAAGATAACCTACCATATATACCCAGAAATATAGCAGAAATTATATTTGGCGGATTGGCCTCGAATAGCGTGAACAAAAAAAAATAATATTCCTTCCTGTAGTACTCGTATACAAGTCCTAAGATTTTCTTTCTGGGAAATGAAAATCTCACAATCTTGAGAGGGAACAAGCCCACACACTCACATTTCTACCAATTGACCTATATACCAAGCCCTTATAATTGGGAGCAAGCTGGTAGGAAGGAAGGGTATACAAGTGATAGTTCTTGGTAGACCACCAAACCATCAGATGTAATTCCGGGTTGATATTTCATGTAAGAGCCATGAAATATACAAAATTTAATTTTCCATCTATAAAGTTTACATTGACAATATTATAATAACTATTCATACCTGTCATCACCAATAATCCATAGGGAGAGTCATTGTACTGCAGCTCTGCCTTCATATGGTGCCTGAGTTTCATCTCGTCCTGCACAAGTGTGCCTAGTCCTAGTGAGTAAGCCAAGACCTGTGTGAGTAGTGAGTACACGGTTATTACTGAAGATTAGCAAAATCTATAGATCTGGTATGGTTAGTCTTCTGGCACCACACAAGTATTAGTGCAAATATTAAAAACTACACAAGGCCAGGCAATGAGTGAATGCAGACATGAGCTCGCATGTTGCTCTATCCATGCATTGCACTACTGGGAATGTACCAACCTTTGTTACCTCACTACAATTATACCATATATTCATCAAGCAATTGAGATTGATCAATATTAACTTTTGTATTCGAATTCCCTACCTGGGAGTAGAAGCTGTCTGCCATAATGGCTCCCGGAGTTGCTGGGTTTCCCTCCAGGCACATCTGTCCTGCAGGGTCCTCCTCATCTTGCACATCCATCTTGCTATCCGCTCCAGCATCTGAGATGCCACACACTTCCAAGTGAGTTGCATTTACAAATCTCTCGTAATCAAAGCCCACATTTGAATATGCATTATAGTATTGAGCTGTTTCATTCCAGAGGAAGTTATCCAACGCCACTTGTCCATCTAGAAATGCCTGATGACACTGAGTAGCAAACTCTACATCACCTTTAAGTAAAGGAAGCACACTGTCAAAATTCACTGTTACAGTGGAATCACACTAAGCCCACACCATTGTTGTTACTCGGATTTTCTGAACCAAAAATTGGACCGATTAACCGAAAAGAAAATAAATTTCGAGTGGCCACAAGCCAATAATTGAATTACTGGAAATAGTGGTAGGAATTAAATTTGGTGATTGAACCCAAAATCGCTATTACAAGAACATTAGCGGATTTAAATTTGGAGGTTCAGTATGGGATCGCCATATGTATATATGCGAGCAGGAAATTTTGGCGGATTTTTATTGTAATATAGACTGCCAAACTGACAATTTAATTCTCCGCCAAATTTTCCGGCTATACAATATGTGTTATAGATAGTGGAGTATGCACTATCTATGAAGAACTTAACACTGCATGACATTGTGTGCATTAGGTATAAGGCAAAAATTCAACTGGTGAATCCCAAGCATTAAGGCCAGGCAAAAAAAATATTAGTTTCTCAGGTCCGCCCGTATCAGTTTTTGGCTGCTGGGCCTTTTTAATTAAGTGGGTGTGGTAATTAAATTAACGGCTAAAAAGTCAAGCTTACCGCTCGATCTCGTTGGCTGGCTGTGTTTGAGCATCAGCCTTGCCACTCTCTGGCAGACATCTGACTTCTCAAAACTGCTTCTTTGATGGCTAAGCTATAAGACACTATAGATTAACTAAGACGAAGAGCTTATAGACTCCTAAAGGAGAAGAGGGCATGTAAATAGGCACCTGGCAAAATTCGTATGCAAGCTTAAAAAAAAGTAAAACTCCTCAATAATTATGCATAGTGAAAGCAAGATTGCAGCTGTTATTATAATTAGTTACAAACCACTGTCTGACATTAATTTTGCTAGGTACACAGGCATAGTTGCCAAGTGTCCCGGTTTGGCCGGGACAGTCCCAGAATTTGGCCCTATGTCCCGGTTGTGTCCCGGTTTGCCTGATTTTACAGCATTGTCCCGGAATCCAGCTCGATTGCACAATTGGAGGTGTGGCACAAGCATAAACTCAGTATAATATCAAGTATATCTCAATGTTTAGTGGGCATGGTAGTACATAACCCCAAAAAGTGGGCGTGGTCCGTAAATTTTCACACATGCTCTGTATGTATAAATTCTATTTTCCTGGTCTCTCCTCATAAAATTGGCAACTATGTACAGGACACTATGGCAATTGCATGCCCTCTCCCCCTTTGGGGTATATATAAGCCCTTGCTAAGACCAGTCACATTTTAAACTTTTTTGCATGAGGTCAGTGGTAAATGGGCATGGTTAGTGATGGACCATGCCCCCCAAAAAATAAAAATAACATAAATAGCCGCCCATCAGCATCACTTCTTAGCTGGAAAAGCCTGAGAAATTAAAAAAAAAAATTCTCTGGCCTAACTAATTTGGTCTGGCTTAATGTAGGCACCCTTGAAGGTGTTCTGAAACGGAAGTCATGAACAATGCGTGAAAGCACTAAGCTCATGCACGGCGCGTTGCGTATTATCAAAGTGTAAAATGTTCGTGAGCACGAGGCCAGCTCCTGGATGCTTACTACCCCTCTTGATGTCGATGACAGCATGCAGGATTGTGAGCCATCTTCTCTACCTTTCACCTCATGAATCGATCGATCGTTCATGTCGTGTGTCTTATATACCTCTCAATCAGTGCGAGCACAAGCACGAAAATATCACTTGGTTACGCCTTTGCGATGAAGTTGGATTGATCAATCAGGTTTGAGCTTTAAAAATCGGGTCTGGAATTACAAAATTTAGGTGGACGGTTCGATCTCCGTTTAAGAGAACCTTTAATTTGGATCAATATTATATCAAGCTATAAGTTGTCCCCATTTCAAGGTAAATGAATGCACTTGAGTGCAGAACCCTCACTGTTACATGCATGCATGACTCATGCGCCAGTATAGCATGGCTCACAGTGTATGCTTGTTCAATATCAGCTAGGGTAGCTATTGAACTACATACCCTTCACCTGAACGTGGTTATGGTACTGTTCAAATCTTGTCAGAGTCAGTGCAGTGCATGATCTATAGGACTAGGGGGAAAGCACCTGGCTATGTCACTATACAAACTGAAAGCTACCTAAACTGAATTTATGCACTTGAGAGCCACTGCCTGTCTACACTATCATAACTGACCAGCAAATCAATCAGTCATGTAGCTGAGGTAAGTGCCATGTAAACACGAATGGGCAATGGCTGCTCACTACTATACCACTGGGCAGAACTTAACATGATCACTATTCTGAATGTGTACTTTCTCCCAGATGACCCTTAACATTTAGCACAGGAGGGTTAGGATGAATAGACTGACAAAAATCGCCAGACTGTAGTAACCCTCTGCCTGTACTATACGTGGAATCTCTCCAATATGGACACAAAATTGCCAAAACTAATGAGTTTCAATGCTACATGCCCTATTTGGAATAACTCTTGATTCTTTATTAGCTAGGCTATGCATTTCTAAGTCTACACTTACCCATTCGATAAGCCAACTGCTCCGCTGCCAGCATAGCCAGTAGGTGAAAGGCACTGCTGTATGTGGAATGTTTATATGCATTCAGTCCAAGGATGTCATAGGTAGATTGCAAGTGGTTTGGGAGCTTATCAGTAATACTGATGTTCATGTGCCACTTAGCAGCGAGCTTGGCATGGGGCCACAAGTCCTGAAGAACAGCCGAGGTGACATTGGTATCTGGGTGCCATGTCTGCAGCTCCAACAAGTAGACGATGAACATGGAGGAGACGTCAGACATACTACGGCCACATCCAAACTCCACTTTCTGAAGGTGGAGGTATAGAATACTGATGTATTATAGAACTACTGGAAGAGTGGAGTCCTAAGGATACCCACCCCTGAAAATTTAATGAGCATCACATTTCAGTACATTTGCACATCTAAGTCTCAACCTTAAGCTTAAGTATATATGCATCAGTCTTATTCTACACTGAGAGGAGCACAATTAAACACATGCAATCTGTATCATGGCGTCATGCAATCTGCATCATGGCTAGATTTTCAGAAAGATTAATTGGGTATGAGCCTGCAAGCTCAGATGAATTGGGAACAAGGCTACAAGGGATATACTGTAGATCTGGAAATTTTTGTGTACAAAAACTTTCGTATGATAAATTTTCATGTAAAAATATTTTCGTAGGAATGACCCCTTACCGCATTAGCATTAATAGTGCATACTAATTTTCGTAAGATTAATTTTCGTAGCCGCCACCGACTACGAAAATATTTTTACAACGAAAATTTCCAGATTTACAGTAGCTACATGTAAGTGTGCAAATTTAGGAAAAGGGGTAACTTGATGCAATTTCCGAACATTTGTTTTAAAACCCTTATATCTTCGGAACTATAACAGCTATGAATATCAAACCTTGTATGAATATTCTTCCATCATCCTATTACACTCGCTACCAATCATGAGCCCCACTCATGTCCTAGATGGGCGGGGTGAGCGTTCGAAAAATGCTGTTTTATGGCCTTTTTTTTGGCAGCTAACCACTCGGAACAGGAGGCTTGCTTTAGCTTCTAACATTGGACGTGTGAAGTATAAAACCCCAAACCAAGTATGAAGTCTAGGGCTCTTACTAGCTTGAAATGGTGGTAGAGTAAAAAGTGAAAAAAAAAATTTGTTTTGCATAAAGTTGCCCTTTTTCTCAAATTCGCTCACATAAAACTATATATATATGTATGCAGCTACTGGGGACGTGGTCAATTATTATATAGGTAGCTGACCTGAGGTGATAGCGGAATACTCTGACAGCCACACCTCAACTGTTCCTGGATCATCCCATTGGGAAGTTGAAACTTTGCCCAGGCATAGAGCTTGTTGATGGTCGAGTTGGGAAATACAGTAATATAAGGGATGTGACGCTCTCCATCATTGTGGACAGAGTCTGAGGAGGAGTAAGTTCAATCTTTCAAAGGATCATAGACTCGGGTTATTATTGGGACGAGCCTGAGCGAGCTCCACATAAACGGTCAATGCACGCAGTATATAGTAGTACTATATGTATGTATGGTACGTAAAATATATGCTCAGCATGGCTCTATGGACATAGCTAAGCGCCAAATACCGTAAAGGTACATTTTTCTGTGCGTGAAAAAATTATGCGAATCAGTCAAAATGGGCCTCTTGAAAACTTACACGATTTTTATTTATGCATTTAAATATTGCATGCATTACAAACGTATGGCGCAATAATATTTATGTGGATACAAATTTATGCGAACGTCGCTTGACTCGCATAATTCGCGTAAGTAAAACTCGCACAGAAAAATGTCGCTTTACGGTATTCTATTGCGCATTCTCATTCCTGGGTCATGGGGTGTACGTATACACTGTTTGAATTTAGCGAAATATAGATTTACACTTGTGCTGCTTTGGACAGACAGTCAGCGTGAGGAGCAGCTAAGATCGAGATGGAGCCCTGAGACTGTACAACACAGGCAGCTAGTTGCCAGACTATGGTAGCTATCTACTGTTGGCATACAGAACAGATACTACGTGGAGGGGGCTATTGATCGGGCAGGTACACTGCAACTATGACTGTCATGGTTTATTTGGATCTGTGCTATAGCCAGTGGTCTATCATGCCATGGCTTTAAACTTAGTTTTCGAATTGCAGCTACTAGAGTCCGACGGAGACACTCGCTCAGGCTCACCCCAGACTGGCCCTGCATGACACTATTAGCAAGCATAATACCGTATAGAGGGTAATTTTGTGGGGGGAGGGGTAATTTTTCGTTACTTTCGTGATTATATCTCTAACTTTCATGAAATTTAGCACCCCACGAAAATTTGCCACAGTAGGTAAAAGTCGTCTGGAAACAGTTGCCGCAAGTATGCATGCGATCGTGGTCAAACACATGACATCTGCCTCCAATTTGTTGATTGTCTGCGACCATCCAACACAGTATGAAACTGAAAAATCTCTGTTTCTGTGACAATCACTGGTAGGTAGGCTCAATGATGGTGAATGGGGCGCAGCAATACGTAGTGTGTGCCTATAGAGCTGAACGAGACTACATAGCGGGTCAAGGATCGTTTGTGCGCGCGATCGCGAATTTTATTTGCGAACGCGGATTCTGATCTGGCCTGGCTGTGATTCTGTTGACGTCACGTCGGTCCAATTAACTAATAGATACATAGTGTGTGCCTATAGAGCTTTTGTACCGTAGACTTCGGTTATTGAGCACGCACCTTAATTTCTTATAGCACAACCTTCTTTATAAGCACATTGCCATTATATAGTGGGTAATTTTCAGGGGTATAAATTTCATGATTTAGCCTCCAGAATTAATTTTGTTTGTTCTAAATTTCGTGCCTCTTGACGATCCCACTCTATTAGTTAATTGGACCGACGTGACGTCAACAGAATCACAGCCAGGCCAGATCAGAATCCGCGTTCGCAAATAAAATTCGCGATCACGCGCACAAACGATCCTTGACCCGCTATGTAGTCTCGTTCACGGACTTTGCTCCTTCGACCACTACAGAGCGTCACACACCGCTATACATGTGCACCAATTAGGTAGTATTATAGCTTTTGGTGAACGTAAAGCATAACCAGGTTGAAATACTCACCAATGTTAACACAGTCATATGATTCCCACTGTCTCCACCTCCCATCAGCCAGCCAAAAGGCAGATCTATGCATTAAATGGTAGTGCATGTGAACAGATTCCCAGATCTGTCTTATTCTCTGAATGCATGCTCTCATTCCCATATTGGTCCAATTCCTGGACTCAGACACACAACTGAAATTGGTTCAGAAATGAGAGAACAGCCATACTGCAGAACTGAGTTTATTTACAGGTAATGACCACATACATGTAGTGGTAAATGGTCTGTGACATCACAACACCTGAAGCTATATAGCACCAATAGCGAGGTACAAGGCTAGGGATAGTCCCAGAATTTGGCATCCCCCCCCCCAAGGCTCCATATGATTAATTGTTGATTTTATCAGCTAATTAGTCTAAAGTGCATTTTATAATATTTTAAATAATAAGGCTAAAATTTTTTATGCACTTCGCGCACAATGGTCATCAAATCCCCCACATTATAAATGTGTCTACGCCCATGGATCAGTAGGTACTTGTTGAACCTTATGTGAGATAGACTGTTGATCAACATATCTTGCATGATAGCTGGTAAGGAGGAGTCAAAAAAGGGTCTATGGAGAGCCTGAATATCCTTCACAGCAGAGGTGAGATCATTTCCAAGGAGGTTGGCTGCATTGACAGAGTCTTTGACAAGATGGCTATAAAAGTTACCTGCGTGTGAGCAAAATATAAATCCAAAATGATAGACTTATATTACTATAACAGTCAAAAGCTGATCATAATAATTATTATCATGCAGAGAGAGCCTTGCTCAGTACCTAGACTAGTGATGTTGAATCCTAGCAAGGTCTGTATAAGAATACAGAGGAAGACGTCAGTACATTCCATATAATTATGGAAAGCAGCTATAATTCTAGTGGGCAACACCAGAAATTAAGATAGTGATATGTACCAAGATTGATTACATTTATGCATAGGCAGAGAACCTAACTCTTACTAGGGTAAACTTAAAATAAATTTAAACTGAGCACTCAATCTCCTTTCCAGTATGCCATGTGGGCCAAGGATTGGTCATAATATTCTGAGTGTTGAACCAAGGATGTGTACCTATGTATTAGGGCTAGAACAATAATTACTAGTCTGTTAATCAATTAGCTACTTGCAACTAAGGTTTTTGATTATACCCGGCTTTTGATTGTCAATTAATCATCACCAAGCATGCACTACATGTATCCTTATTCAATCATAATAGCTACATTTTTAGCTGTGCATGTCCAAATATACATGTAGTAGTGACACAAAAAGAAGTACACATTCTGTGAAAGTTTTAACACACTAATCAATTAACTGATGAATTGTATATATTATAGCTATATTGACCATTCATGTAGATTATCCACTAATGTAATTATACACATACCAACATGCAGGCCAAGGAAATCTCTATCAGGGAAGAACCAGCCCAAAACAATGGTGATCTTGGCTGTCCCTTTCGGAGCCACAGGCACACTGGCTGAGGCGGCCCCTGTCACATAGCTACCACTAGAGGCTCCTGATAACTGGCCTTCTGATTCAAACTCTTGCCAGAGTGTGAAAGAATCATCAGAAGTTCCGAACGATGATGTTGCCTGCATGAATGGGAGGAAAAGAGAAATCGGAAAAGGGGAAGACATTGAGGGGAAACAGAGGGTCCAGGGTGATTGAGAGTGAGGAGAGGAGGAGAGGGGAATAAAGATATGAGATAGGGAAATTAAGGGTGAGGAGAGGGAAATAGAGATTGAGAAAGGAAGAGTGGGAGATTGAGGGTGAGGAGAAGAGGAAAGACAAATAGAGGTGTGGAGAAAGAGATAATTAAGATTGAAGGTGAGGAGAGGGGGATATAGATACAAAGAAAGAAGAGTAGGAGATCAAGGTTGAAGAGAGGGAAATAGAGTTATTCGAAGGCAGTGTAAGAATGAGGGCCAGAGGAACAATCCATCCGATTTGACACATGATGAAAACGCTTAGCCATATCAGAACCCCGACCAAGATGGAGAGCCTGTTGAAGAGCCGTGCCTGCCTACTGGAAGCCATCGCTGCATGGTACTGACCACGATCATTGTGTCCTCTTACCTCTTCATCTGAGAAGACACATAGAGAGATGTTTCCATTTGCTGAGGAGCCAGGAGCATCACGATTTAGAGTGATGCAGTTGTCAACAACAGACCACATTCCCTAGAGAGGAATGAGAGAGGGAATAATAATTATATACAGACATAAAAATAAGGATCAACAACTTTCATTCTGTAGTTCAAACAAAAGCATCACTTCACAAGATTATAAAAAGAACATTTCATATGCTACTGGTGCATTTTATGAATACCATAAAAGACCAGGACTCGGGCTATAATTATACAATTTATTCACAACTAAAAGCACCTTGATACCAGAATAGGAGCCACTCTTATGACCGTTCATTTGGACATCATCAAACAAAGAACATGATTGGTTGGTACCATCATACGACCAGGACATACAAGAATCTGATTTGCTACAGTTATCAAAACAGTCCATTTCAGAAGGGACTTGGTGCTGTCCCAGGATGGAGACTGGGGTACTCTTAGTTAGAGAAGGGGTCATCTGTGGCTTAACTCGCTGTGTATCTGGCTCAATTCCAAGGGGAAGGTTGAATAAGAAGGAGGCATTGGCACTCGTGGACAGAGGGTTGTGTATCACTGCAGTGAAAGCTATCGCGGGTGTGGCAGAGGTGTTCATGTCGTTGAACCTGTAACGAGGGTAGGCATGGACAGATATGTCCAGGGGGAGCCTACCGTCTTCAATATCTAGCTTAGACGTGGGATAGGCACCTGAGAAGGGGAGGAGGAGGAGGAAGAAGAGGAGGAAGAGGAGGAGGGGAGGAGAAGGGTAAGAGGAGGAGAAATAGGAGAAGGGGAGGTGGAAGAGAAGAGGAGGAGGAAGAGGAGAAGGGGAGAAGGATGAAAGAAGATAATGGGAGGAAGAGGAGGAGGGGAGGAGAAGGGTAAGAGGAGGAGGAAGAGGAGAAGGGGAGGTGGAAGGGAAGAGGAGGAGGAAGAGGAGAAGGGGAGAAGGATGGAAGAAGATAATGGGAGGAAGAGGAGGAGGAAGAAAAGGAAGAAGAGAATAGGAAGAGGAGACGAAGGAGGAGGAAGTGAGAGAGAAGGAGGAGGGAAGGAGAAGATGAAACATAACGTGATGATCCAGCACATCTTATCATACATGCATGAACTGTTTCACAAACTATATTCCATAATAATAATTATAATACTGAGGTAGTACCTTGGTACTGTAAGCTCTCCACTGCAGGTAGCCGGGTATCATTAGGGTGTGTCTGTAACACCACTGCCATACTGCCATCAGTTGTGGCAGTTCTCACTCCCATGTAGACATCATCAATCACCTGGATCTTGGCTGCCCCAGCTGGGTACTGGTTGAAGATGGTCCACTCATGGAACTTACCATCAGCTCTGAGCTCAATGGAGCCAGTAGATGTGCCTATCATTGAAAAGGAATAACAGACTTATAATCATTAACTGGGGATGAAAGTTTGCATGATAAAATTTTGCTAATGAGGGCAAATGAAACAGTATCAGTTTAGCGTTATTTGAAGGAGGGCATACTATACACCACCATTTCAATATGCTAGACTTACCTCCTAGTGGGACACTGCTTCTCATACCCAAAGGGGGACTCACCAAATCCCTACGAACATTGTGGTACAGGTAGGGACATCTTCCCCTGTCAGCCCAAGATAGGTATGGTCCACTCACATACTGAGACTCCAGATACCTGCAAGCAATTGTATAAATGTAATTCTAGAGTACTGAATAGTGGGAAAATGTCATAGAAACTGGTATGTTTATTAAGCCCCATTTACACATCCAAATTGAACCAGATTAAACCGCAGTTAGCTACACGTATGCACTTGTAGCCCAGTACTATGCACATATTTCTAATCCATATCAGGATGTGGCAAGGGGATTAGCGTATTTACATGTAAGAGAGTTAGTTTAATGCCGGATTTCAACACCCTATGTGTAAACAGGGCTTTAGTGTACTCGTGTAAGGTAAATTATGACCTGTTGACACAATAGGCAAACTTTCAACGATCAACCAATTGAGAAATTTAAAGCTAACTCAAAATGTGCAAATTTGGTATTTATCAGGTTTAGGTTTTGCTAACACATTCAGTAATAAAAATTCTTTCCTAGATTACTTAAAAGGTTGAATGCATTCATTATCTATACTTGGCTGAATACAATGCACGAACATAAATGACTATAATATTATTTACTCACCACACACCCAAAAAAATTAGTGTGTCAAAATGTAATATGTTGTATGATGAATACTACTAAGTCTTGATGAATTCCATGCTGACAATAAGAGCTGCTGAGCATGAATTCAATCATGAAGTATGAATATTGATGCAACGTAACTACAGTGATATTTATCAGCTGTTATTAGTGAGTACCAGACTCTCACAGCCATATATACTGAGACAGCTCCAGCCTTTGACACTTGCAACCCAACCAACAAAGAATAAAGGGCTTAATGAGAATAAAAAATTAATTCATTTGTGATCCATAGGGAATAACTGTATAATTATTATAGCTATGAACTGTTACAGTACTTCATATAGTATTACATGACATTGTACTAAGCTTTTGCAATGGATTTTCATCATGTAGCTATAGAATACCAACTATTGGTATAGTCTCGTACTTAGCCCATTTATATATCCACGCGTAAATGGTCTGGTTCACGAGGTTCAAATACTTGGCCCTGTGCTGGTCAATCAAATTGCATAATGATTATAATATTATCATATTGGAATAAATTTATGACATTGATACCAGCATCACAAAGTATACACGCCATGCTCATGTCTTGTAGTTAACCCTCAGAATGGGAATCCAAAACTATAAAAGTATCATAGATTAACATGGTATGTCATGTGACATACTCACTTCGGCCTAGCCCACGTATTAATTTTGGTGCACCACAAGGCCTGGGAGGATCCAGGAAATGTGGAAGGGGGAAGCACAAAGAAGACGAGCGAAAAATTTAGGCCACACCCCCAAAATCGATAAAACACACCTCCTATTTGCCGCGATCGCCTGCTTTCAGGCAGTAAAATGCTCCATTTCAAAACAAAGCCTTTTGAACCTTCTGAGCAGAGCTTGATATGTTTTAAGCAGTGTAGCTACACTATAAAGTATTGAAGTTCACATTGTGTTGAATGGGAAGCTCACAGCTGATCATGAACTTAGAAGGGGGGTGGGGGGGGGGGGGAGGAACTGGCCCCCTGTTCCTTCTCCCTGGATCTGCCCCTGTCACCATGCAGACCTATTTCTCTCCTTGAGGGTTGGGTCTGAGAGGCTGGTCAGGCCATATTCTGACCACCTTTCTGGTTGATTATTTGGAAAGGTCGTTGGTGCTATGTGCACCTTGCATTCCCCAGCAAAACTGTATTTTGTGGTCATAATGATCACTCGGCCAATGACGCGCCTGGCCACATAAGAGTTGCTATACCTACGGCCCTGCTTTAGGATTCAGAGGGTACTTGGAAGTAATTAAAATAATAATAATAATGGCCACCATACCTGCAAGGTATGTCTTGCATGATGAAGTTGTCAGTCCTCTTGACAATTCCATAGTTCCTGAACTTCAGACTAGCCAAAAGTGCTACCAGGGGATCATCTGAGTGCTTTGGTTTATAGGTGTGGCTTGGTTCTTGTTTGGTGTCCAGTGGAGAGGGGTATGTGATATTATGCGAAAGCAATGATATTGATGGTGAAAGGTTTGGTGAGGGAGTGGTGGAAGGTGATGTGCTAACAAGCATCACCAAACCAATGCCAGATGGACGATACCACAGTATATTATAGAAAATTAGGCAGAAAAAGGTCACAGCCAAAAGTAAGATGAGATGAGCATGGGCCCTGCAATCAGTTAGAGAGATGAGATCAGTGTTATTCCTCCCCCCACCCAATCAATTATTACATCACATTGTGCTGTGAAGCTCATTAAAAAGTCCACTGCATAATGCCACTGAGTAAGATGGACAGAATGGAACAGGATAGCTACCTTGCAGGAAGCATTAATAATTTCAGGACTTTCTCAAAACCTTTAGGATTATTACAGGTAATAGTAAGGTTATATTAAATTAGGGGAAAATAGTACTTTGAAATAGGTATTTGATTTTTAATAATTGTATAAGCGAGTGATGGAATAAATGATTTTTTAAGTGCTAGTTTCCTCTATTTTAATATACAACTTCACTATCACAATGCTAATATTCTCAGAATGATTTAAACTCGAAGGTTTTACTTGTAGGTAATAGTTGTAATTAGTATAGCTACAGCGTTTGTACACAACAAAGTACAAGTATATACTATTATAGATGCAATACAATGCAGTGGCTTGGAGCCCCACCCAGCGATTTAATACCCTAATTAGTGGGCAGGACCTAGGCAAGTTTGACCTCGTTATGTAACTCTTTCAATAATCTGAATAATGACCACCCACTTGCATGCAAAATCAAAACTCATGTGACTAAACTGTGAATTTAGTTTATCACACTTAAAAGAGTCAGACACTACTCCAAGGAGTGGTCACTAATATACTTGCAGTACTGACACAAACGACCGGGATCAAAATGGTGATTAAGGGATCAAGCCCTTCAATTATCCGCGATCAAGTAGTTAAATACCAATAGCGTAAGTGTTTTTCTACTCTGGCATTTTTCTGGCACACCTATTAATCACGACATTTCATGCGCGTGTGTGCTGGGCTAAACACGCTGCCTTTGCTGTAATTATTATTAGCTATTATTATGTTGGCTCCATCTGGATTCCTATCCCATATCCAAACATGCAAACATTTGCATACACACATTATCAGACTCTCTCTTGACATATACTTTCACTAATGGATTTTATTATTAGACAGCAGAGCATAACTGCTATAAAGTTATCATACTATGATTAGCTAGCTATTATCAACGCTGGGCCTGCATGATTCACTATGATAATATTTTAGCTGCAAACAAAATTTAATAAACTGTACACCATAGTATGAGCCGACTGTTAGATATCGATGTGTAGTATATGTACAGACGTGAGAGCAGCTTTGTATGGGGTGGTATGGCAGGTAAACAACCACAATTAAGGGAGCGTGACCACACGACACATGCACTCGAAGGTCAAACAATGCTTACTCGTACGTGTTCAGGTGAGATCAAGAGGTCAAGATAAAAATTTGAATTTTGATCCCGGTTGCGGGTGACAGTACAATTACCCCTTGAACTCAAAACAAATAAAATTCAATCTATCCTGGGGAGCAATAATATTATTAGCTATTAATATGATGATGTGGCTTAACATTAGTAGCTATAATGGCTAACCTCTTATGCTCAGACTTAGCACTGTCCTTCATCAGCCTAGTGTAGCGCAATGTCCCGCACTATAAGTTTTAGATTCACGATCGATACTAGTCTCGCGTGCCACACCCCCAATCTGGTCGAGACAAGGGGTGGGGTCCGGGCGGAGGCAATAATATCATGTAGCTAATCCGCTAGCGCAAAAGCGAACGCTGTCAGTATATGCACGTGCACATGCGCAAAATAGTGGTAGTTACACACTAAGTAGTAGAAAAAAAAACAACTAAAATGTTTATTATAGAGTCGGTTAGCCTCGTATATTAAGTATGGATGACCTAGTCTCGCAAGCCACACCCTTCCGGGGCCTTCAATCTCCATGCTAGAGAAAGAGGGGTCTGATAACTTCGCGTATATAGACTGGAATTGGAATGCAATAATGGGCCTTTTTACGTGACGTCACGTTAAGTTCTGATTGCACGACCTTCTCCTTGAGCTTCACTGAGCTTGAGAGACAGGGTATTGGTTGTTACTGGAACAAGCACTTTGTTGGTGCTAGCTACATAATATTATAATAATTATTATGACATCACTCTACTGGCACCCTCACTCTCTGCTCTTCACTTAATGCTTAAGGTACCATTTAATTGCGTGGGCGTGAGCGTCAGGAATGGCTAATTCAATTAGCGAAACGTGAAGGGGCGTGGCCAAAGAGGCCATACGAGTGCTTTTGGTCGAAGGTGGGCGTGTCCAGAATCGGCCAGGGATGATTATGCGCGTGTAATTAGCGACCGGAAGTGGCCCCTGAAGAAAAGGCCGGTAATTGCCCATATCAAAGCAAGATCAAAGCATTCTTGCTTAACTATTAACCGCAACGACTTAAAAAGCTTATTAGGCCTAATTAAGCATGTGGGCGTGTTCCTGGCACTGTGTGGAGTGTGTGCGTGTGCGTTAATGCAGGTTTTATTGCTTCCGATTGGGCGTGGCTTCACGGGCCAGTGCTTGGACATCGGCGCCTGGGACTTGGCCTCGGCGATAGGTGGGCGTGTCCCGGAAGCGGTGGTGACCTTTGAACCCCGCGAGGAGGCTTTGGGGGCGTGGCAGGAGGTCAAAGGTGAGGCCATGTCTGTTAATGAGGCACTGTACGGCGGTGCGATCGAGGGGCCTGTACGGCTGGACGGAAGCCCACGATGGTTTGAAGCGGATGTGGTTGCGATGACGTGTTGTTACTCCGCCCACACAGGAAATGAGGTGAGCTCTTGCGTGGGCGGTGTGGCAGAACGGCCTCCAAGTGTTTGTGTGTGTTTTAATTGGGATTGATTGTGGGCTTCCGGTGGACATCCGGTGGTTAGTAGGCACTTGATTGAGAATGGTGGTCCTTGGGGAACAGGGTGGGGCTGTTTTGGGCGTGGCCTGGCCCCTCCCTTCCGGCTCGGCTTCCGGTCCATGGAGGATATTAAATGAACACTTCCGGCTCTAGCAGCCACACCCCTGAGACCTGTGCAATTAAAAGGGCGTGGTTACACAACATGCACCTCACTAATGACTTTGATGTGGTTTAGGTGTCATATCCCCCACCTCACGCCCACGCAATTTAATGGTACCTTAATACTTGACAGTTATTCATCTTCTTCCACTTCTCAGAATCTGATAGCTATTCAATGCAGACAAAACTCAACTTATTCGGTTCTCCCGTACTCTTGTCAGTGCATGAATCCCTTTCAACTTCTGTCAGTAGTCGCCATCCTCAGCTTACAAACTCAAATAGCTACCTTGGTCATGCATATCCTTGATATCGATTCTAATCTTTCAGATGATGAAGACATTTAGCTATATAGCTATCCGTGTGCGGAAAGATCTCATAAAGCTAATTGCATGCTAGCAGCTACATTTGTTCTCTTGCTGTAGCTAGCCCTTGTGTTAAGACCAAGCTTTTCTCTAGCTATTGTCTGTCTCTGAATGGATCCAGTGGCGTAAGATGTTGTTTTTGAACAGGGGGGGTGTAGCTAGCTAAATAAAATTGTGTGCAAAGCGTACTAAAATTTTTTTGGATCACACGATATAGCTACGCCTTCAAACCATGCCCATTATTATGCTAATTTGGCTGTAAAGTAGACTTTACATCACAAATCTGAAGATGTCAAGGTCTAGCCACTTGGCTGATGTGCAACATGGTGGGGGGGGGGGGGGGGGGCTACAGCCCCCTGCTTCTTATGCCAGTGGGATCCTATTTATGGTCTTCTTCTGCCCCTGCATTAAGGTCTTTAGAGATAACTTTTCTGCGAAGATCTGGCATCTTCCACGTAGCTATGTGTCATAGCTACTGGTAGCTAGCTATTCTTCACCAAGTTGCTCGTTTGAATAGTATAATAGTCTTTCGTACATGTTCGAACCTTGTAGCTACATGTGCTGACTGCCCTTTAATGTGAATCGCAAATAGTTTAATGTGAAGTGTTTGCTGCCTCTTCTCAGCTCATATGCTCACTGTCACAGATTTGCATTGTTGGGGATGTCCGTGTGCATGTAGTAATTTAATTGTTAGCATACAATTGTATTACGATGTAATCTGTATACATTAGTGGCAAGCATACAATAATGGGCTGTATAAAACCATAATAATATTATTATAATCTAAAAACCTCCGGACAACTTTAATAATAATTATTATGACATTATAACTGCTCATGCAGTTAAACATAATATTAATATTAATTTTTATTTTATCCCTGCATGCATGGCTGGCAGTAAACAGTTTACTACCAGCCATGCATGCAGGTGTTTATGGTGTGCAAGGGATGATTTCCATAATAATATATATCTAGCTAGCTATATCCAATATATAGCTGCAGTCTATTATGTGTGTGCCCTTATAGCTAAATTCTCAAAATTAGCTATGCCAGTTGGTATACCTACATATAATAATAATAATTCTCAAATGTGGGGGGCAAAAGTCAGTCAAATAGATATCCATGCACAAGTTTGATACATAGCTAGAATGTTCAATGTCATAATTTATTATTGCCTTCTTCCTTTGTGGGGAGGGGGGGCTGCACCCCTTTCCCGCCTCCCTGGACATATATAATCATTTTTACTGGCTATCTGGTGACAAAATGGTAGTCATTGGCTGTATGCAGTGTTATGCTATTATGGTCCAAAACGTAGCTACTCCCTTGAGAAAGTGAAGAAGGTGAATAACAACAACAAAAAAGAGCGAAAATCAGTAGCTAAGTCCACACCAGTAGCTACATATCTCCCTACATGGTCCTGTCTCCCATCTACATATTTCTGGAAGTGATGCTCCTGGGGAGCTAAGGCTAGTAAGATAGACCACGTTACCTCCATCAATTGAACCTCCCCTATTGCTAATTATAGCTAACTGAGCCTAACTGTCACCTAGTGTTCTACCACCACCAGCTGAGCTACTTCCAAGCAATGAATACCCAAGTTCCTCCTATAATTACCACCATCAACCTATCCGATGGACATCATTATCTGAACTACCTGATAGAACTCCATCTGTATCTTCAACCGCTGAAGTATCTCCACTTTTCAAGGCTATATCTCTCCAAGTATCAAGATATTAGGAACGAACTGCATATCTGGAGTGAGCTACAAATCAGGACGCCAGTGATAAGAAGCAAGGGTGAGAGCAGGATGTATCGTGTTCAAGAAACTTTTGGCATCAGTCAAGCCATCAAGCTACATTTTAGGGAAAATCAAGCAATCAAGGTAGCTAGCTTTCCAGTGGGAATCAAGCGATCGAGGTCCCAACTTGGCCCGATCAAACTTTGATCCTGGTAGTGGGTGTCAGAACAGTAGGTAGCTAGTAGTGCCCACTCCTTGAGTCCCGGAATTTGGCCCTGTCCCAATTGTGTCCCGGTTTGCCTGATTTTGCAGCATTGTCCCGTAATCCAGCTTGATTGAACAAGTGTAGGTGTTGCACAAGCATAATTAAACTCTGTATACTATTGAATTTCAGTCCGTACAATAATATTATTATTATGATATTAATTTTAGTGGATATGGCAGTACATAATCGCACAAAAATGGGTGTGGTCACCCCAAAACTGGGCGTGATCCATAAAATTTTGTGTACATTAGCTAAGTTTATTTTCTTAATTTGTCCCTGTCTCTCCTCTCATAAATGGGAATAATAATTATGATGAAATTCCAGGACTACATCAATATCTACTGCAGAGGACCAGTTGAATGGACTCCAGTTCCTTAAGCTGCTACATGTACTAATCCTGTAGAACATATTGCTGCCAGGGCTAGATCAAGAATTTCCAAAATTTAATTCTCTCAGTATTTTGTCAAGGCTGCTAGGTGTCCCTTAGCTATTATGCTGTAAACCAATATCATTATTAAGTTAAGTCCAAGGTTGGGCTGCAAGATTGGTAGCTTTATCCTGCGTGATATGCAAGGGGTAGAGCAATCGGTTTGTCTGTCGGGGATCTTGTTATGTACAGAAATCCTTAAAATTCAAGAGGAGGAAAATAGTCAAAGTGTGCTGCTCATGCTCAAGTTCAGTGTGGGAATTAAGGGGTTGTTAAGTTGTAAGAACTAGTCCGATCCTAGTGCAGTAGTGTTGCAGTCATGATGCTACAGTGGCTGCAGAGCGCGCCGGGTATGTGCTCTAGAGAGATCTAGTCCTAGCTGTTTTTCATCTTATGTAAAGGTTTCAGACTCCTCTGAAAGGTTCTCCCTTTAAAAAAGTTCACTGAACCAAATGAAGAGTGCTGGATTCCATAAAAAAAAAATCTATTCTCTAAGGCTTACTCTCCAAATTGTTGGCAGCTGCACGTATCAGTAGGTTTAGTGCATCACACTCTGTAACTGGAATGGGATATGGAGGATTGTGTGATTCCACAATGCATGACATTGTTATCATTTCACCTTTCACCTTGCAGCATTCAGAAATCTTAAATTACGAAAATAAATAGTATGGTAGAAAACTCAACATACAAGTCTCAGTTTACCACTTCAGCAGTGGTCATTCTGTCATGAAGGACATAGGCATCATTTTGGGGGGGCCTGAGGGGGCACAGGCCCCCTCACTTTGCTTCAGTAATAATTATTGCTCTTTACTATAAAAATGATATGCATCGTGGTAATAATAATTATTACGAGATTCATGTGTACAAATAGCCATGTTCAGAATCGAAAGTATATTAAATATCACAAGATCTGAGTGTATAAATGCTTTTTAATCAATGTTCTGAATGTACCAGAATAGATATCAGATTCTGGGTACGTAAATATTTACAATTTCCCAAAAGTATGGGTAATTATTTATATTAAGTGATTTTAGTCTGGGTATTTACAATTTCCCAAAGGTATTTTTTTTTTATGTCCATCTGTCAGATGGAACTCTGTGACCCCCCACTTATGATATCCAACTGACGCCTATGATGAAGGACAGGACCAAGTTACAGAATCAGAAGATTCCACCATGATCGATGAAGTGGGATATTTACAGTCAAGAACAGCAAGATAAGACAACTCCAGTCTTCCAAATTCAAGCTTTACAACATATTATGTGACTGATGTATCGTGGTTGATGTTTGCCATTAGGTGTCCCCAGACAGTAGGCAGGATAACTGGCAGGCTGTAAGGCGGATCCAGTCTCGGTGCAAAGGTAAGGGACTTTTCAGTCACATTAGCACGTTGTCCAGAGACTCCCATGACAATGTGCCATGAGGACATGTAGAAGCCATAGTGACTGGTAACGTATGATTGACCATTGACTCCATAACCAATTCCTCCTAGGATGCCAGGAACATTCCAGTCATCATGAAACACAGAGGACCACAGTCCATATGCCTTCATGGCAACCTCAAGAGCATTTTCTCTGTCCTGAATTGGATGTATGTGTGTGTATTTGGAGGCCAATTAGAATGTATGTCTGTTGCTAATAGTTCAGTTATGAATTATAGTATTTTACGAACTAGTGACCACACCCTCCACTTCCTGGGAAGGTGGGGGCTATGCAGGACTATAATCTTGGGAGAAAAACAGACTGCAATGGATGTTTACCTCTCCAAGGTGGAGATTGATAGTACCCCAGTCTGGATTTCCCATCATCCACACAACATTGTCAGCGGCAGGAAGGTTCTTGTTTGGGGTTCGACCTGAGCACACAATAGTAATATAACATTAATAGTAACTTATTATAACATAGTGCATGTAGAACAACTCCTGACTAGAGGTAGATAAATTATATTCTAGTACACATCAGTTTACCTAAGCTTACTACTGACTTACATAATAATATTATTATGCTCTGCATGTGTACATCAGCCCTAACATAGGAGAAGGAACCGGGGGAGGGGAGGGGGCACGTGCCCCTGCAAGGAACTGGGCCAGTGCCACAACAGCCAGAGCAATACCTTTAAGTTATATGCTGTAATAGGACTGACTGAAATATCCATGATATTAAATTTCAAGAATAAGTAGCTACACAGTCGTTAACGCCAAAAGAGCATGCACTAGATATAAACTCGGATTTCATGCACATAGGAAATGTGTAGGATAGGGCAAATTTTCTACACATTTCATTGATTTTACAAAACTCTATCCTATCCTCTTCCAAACGTGTATCGGAAAGCTCATGTTTTGGTAAGCATGACATAAAGGAAATTTTACTTTTGGTCCTGTGATGGCTTATATCAAAAGTGGGTGAGGTCGCAAAAATTTCGCGCACAAATATTACAATGTCCCCTCAACTAGGTATTACCATCTTCCTACGCCTATGCCTAATGCAACACAACAAGTACGAAGAATCTACTGTACAAAATCCAGCTCAGCACAAAGATAACCTACCATATTATACCCAGAAAATGTGGCAGGAATTATATTTGGTGGATTGCCCCTCAAATAGCATGAACAAAAATAAATATCCTTCTTGCACCACATGTATACAAATCTCAAGATTTCTTTGCGGGAAAAGAAAATCTCAGGACTTGAGTGGGGATCAAACCCACACACCCATAATTCCAGTGTGATGCTCTATATACCGATTGACCTACCAACTCAGGCACATTAATTTAAGGACTATCCACATGCTAGCCCTGTGCAGCCGATTATCAATCTACAAGCACTAATTAGCTAAGCACATGCTGCTGCGCGTATCGCGATTAATTGGATGTGTAACGTACGTTAATTACATGTGATGGCTGTTCATACGACCCGGAAAACTTCAATGGGACACAAGATGTAGCTACAGCAAGGGCGAGGGCTTGGACATGGATTTGGTCGGTCTCGTTGGAGAGTATGACAAATATTATTGGAAAGGAGGAGGTAAGTCACAAGTATTCAAAATATTATAGCTACTCTATATAATAAAAGGCATCACAAAGTTATATTCCATGAGTGTAGCAGTTTATTGGCGTAGTATATCTGTGAAAGGAGTTCTTGGTAATGAGAGTTCTCTGTAGAATCTGTTGTGTTGATTGTAGAATATCTTTTCAAAAGAAGCTAGGTTGTTTTGTAAAAGGACTCGCTTGCCTAAGACTAGTGTTCGAAACAATGCTAGTAGTTCGTTGTAAGTCATTCGGTCTGCTTCTGAAATCCTTTGTTTCTTTTTCCGAAAGGCTTTTAGTTGACAATGTATATGGAGCTAGTCCAATTTTGAGCATCTCCCACTACTTTAGAAATAACTTTACACAGTGTTGAGCTCAGTTGAAGTTGCCTTTGAGTAGCTGTAGGACCCTCTGAACAGGCAGGATTATGGGCATGCATGGCTCGGGACCCCCTGTGTTTCTTGTTCTGGGGAATTGTTTTCCTCTGGATCCACTAGCTATATGTGTTACATTTTGGCCCTCAATATGAGTGGATATTGCCTCTGTGTCTCCTATATAGTATCACATGTATTGGGGTATGAAGCATAGAGGGGTTCAGGGTTGTTTTGCTGTAGTGAGAGTTGCTCTTTGTCATGTGATGTGTTGTGTTCAGGATCCCCATTTGTGTTGTAGAGGTGTAGTTGTTTTGTTGGGATTGTGATTAGCTAATTCCTTCAAAATAGTTTGCCAACAGCTGTTTTGTCTGTTAGTAACAGACTTGAGTGTAGATGATCGATAGTATAATAGCGGTGGCCCTTTGAAGTGGCATTCGGGATGGTTAGCACCATCCAAAAATTTAAAGCTGTCATTAGTCTCACACCACCAAACTCCATTCCTGTGCATAATAAATGGATTAATGCACTCTAAGTGTGCCTGCAAGCTGTGGCTTCGCTTTGAAACGAAGGTCTTTGAGAACACCGTGCTGCTAAATTTTGACAGACTAGCTGCATGCTGCTCGTCGTACTTGACTGTCTACCTGTTTGACGGGATTGACCAACGGTATGCTTCGCTTGCATCCGTAGAAGTACATTTGTTATAATGTTCTCAGCTAAAACGGTAGTAGGAGCTGTTTGAGTAAACTGTTTGTTTACAATATCATGACACTGACTCATTTTTCTCTCTATCTTTCAGTGGCGGTTGGCTTTTTTTTGGATCCCTGCTTTCCAATGCTTTAACAAGCCTTATTTAAAAGTTTGGTCGTAGTATTCAAGACAAATTCTGTCTAGCTCTTGTAATGATAACTTCACAAATTTGTTCCTTTTGTCTCTGTACATCATTTTCATCCATATGAATCAATGATGTTGGTTCAAACACAAGTTTCAATGGGAAAAATTTTTGGTATTGATAAACTGTACATAGCAAGTCTCACAGTTAGCAAGTGAATGCTTGCACTTTTCGTCAGCTGGTGAGCTGTTACACTTGGTTGTGGAAAATAGTGATTCATATTGTGCCCATGCATTAGTGGTATGCCACTTAGATTAAAATGCCTTGTTTTCTCGGGCACAATCTCGATCGAACTGGCTGGGTGCCTTTCTAGTATTTTGGGTGTAGTAAGAATCAGGCAGTGTAAATCCAGGGTACGTACTCACTGAATAAGCTTTTAAACATAATGTCATGTTATTCAGATGGTTACGAATGGTTATACAGGAATATGCACAGTTGATGCTTAAGGATGTCTGTTAGATGCAGCATTGCACTTGAGCCATTACTGAGTTGATTTGTGTGTGTGTGTGAGGGGGGAAGGTTCTCAGTATCACACCATTTTATATTTGCTAGACTTACACTTTGTCTTTGTTGCAGGATAATATACACGAAGGAGAAGACTATTCAAGTATCACAAAAGATTGCATGAATTTTATTTTATTTTATGCTGTATTATTACCGTATCCTCCCGAAAATAAGCCCCCTTCGAAAATAAGCCCCCTCCCCTCTTTGACCCTCAAGTTTTTGCACAGGTATGTTTGCCTCGATTATAAGCCCCCCTCCCACCAAGTAGACCGCACACGTACGTATATACGCGCGCGCAGGAGCTTATGAGCCGCCCGTAGGGCGGCGAAGGAGCGTCCGACTACAATACTGTAGTACATACTATGTGTTAGGCGAAGTCCTTGAACCGTCGCATCCATATATGGAAGATGTCTTAAGTGTGTGATAAGTACTATCGGTGCTGCGGTAGATAGCAATAATTTTCAACTGACTGAGTCCGCATAGCGCTCGCGCCAGCGCAAACGTCGCCGGCCGGCTCAGCTGTACTGTATACATGAATACTGCCTTACGCGTACGCGATCATGGCTCCTAGGCGGACAGCATGGACAGGCACCTCGAGTGGAGGCGGTGTAAGAGGCACGAAACCGAAGAAAAGAAAGCCTCTGAGAAAGCGATTGTCCAAGAAACAAGTAGACTACTTCGTGAGGAATCTACGTACTCTCGATACGTCCATTATGCACGCTTTTGTTGTCAAAGACGTCGAGAGCAGAGGATCCATACAGTTTAAGTCTTACAAGGACAGGTATGGACTGTGGTGTGCTTTGAAAACTTCAAATAAACTAGAGGATCTGTTGGCTCACCTATCTCGCATCTTCATCGATCTCTTTCAACTACACAGAACTGGTTCGGAACCGTTTGCTAGGTTCCTAGTCTCGTGGTATGAAGCTCTAGGAAGATTGGCATGCTCCAAGCTAAGTGACAATATCTCGAGTGATCTATGGCTACAGCTAAGTCAAGGGCAGTCTCTGATCACAGACGAAGACAGAAGTGCACTTGTGTTTCTCGTTGGTGCTAGCTGTTACACCTTTATCAGAAAACAGGTATAAATAACAATAGCTACATAACTATAGCTATTATGTCTGTTGCCCCCCCCCCCCCAAACAAACTGTGGTCCCCCTGCCATACTAGTATCGTTCCCAGCCCCTCCTCTACGCAAAAAGGGAGAAAGGATATGGTGAAAAGGGTTGCACCATAGATATTATAGACTACGTAACCTATCCCACGTTGAAAATAGTACGTGGCCAATCAGATTGCAGTAACGTAGTCACATGACAATTGGAATGTAATAATTATTATCCGTTGCACGCGTGCACCCGATCGACCTGGTACTATAGCTATGCACGCACACGGTATGGTTTATTTCTTATTTAATGCACCCAAAAACGCCATGCAGTTATTGCATTCCAGAGGGACACAGTAGTGCAACCCTTTCTCACTTTTGCTTAGGAGGGGCTAGGCACGAAACTACTGCCATACAGACCCTCGAGACTAATCCTGCTAAGTTTCTCCACCCAAAACCCAGCCCCTGACCGGGCCTTCTCACAAATGGCGGGGGGACTATACAGTTGCCATGGACAGTGGGGACAGCTTTAGGGGGGACCACCTGAAGTAAGACAGGCCATAGCAACCAAAATTTTGTAGGGAAATTGCTGGATACCAGAGGATGAGAAATTATTGCGACCAACAACTACATGACATTGTATAAGATTATCTTGTAATACCTTCCATATATAGGACTGACTCGACTCTGGCTTGCACACATTCACCAACATTACTTTATACCTGTAGGTGTGGTCATTACAGTCTATGTATAGAACAACCCATCTTCAAGCAATATGAGAAGACACAGACACAGAGCCTGACGATGATACTTCCTTGTATAGGTTATTCGGTTTTGCTCTATTTGTTGGAATTAATTCGAGGAAAAAAGTGGTGTTTGGAAGGCTCAAAAAATTGAGAAGTAGGGATAGCAGGCAACAAGCATACAAGTTGATGAAAATTCTACTTTCACTGGTAGAGAAGGATAAAACTGTACTTCCTGCTTGTATCAAGTTTCAAGATAGAGGGAAAATGATGTTTCCAGAACGAAACTTTCTCCCATTCGCCCGCTTATGCTCTCAGGAGATAAAAAAACATCTGAAACCCTCAAAATACCATGTACTAGGACATAAACTTGTGTTGGTAAGGGCAATTGTATGTATTGTGTGTGCACAACTATTATGATTCATTTGCAATTCCCCAGATTACAAAACGAGAGGTTCTGGGCAATGACAACCTATTCAATGCATTTCGAATGTTTGTTAGATATCATCAAACCAGCCAGGTGGAGGACAATGACATCAGGATTTTGTTCAAGGATATACTTACACGTGTAGTAAACACAATGAGCAATAGTTTTTTTCAATGAATGGATTTGTTGGACCGGGTTTCTACGAACAAGGGTGTGGATGCACAGATGTCATTACGAGATAAACTCAAGGCCTACGCCTTGGAAGTGGAGAGTAAAATTAGTAATATATGAGTGTGTGAACCATGTTGCATGTGTATCAATGCAATTATTACCATAATGGAGTTCTTCATGAATGTTTATTGTATTCTGTCTTTAATAGAGGGTGCTTTCTTATATTAAGTGGGCAGTTCCGGTAGTCACCATGGTGTGCTTTATCTTGAATACTACCTCTTGTCAGTATGGCGGCACGAGCAGTGGCATAGTTGGTGCTCGAAAGCTGGTTTGAAGTTGCATGTTTCAGCTGGCTAAAGAATGACTCTATTGCGCTACCATTGAGGCGAATAGGGTGTATCGTGTAACCTGGGTGTCTATTCAAGAAGTCAAGACAAAATTCCTTGAATCCATAGTACATTACACGCAGTAGATCCCATGTCTGCCAGGATAAAAATGGTCGATGTTTGCTTTCAGTGATACTGTAACCTGTATGATAATTAAAATTTGTATTGTGTCATTAATATGACATCATGCAGACATACCGTCGGCCCATAAGCGCTTAACCAGGGATATAAATTTAAGCTGCTACACTGACCCCTTGAAATGCAGTACATGGGCGCTTAATTGGGACTTGCCTAGGACACTGATATGGAAGAAATTTTTGTGGGGTGCTAATTTTCATTATTTTTATAGCCAACTTGAAAATTTATACTAATATGCCTCCATAATGGTAATAGTGGTATAATGTACATCTTATACAAGTACACAAAATTAGCACCCACCAAAAATTAATTGCTTGCCGTAGTTATTATTATGGTACAATTAACATAATAACATGTATTGTCCGCCTCACCTTTTGACAGCTCGACATCTAGCCAGTCAGAGAAGAATTTGAATCCCCTATCCATGTTGTCGAGTATGGGACAGTCAGCAGATTTGATGAAAACCTTTTTCCCCAAAATACCTCTCTCAAATAGTTGATTGCAGGCAGTAAGATAGGCTACAACTTGCATGATAGCTTTGGCATCAGGTGGAGGAGGAGTTTGAGATGCATACTCCTGTAGCTCTGCCAGTACATGTTCTTGCTATGATAAATAATTATTAGTATTATATGTAATAATTACCATGAAGAATTCAGGGTTTATTTCACAATTTGGATCGATAAGAAGCAAACACATAGCAGTAAACTCTAATAAGGGCAACTATAAATCGGGGTGGGGGGGGGGGGGGCACAATCACATTACATAATAATATAAATGGATTTTAAAGTCAAATTTCAAGGGGGATCAATCCTCCACAACCCTAACAATTTGTCCACTACCATGTACCTGCATAATCTTGGCAGGCTTAACATTAAGCCTTGTCCAGGGATCCCTAAAGACATGGCTTTCCTTCAGACCAGGTACACGTGGCAGGCAGTTTTGTGAGATTCTTTTCACTTCGCGGGCCAGCATACCTTCTATACTTTCCCATCCAAAACATTCGTCATCATGAAGAAACTTGTTAGGAGAATCATCAGTGTCTGACCGCGATGAATAAAGGGCTGCTATCATATTCTTTAGCTGTGAAAATAATTATTATACTTATGATAGCATATCATAAAAATTATTACCGTATTTCTTCTAAAAATTCGGCCCTTCTAATTATTCGGCACCCTTCACCGAATGATTGAATATAGTCTCTAATTTTTCGGCAAAGGTCGTCATGCGTATATGCTATAAACGGGAATGGAATGTGCACGCAGACAGAATGTTGAATACCGTATTGTCTCTAATTTAACGGACATCTCTAATTATCCGGACACCATTTTGAATTATTTTTTTACCTCTAATTACACCGGACAGTCAATGAAGTTTGAGTTTTTGTTGTTCTAATTATCCGGACATTGTTGGACACCTCGCGCTAGCGTGGCCCTGATCGAGCAAAATTTGCAATGGGCAGCTGCTTCCACGGATGGTACTGAAGGAGGCGAGTTGTTCTCTTTCCCACCATGAACAGGGAGCTCCAGGTACTGTCTCATTTTCTCAATCTCTGCAGCTGCTTGATCGTACGTCCATTTGACCGAATGCGCATGCGTGAAAGCGTGTTCTAATTCATTGGATACTTCTAACGCAGGCTATTTTCGTGTGCTCTAATTATAGCGGACATTGGCCAAAATAATTATTTTTCTGGTGTCCGTTAAATTAGAGGTAATACGGTATTAACCCCAAAAAATTCGGCGAAGCTAAAGCAATATTATTATTTTCATGCCGAATTTTTAGAAGAAATACGGTATTCTAGATACTGTATAGTGGGTAACTTTGCCGAGCATCAAATTTGGCAAAATGGCTCTCCAGTGCTATTGGTAAAGTATATATTCGGTGACCTGAATTCTCACTGGCATAGGTGTGTACATTAATTTTAAATGGCAAGTTTCAGGTTTACGATCTATACCAAACTTGTCAAATCACCAAATTAGAAATCTTGCCAAAATTTCACGTTATAATATTATGTTAAGTCATACCCGTAGATATGGTATATCGTACCCTCATACCATACCTGGGCATTCTTTCGCGTCTAAATGCGATACTGATACCTTGAATATCGGCCCATCCCCCAATCTTGGCCCAATGTAAGGTGCACTGCCTATGGGCCCTCATTCACGAGGATACGGTAACTAGCAGTTTTGGCCTGCATAGACACTTACCCGGGACACAAATTGCATACAAGAAGCTGCTACATTGAACCCTTGAAATATGACACATGGGGAGTGGGCATATACATAACATTATACACATACATGTACATGTACACATGTATATTTTCATATACATGTGTACATGTATGGTGACTTATCTAAAAAAATTTTGAGGTATGGATCCCCAACTGAGAACTTAGCATATTCCCAAATCTATCAATAGTAAATACATACCTGATGTGATGGACATATCATGAAGAATAGCTTCTCTCCAGTAAAAGGGTTAGTTGTACTAGCAGTAATACTGTGTCGATCTGTGAGCTCATCTTCATGCCCAAATACTCCCTTTACTCCAAGTAGCAGTTTGATACAAGACAGGTTTGAACTAGCTCCATCAACAATCACTAAACTAATTTTAAACCCGAAGGCATGAAATTGCTGTAAGCTATATATCCATGAGGCAAGCAAGCATGAACTTGGCATCGAAGGTACCAGTTGAGGTGTAGTACGGCCCAACGATATCATGGTTGGTGGAGAAGTCCCTCCATAAAGTCTGGAGCACGTAATCAGCCTTAGATGTTGTGGGGTCACCATCTAGATCCAAGTACAAATCTTGTAGTGTAGCCATCTCATCTGGGGTCATTGAAATGCCTACAATGTTGTCATCCCTACTGTTCCAATGCAACTTGGCTGCTACTTTGACCTCATCAGCGATCAGTACACCTTCACTAAATGGAGGAAGTGGATTACCACGTTTCTTTTCTTCACATACCCTATCGTCGTACATAGCTCGTTCATGTGCCAGTCGATTAGCACATTCACCAGGGTCTTCTTTATTGCTGCGAGTGAAGCTTTTCAATGTATATACACCTGGAAGCTGCAACAATTTGAAGCTTGATAAAGCTTCAAATGCTGCTGGACTTCGACAATAAACTGCGAGAGCTATATACAAAAAAAGATAGTTTCGAATTAAAGCTAAGAAAGTGGAATTCTATCGAGGGGGGGGGGAGACAGAGAGGGAGAGGGAGAGAGAGAGAAAGAGAAAGAGAGAGAGAGATAAAATGAGAAACACACAAATACACACACAGGGAGGAGCCACATACCCATTCTGATAGTAATCATGCTCCATCTGTTGCCACGGCTACCAGTAACTAAACAAAGTACATATGTAACACAATTAAAAAAATCCGTTAACCGTTCAGGTAACATACCATTTTTTCGTTGATCTCTATCAAATGAAATCCTGTCTTCAACATCTTGCTTCCATTTCTCTCGGAGGATATCACCTTTCCCTACCTTATCAGCTTCAGTGAGAATAGCTTCAAGCTCAGACCGAGACTTACGATGAATGTGTGCCACCACACCTAGTAGTTCTTCATTTGAAGCTTCACCAACATTCACGTCATATTTTTCATAGTTGTGAAGCTTCATATTTACACACTTACGTTCCTGTCGTATCAGCTCATACCGTTTCTCTTTACTATATGGAGATAGGTACTTAATTGGGCACTTAGAAGACGGTAGAACACGTTGGGCTTTTTGCTCAGGAGCCATCTTCTGTCTTCTGCTGATCTCGCTCACAATGTAATGATGAAGCTTATTACAAAATGTGCAACAGACGCCATACTTAAGATTGAGTGAAACTTTTCCTGTACAAACCCACATCAAGCACTGTTGATGGTCTACACAACAAAGAGGATGCGTCCACCTCCTAAGATTCTTTGCCTCAAATGTGATATCAGCTGCAACTTCCGGTGTAATTCCTTCACAAAGGTAATAGCCACTTCCTGGGAGCAGAGACTGGAGAAGCTCATTAAACTCAGCATCCCGTACACTTCCACTCTTAACTGGTATAAAATGTGCCTCTAGGGTGTAGCTTATTTCCGAGACGTTATTGTCTGGAGCTGTTAGCACCAAGCGAGGATTTGGGATTGGAGTGGAAAGAGGGGAATTGAGCGTTAAACCAGCATCAATAGTAGCCCAACATTTTCGATTTTGTTTATCAATGAATTTCCTAACCGCCAATGAAGGGTTGCTTTCCTGGATGCTGATTAATAGCTGGTCAAATTCTGTGACACACAGTCGTCTGGCTACTTGTCGAGACCAGCAAAGCTCTGCAATAATAAATAATATTATTAATATTATAATCATATTAGGCCACTCCAAATGGGAATATAGTTTCCCGTCCTGGCTTCCTGCATTTTACATGCGGGCGGGCGCCCATTACCATTAACCATTATTATGAATATCATTATGAGCACAATGAATATAATTAAAATTCTTGATCCCACAACTGTGCACGTGCGTACAAGGCCGAGAGCATGCTAGCCTAGCCTAGCCAGCGCTACTGCCAGCTAGCTAGCGCGCGCTGATAGCAGCACCTTGACAAGAAGGGGCATTATTATCATGAAAGCAAGGTAAGTACACACATCACCATTAGTTACTAGCTTCAAATTCATGAAGCAGTACTGCTCCTAGCTAGCTACAACCATAAATAATGGACATAATGGTCAAATGAAGCGGTAGCATCAGAGAGAGGCGGGCGGTGGACGGGAAACTACGTTCTCATTTGGAGTGGCCTTATGATGAGTTTTCTTTTTAGAGCACGCTAGTTCAATGTATGGCAAGCCTCATGTTGGGCTAATAGTGATTTATTTCCTATCCAACCCCAAATATTAAATGACTTACCGTCGACAGATGTTGGGCTTTGCTTCTTCGGGTCGAAATTCTTCCTTTTGGGACTCCCCTTCAACCTAAAGTGACCATACTGTCGCAGCATTGGTTGGGGCAGTCCGACAGGAGGAGGTAGAGAAACAGCCATCAGCCTTCTTTTCTTTGGTGAAGGACCGCCAACACGAGTGGGACAAAGGCGTTTTGGAGTACGAGTAGCCATGCTTCGCTCGATCACAACTGCGTATTTATATACGTGCGTACATAAATGATAAACGCTATAGCGCGAGCGCGAGCACTCGAGCGCTAGCGGGTATAGCAAACGTAATACCGGTATACGTATACGTACGGTACCGGTATAGCGCGCTCGCGCTAGCGCTAGCGCTAGTCTCGCGCGCGCCGCGCGAAAACTCTACGATCATACGGTACGCGAAGTTTGGTGTAACCGCAACAATTACTGTTCAATGGTGCCCGCTAAGTGGGTGATTATTAACCACGATCCATATAAGGAAATGTACGCTAAGGACTTCGCCTAACACATGGTTTACACAGTCGGACGCTCCTTCGCCGCCCTACGGGCGGCTCATAAGCTCCTGGCGCGCGCGAGCGCGTACGTACGTAACCCCGCCCTTCAATTGACTACGAGTACAAAGAGGAATCTTTTGTATGGTGGTAGCTTTTAGAAAAGCCGGTTTTGAAGTCACTCTGTTATGATGGCACTTCTAGCTTGGCGAAGACACTTATGAGCCGGTCAAGATGCTTTTGCTTTCCTCTGAAGACGTACACACACGGAACAACAAGTCCTTTCCCCACCGCCGATCGTCGTCTGTTGCTGTCTACTTAGCAGGTCATCTCGCTGCCACTCTTTTGAAGAAAAACTCTTGATATTTCCTGCGGTACGTGACCAACAATGGTGTCGTCCTTCCACACGGTGACTGCAAATGGATCGTGATCGTTGTTGCTTTCACAGAGGGGGGTGGGGGGGGGGGGCTCATATTCGAGGGAAAGTGCATATTCGAAAATAAGCCCCCTCCCCAGTCTAGGTCATGTCTACTGCTGAAAAAAGGGGGGGGGGGGGGGGGGGGGGGGCTTATTTTCGGGAGGATACGGTATTATTATTCACTTACCTATTTTTGAACAATGATGAATGATTTTGTTGTTGACAGCAATCTGTCTACCTCTTACCACTCATTTAAGTACCATTTACGCTCACAATAGTCTTAATTATTATACCATACTACTATACCATACTACTATCTCATAGTTATCTTTATTTAGTTTTGGGTGCACTTTGCTATTAGCTTATTGCTACTTGTGTATCCTGTGCATATTGAAATGCATAAAGTATTATAGACAAAAAAAAAAAAAAAAAAAAAAAAAAACTGGCAGGGATTTCTGAGTAGAGTTGGCGGGTTAATTTATACAGGTCGAAGGTCAAAATTACAGGTTTAGCCACACCCCCTCCCCTTATTTGGCAAATGGCCGCATTAGTGGCCGGCCAATAGATGGGCTTCAGGAGGCAGTCAAGAAAACGAACCGTGTATGTTACCTTCATAGGTGTAGGAACTGGGGGGGGGGGGGGGGGGGGGGGGGGGGGGTCCTCGCTTGATGAAAGGGACAGTAGCCGCTTCATTTCAAGATGATTAGTGTGTAGCTCAAGCGTTATAGTTCTTATAACTCCACTGACTCATTACTTGTTACAGTAGGTTGTCAACTACGCTTTTTGGCTTTACTGTATACTAGTATACTAGATCTGATGATCTGGCATGCAAGTGATACTATTACGTGATACCATGCAATCAGTAATGCATTCTTGTGGTTATAGTTACTCTCTACAACATTGCTAACAGCAACAGAGTGTTGCATGCTTAGCTTGCAAATTTGCAACATGTAGACTAGTCACTACTGCAATAAATCTCACAGCGCCAAGGGTTTAGCACCAATGGTGTTCATTATCATAAGTTTTATTGTTCATAGCACAATAACTAATCAGCAATAAGGGTATAAATAATAAGAAGTAAAGGTTAAATACTTTTAACCACAGTAGCATACACCCACATATTGATGTCACAGGCACTTGTGTGGCTTTATAAACAACCCCGTTTTGAACGATCATCGATGATGAGGCGGTCAACTTGCACTTACAAGCAGACAATCCTACTAATACTGTAGGTAGTAGACACGAAGTGCTAAATGATGACCGCATTGCTTCTTGAGATCTAGTACTATGAGGACGTTACAAGCAAAAAATTATGTTTTCATTCACTCAAGGGAGTACACATCGACACAAAACTCGATATACAAGCTGATTCAAGAGAAGCAATCCACTGAAAATGCTATTTGTATTGTAATCTTAACTATATACAAACTGTTAAGGTCATAGGTGTAGGAAGGTACTGATGGTTGGGGGGGGGGGCTGAATATCCAATTGCGCGCGAAGTGCGTGCGAAAAATTTACGACCACGCTCACTTCGGGTCAAATCACACGATTGAGGCTTCTATCACAAGTTTCTCGGTGAATTACTAAACTGTAAGTTGAGTGGAATAGATTTGTCAACTATTGAAGGAAGTATATTCACTCATAATCAGGCCTAGTACATGTTTAGAAATCTGAACTTGTAACAATACTGGGCTGGAGAACAAAGGGCCGGGATCCGCCCCCCCCCCATCCTAGAATATTGGGGGGGCTACAGCCCCCTCGACAAGAAGCGAAGAAGGCTGTGGTGGTCAGAAAATGTCACCAGAACCTTTGAACAAAGCATTTTCAACGAAATCCACACAATGCATATAATGTATCCACGATGAAAAGCCTATAATGGCTCTTTCTTTTCAACGTATAAAACAGGTATGTAGCAGCTAGTGCAGCAACAGATACACACACTCACTCACTCACTCACTCACACACAGAACGACTACCGTAACCCTCGCGCATGCGCCGAGGGTTAATGAAAGTTTCTCTGGTAGCCTTCCGAATCCTTAATGACCCTGAGAAGCCCTTAATTGGGAAGGAAGGATATATAAGTGGTAGTTCTTGGTAAATCACCAAATCATTAGATTTAATTCCTGGTTGACATTTCCATGAAAGAGCCATGAAATATGCAAATTTGAACTCCGTCTATAAACTTTACATTGACAGTATTATTATAATGACTATTCATACCTGTCATCACCAATAATCCATAGGGAGAGTCATTGTACTGCAGCTCTGCCTTCATATGGCGCCTGAGTTTCATCTCGTCCTGCACAAGTGTGCCTAGTCCTAGTGAGTAAGCCAAGACCTGTGTGGGTAGTGAGTACATGATTATTACTAAAGACTAGCAACATCTACGGACTTGGTATGGTTGGTCTTCTGGCAGATTTCACTTGCACCATGCACCACACAAGTATAGTACTCCAAAATTTAATATTAAATTCGATAAGAACTATACAAGGCCAGGCAATGAATGAATGCAGAGATGAGCTTGAATCTTGGTCTATCCATGCATTGTACTATAGCTATTGGGAATGTACCAACCTTTTATTACCTCACTACTATAACAATACTGCATGCATATTTATCAAGCAATCGAGAAAAAAACTTTGTGTTTCTTACCTGGGAGTAGAAGCTGTCTGCCATAATGGCTCCTGGATTTGCTGGGTCTCCCTCCAGACAAATCTGTCCTTCAGGGTTCTCCTCATCCTGTGCATCCGTCTTGCTATCCGTTCCAGCATCTGAAACGCTACACACTTCCAAGTGAGTTTCATTTACAAACTTCTCGTAATCAAAGCCAACAGTTGAGTATGCATTGTAGTATTGAGCTGTTTCATTCCAGAGGAAGTTATCCAATGCCACTTGCCCATCTAGAAATGCCTGATGACACTGGGTAGCAAACTCTACATCACCTTTAAGTAAAGGAAGCACACTCTCAAAATTCACTGTTAAAGTGAAATCACACTAAGCCCATACCATTGTTGTTGCTCGGATTTCTGAACAAAAAGATAATAAAGTATGAGTGGCCACAAGCAACAATTGAATTATGTGTTGAAGAAACAAAGGCATGGCATATTATTGTCTAAAGTGATATAAAACCTTCCCATGCATAATGTTTGGTACTATACTTATTCATGCTCAGTGGAACAGAACATTTCGGTCCCCATCCTCATTCACATTCAGTCAATGATATATTGCACACAGAAATGGAAATAGAGACGATGAAAGATTTGATAGCAAGCACTTAGCATTAGTGCCCAGCCAGTACAGCTGTATGAGATTAAGGTCATGGTTTCACGATATTAGTATGCGATTGACACTGCACATGCGCATTAGGTAAGGAAGAATTGGAATGATTAATCTACAGCAAACTAACTTGGTCTAGGCACTCTAATTTGGAACAATAACATATATGTATCAAACTAGTTGTCCCCATTTCAAGAGAAACTAGAGCTCTAAGAGCACATGCCCCATGCGCACCTTGCATACATCTTTGGATATGCGTTGTTGACGACCTTTTCCTACACATAAAGGCCAGTTGTGCGCATGAGCAGAAAGCTATTGCAAATTAATAGTGGGTACGGTCGAGGGGTGTGGCTATGATGGCCAGCAAATATATTATGTGACACTTCTATGCTGTGCCCGGAATCGAGGGGTCACTTAGATAAATTATAGACACGGGCTCTTGATCCAAAGTCATGTGTTTGAGCCCCACCTGTGGCTACGTAACTTCTTAAGTTCTTTCTTTTCCCTGGAGTCTTCTTAGTGCTATCTCGAGGATGTGTTTTCACCACATCCTTCAGATAGGATGTACAGCTGGCTACTTTCAAACTCTCATAATGGTGGTAAACCCAAAGGGACTACTAAAAAAATCGGTCTCAGGTAACAAAGGTGTCTGTCCCCCTTATAAGAGCACACTATAAATCCACAACACTGTGCAGTGGAATCCTTCCAATATGGACACAAAATTCAAACCTTAGCTAAAATTATGTGAGTTCCTGTGCTGCATGCCCTATTTGGAATACCTTCTTGGTTCTTCATTAGTTACGCTATGGGTTTCCAAATCTACAGCTACTTACCCATTTGATAAGCCAACCGCTCCGCTGCCAGCACAGCCAGTAGATAAAAGGCACTACTGTATGTGGAAAATTTATAACCACTTAGTCCAACGATGTCATAGGTAGTTTCCAAGTGGTTTGGAAGCTTATCAGTAATACTGATGTTCATGTGCCACTCAGCAGCGAGCTTGGCATGGGGCCACAGGTCCTGAAGAACAGCTGAGGTGACGTTTGTATCCGGGTGCCATGTCAGGAGCTCCAGCAAGTAGACAATGAACATGGAGGAGACGTCAGACATAGTACGGCCGGTTCCATCATCCACTTTCTGAAGGTGGAGGTACATATATAGAATACTGATGTATTACAGAACTACTGGAAGAGTGGAGTCCTTAAGGACACCTACCCTGGAAAATTTAATAAGCATCATATTTCAGTACACTTGCACAACCAAGTCTCAACCTTATCAGTATTATTCTACGCTGAGAGGAGCACAATAATTAAACACATGCAATCTTCATCATGGCATCTGCATGGCTAGATTTTCAGGAGGATTGGGTATCAGAGGTTGCAAGCTCAGATGAATTGGGAATGAGGCTGAAGGGACATAGCTAGCTACATGCAATATGTGTGCAAGTTTAAGAAAAGTGGTAACTCTGCACAATTCCCGAATTTTTGTTTTAAAACACTTACATCTTTGGAACTATAACAGGGGCGTAACTTAATTGTTTCCTCATTGCACGGAACCCCCCCCCCCTTGGCATTTAGATTCAGCATTATCTTAGTGCTATAGGAAACCCCCTTGGTTTCTAGATTCCATCTGCAGGCACTAAAATCTCGCCTAGAACCCTCCTCTGGTGTTTTTTCTTGTGTTTCTTTGCTAAAATGGCGATCGTTAAGTAGAGAGCGTGGACAAAAAAGTGGGCGTAAATTGCTAAATTTTTTGCACGTGCTTTCCACACAACTACACAGAAACCCCTGCACTAAATCCTGGGTACACCCCTATATAAAGCTATGAAATTAAAACCTGGTATGAATATTCTTAAATCATCCAACTAGCTATACTCGCTACAAATCACGGACCCACTCATGTCCTGTATGGGTGGGGTGAGCATATGAAAAATGCCATTTTGTGGCCCTCTTTGGTGGCTCACCACTCGGGCAGAAAGCTTGCTTTAGCTTCTTGAATGTTGGATAAGTGAAGTGTAAACCCTAACTGCAAACAAACCAAGTCTGAAGTCTAGGGCTCTTCCTAGCTTGAAATGATGGCATATTAAAAATGTGTTTTGCATAAAGTTGACCCTTTTCTCATATTCGCTCACATATTATCTACTACAGTGCAACATGAGAATCAGCATGGTAATGGATAGCAATTACAACATGCAAATAATATGTGATGAATAATATGAGAGATTCTCTATACCTTAAATCACATCCACATTTCTGTGGTTATGAGGTAATTATGGTGTAATGTATGATGAAACCTATGGTGTTATCTATGAGGTAATCTGAGGTGATTATGAAAAAATTCAGGGCCTCAATGGAGCCATTCTGAGACTTGAAAATTGGTAAGTATATTATGTAGAGTATCTGACGCATGTATCCAGCGAATACATTAAAAGCTGAGTGCTACTTTCTTCGTCAAGTACTGCCGGCCAAAATTCATGCGTTCTCTTTGCTGATGTAATCCCATGGATAAATAAAACTAGGCTTATGCGACGGCTTACATAGCATGCATTATACAATGACCAATCTGAAGTTTGGAAGCTGTAGCTACTACGTTGTTGAGTTGACTCCTATGATTGAAGCATCGAAATTTGTCCCTGTCAAGGTCAAGGGTCAATCTCAGACTCCATGACTGGTGCAGGCATGGATGTGGCATGTACTATATTATTCACAACGTTTACCATAATTATGCACCATTAGAACTATACATGCAGCTACTGGAAGTGTGTCAAATATTATAGGTAACTGACCTGAGGTGATAACGGAATGCTCCAACAGCCGGTCCGCAACATTTCCTGGATCATCCCGTTGGGAAGTTGAAACTTTGCCCAGGCATAGAGCTTGTTGATGGTGGAGTTGGGAAATACAGTAATATAAGGGATGTGACGCTCTCCATCATTGTGGACAGAGTCTGGAAAGAAGTAAGTTCAACCTTTCAAAGGATCATAGGCTCAGATTATTATTGGGGCGAGCCTGAGTGAGCCGCACATAAACGGTTCATCAATGTGCGCAGTATAGTATAGTATTGTATATAATTATATATGGTATTCTGTCACACGAAATAATATATGGAGTTTAATGTAGTTAAACACAGTTAATTGACGGGTACTAGTTCGCATAGCAGCTGTGCAGGCATAGAATAGACAGGCATGCATGCGCATGATGTAATTATTGGGCGCACGTAGAGTTGATGGCTAAGCTGCTAGATACGTCAGTTGCCTGTAAGCGCACTTTACGCAGCACCATCAAGTTGCAAGAAGCTCTGTCAGCTAACAAGAAGTTCCCACCCACACTATATCCTCCCTCTCTCACTTAGCAGGGGAGTAGCAACCAAAAACTCTTTGGTTACGCCACTAAGAAACTGGATCAATAGATCGATATGCAACGCTGCATGTGCATGGATCCTCTCAAAATTCACCAAACTTAGTAATATTTTTGATCTATATTCAGTTGCAATATTATATACCTTAGTACTACTTGCATGTAGCAGCACTAGCTACTATTATGTCGAAAGTATACTGCATGCAGTTTACTTGCAAACACCTGATCTGCCTTGGTAGAAGTAAGGGACTTCTTTCATAAAAAATTAATCATATCTAGAGATGGTAACTAGCGAAGCTCATGGCCATAAATGAGCTCTCAGTGCCTAAATGTGTCTGCGCATGTGTGTGCAGTCCAGACAGACGTTCAGACACCCTCAGCTAACTCTTGGACACACCCACTTCGGACGAAAATATTGGTCAGGCCATGGCTTGATTGGCCTGAGCGGTTGCTATGCCCCTGCTTAGTCAGAGATGTGGTCTGAGCCAGCCAGTCAATGGAGGCTCTGGACCTGCATGATACTATTAGCAAGCATAATACCGTATAGCGGGTAATTTTTGTGGGGAGCTAATTTTTTGGTTATTTTTGTGAATACTCTAATAGTCATGAAATTTAGCACCCCACAAAAATTTGCCAGAGTAGGGGTAAATGTTGTCTGGTAACAGTTGCCGTGAGCGTGCATGTGATCGTGGTCAAACGTATGGCATCTGTCTCCAACCTGTTGAGTGTCTGCGACCATCCAATGCAGTATGAAACTGAAAAGTCTCTGTTTCTGTCACTTTGATAACAATCATCGGTAGGTTTGCTCAATAATGGTGAACGGGGTGCAGCAAGGGTGATTGTCAAGAGGCATGGCATTTAGAACAATGAAACTAGCTAATTATGAAAACTAGATCTTACTTTTCACAAAAATTTATAATTAGCAATGTGCTTATAAAGAAAGTTATGCTTATAAGAAAGGTGAGTGCTCAATAAGTGAAGTCTATGGTATAGAAGCTCTATTGGCACACACAATGTACAACTCTAGTACAGACCATCACACACCGCTATAGTTTATGATTTACATGCACCAATTAGAGCTTTTGGTGAACATGAGGCATAACCAGGGTATTGCACACTTGAAACACTCACCAATGTCAGCACAGTCATATGCTTCCCATTGTCTCCACCTCCCATCAGCCAGCCAAAAGGCAGATCTGTGCATTAGATGATAGTGCGTGTAAACGGATTGGTCTCATTCCCAGTTATGTATTATTCTCAAAATGCATGTTCTCATTCCCAGATTGGTCCAATTCCTGGAATCAGACCTATAATTTCGGAAATGAGAGAACAGCCATACTGCAGAGCTGAGTTTATTTACAGGTAATGACCAGGTACATGTAGTGGTAAATAGATCTGTGATATCACAACTCCTGAAGCTATAGCACCAATGGTGAGGTACAAGGCTCATTGGGATTAACTTAAGGGATTATTATTTTATGATGATGTTGGTGGGAGAGGCTTTAGGAGCTGAACTCCACACCCCCTCCCCCCCCCCCCCCCCCCCCCCCCCCAAAAAAAAAAAGGTTTCAGGCTTCATATTATAGCTAATTGTTGACTTGTATCAAATTTAATGTAGGTTTTATCAGTCTAACGTGTATTTTAAATAACAGGGCTAAAATTTTTCACGCAATGGTCATCAACCCCCGCATTACTGTGTCTAAGCCCATCGATCACCAGGTACTTGTTGGACCTTATGTGAGATAGACTATTGATGAACATATCTTGCATGACAGCTGGTAAGGAGGAGTCAAAGAAGGGTCTATGGAGAGCCTGAATATCCTTCACAGCAGAGGTGAGATCATTTCCAAGGAGGTTGGCTGCATCAACAGAGTCCTTGACAAGATGGTTATAAAAGTTACCTGCATGTGAGGAAAATATAAATCCAAAATGATACTCAGTACTAGTGCGTTTAAGGACTGTCTCAAGTCTTATCGCGCGTTCCGTACTAACGGCCACTTAGCGTGCATGTTTTCTGGCCAATTTAGCGGTTAGACGTGACGTCACCCGATAGTGGCATAGTACAAGCCACGGCTGTGTAGCCGCAGGGCTGTAGCAGTCAAGCAATTTTTTTTGTTGTACGAGTTTCAACATTGTTCCAGGGGTTGTTTCGCAGTTTGAATGATGGAGAGATATAACTTCGAATTCCAGATATTTATCGAGGATCTGCCGAGGGAGAAGTTGACTGCTCGTTCCGCTTTGTGGGAAGAAAGCCTAACTCTTAGTGGGGTAAACTTAAAATAAATTTAAAGTGAGCACTCAATCTCCTTTTTAGTATGCTAAGGATTGGTCATAATATTCTGATTGCTTTTCCAAGAATGTGTACCTATGACATCACTGGCGTCAGAACCGGAGAGGGGAGAGGGGAGGGGGCCCCCTGGCTATTTTCCTAGGAAGAGGGGCAAAGCCCCCTTCATTCTCCAGTCCAGTATTGTTACAACTCAAATTTTTAAACACTTACCAGTCCTGATTATGAGTAAATGTTCCTCAAAATAGCTGCCAAATCTATTCCACTCGATTTACAGTTCATTTTTTCACTGAGAAACTCGCAATAGCAGTCTTAATCGTGCAAAAAAATGGGCGTGGTTTGACACAAAGTGGGTATGGTTGTAAAATTTTCGCGCGCTTCGCGCACAACTAGATATTCACCCCCACACCTTCAATATCTTCCTACGCCCATGTATGTATTAGGGCTAGAACAGTAATTACAACTCTATTTATCAATTAGCTCTAGCAACGTTTACTACGTTTTGCTTGTCAATCAAGCATGCACTTCCTTATTCAAATGTAATAGCTAAATTATTAGCTGTATGTCCAAACATAGTAGTGACATAAAATGAAGCACATATTCTGTGAACGTTTTAACACACTAATCAATTAACTGATAATTTATAACATTATAGCTACGTTGACCATAAAATTTAATTATATCTACTAGATATATATACATACATTTATTGGTAGTTGCATAATATAGGAAATTTGCTGGCTATGGGAAGAGGGCGGGTCATCACAAAGTAGGCCAATAATGAATAGAGGTCAATTATAATATTACTAATAAAATAGTTATCTGACAGTAATTGGGGTGCATTCAACTATACATCATATGCATGAATGCATGTATGCATGTACATAATATGTATGTATACATACCAACGTTCAGGCCAAGGAAATCTCTATCGGGGAAGAACCAGCCCAAAACAATGGTGATCTCGGCTGTTCCATTTGGAGCCACAGACACACTGGCTGAGGCGGCCCCTGTCACATAGCTACCACTCGAGGCTCCTGACAACTGGCCTTTTGATTCAAACTCCTGCCAGAGTGCAAAAGAATCATCAGAGGTTCCGAACGATGATGTTGCCTGCATGAATGGGAGGAAAAGAGAAAGAAAAGGGGAATACATTGAGGGAGATAGAAGGTCCAGGGAGATTGAAAGTGAGAATTAAGAGGAGGAGAGGGGAATAGAGATATGAGACAGGGAGATTGAGGGTGAGGAGAAGGAAATAGAGATAGAGAAAGGTAGAGCGGGAGATTAGTGTGAGGCAAAAAGGAGAGGCAAATAGAGATGTGGAGAAAGAGATAAGAAGAGTGAGGGTGAGGACAGGGGGATATGGATACAGAGAAAGGAGAGTAGGAGATCAAGGTTGAAGAGAGGGAAAAAGAAGTACAGAGAAAGGGCCGGAGAGAGGGAAATTGAAGGTGAGGAGAGGGGAGAAGAGACGAGGAGAAAGTGGACAGGAGATATTTCTAGCTACTGAAATTACCCTTTACACTATAGTTCCTCTACACACAACAGAGAAAGTGAGAGAGGGAAATTAGGGTGAGGAGAGGGAAGTGGAGACAAGGAGAAAGGGGAAGAAAGTGGAGACAAGATATTTCTAGTTACTGAGATTGCTCTTTACACTATAGAGTAATGTGCCAATTACCAACAGGTACTTACCAGGGTTTCATTTAGGATTTTTGTCAAGGGGGGACAAACGCGACAATTTCAGAGTTAAGGGGGGGGGCAAAGACTATAGTATATTTTTCCATCCATGAAGAATGACGTTGTGCTCATTAACTTCGTTATTAGCGGGGTCTGGGGGTATGCTCCCCCAGGAAAATTTTTTAATGTTTCAACCTCTGAGACTGTTTCTGGTGGCTTCTGAGCACTCAGATGGGGAAAGTCTGTCAGTAATATCCACTGGTTCCCCTCTATTTCAAGTCAAATGTTGCAAGGATGTGGGATGTGTCTCCTAGCTACCGCGTGCAGCGCAAAGCTTCAGCTAATTTATGGCTTAAAAATGAGCAAAATTGCCACTTTGGACACTTTCACCGTTTAAATCTTTACTTGTGCATGTATTACATGTATAGATGGTGGCTACTCTCAAGGGGGGGGGGGGGCAGCCAGCTTCCAAGGGGGGCGAGTGACCCCTCCCGCCACCCCCCCCCCCCCCCCCCCCCAAATGAAACCCTGCTTACTATCGGAAATACGGGTATCGATTGTCGACATAGGGCCTTAGTATAGGCAGTGGGCATGGCGCATTTAATAATAACTTCGCGTGGTCGATCGCGACTCGCTTCTCTGCTTCAGGCTGGACTTTTAAAGGTAAGTTTTGCTCTATTTGTGATAAAATGACCCTCACGGTGTCTTACTTTCTCAATATAGAGGCAAAGATGCGATGGTGCCATTCCCGAGGCACTTCTGCCAAGTTAGAAAAAACGATGAAGATCGAACAAACTCATGCACCTATGAACATGAAGTTGCCTTGGTAGTTAGAGCTGATGGTTATGCACCTGCTAATATTTTTTGTATAATTTTCTTTCTCTTGGATTGCATGCACTGTGATGACAAAGCTCCAAGTGACGACAATTGATTGTATTGAAAGTTTATGGTGTGCCGATAACACGTACCGACTGTTGATAACTGGCATTCGCAATTATAAGCTAAAATTGCCATTGCAGAGGTATTTTTATTGGCAGCCCCATGAGTCTTTAGGTACTTGTAGCCCTGGCGACGCCCTACCTATTGGTCCAAGTTTAAAGTTCAGGCAATGTTCCTAAGCAACAACACACGCGGGAGAAAACCGTATAGTGATAATTGGCACATTACGCTAATATTATTATAGTTTGTCAACAGTACATAATAATATACAGCAGCAAATAGGAGGAACTTTTTACTGCCTATATGACTAATACTCCCTTACCTTCTCATCCGAGAAGACACACAGAGAGATGTTTCCATTTACCGAGGAGCCAGGAGCGTTACGATTTAGAGTGATACAGTTGTCACCAACAGACCATGTTCCTTGGATAGAAACGAGAGAGGAAGAATTGTATAAGGATCAACAACTTTCATTCTGCAGTTCAAACAAAAGACCTTTTGCATCATTTCACAAGATTATAAAAAGAAAAATACATGTACATGTACAATGTAGGCATAACTAAAAGCACCTTGACACCAGAATAGGAGCCACTCATATGACCATTCATTCGGACATCACCAAATAAAGAACACGATTGGTTGGTACCATCATACGACCAGGACATACAAGAATCTGATTTGCTACAGTTGTCAAAACAGTCAATTTCAGAAAGGACTTGGTGCTGTCCCAGGATGTTGCCTGGGGTACTCTCAGTTTGAGGAGGGATCATCTGTGGCTTAACTCACTGTGTATCTGGCTCAATTCCAAGGGGAAGGTTGAATAAGAAGGAGGCACTGGCGTTCGTGGACAGAGGGTTGTGTATCACTGCAGTGAAAGCTATCGCGGGTGTGGCAGAGGTATTCATGTCATTGAATCTGTAACGAGGGTAGGCATGGATAGATATGTCCAGGGGGAGCCTACCGTCGTTAACATCTAGCCTAGTCGTGGGGTGAGCACCTGAGAAGGGGAGGAGGAGGGGTAATAGGAGAAGGGGAGGAGTAGAGGAAGCGGAAGAAGATTGGAGGAAGAGGAAGAAAAGAAAGAAGAAAAAGGGAGGAGTAGGGGAAGAGGAGGAGGAGGGAGGAGGGAAAGAGATGATGAAACATAACATGATCCAGCACAACTCAGTTATCATTCAAGTATATACATGCATGCATATACTGTTTCACAAACTACATTCCATAATAATTTTTATGTTTGTGGAGGGGGGGTCCTATAGCCCACTTATACAATAGACAACCCTATAGTTTGTGAGCTTAGGTATAATATAGGATCTGATTATTCTACCTGTACCTATTACCACAATATTATTATGGTGTTATGTAATACTCAAATTTGAAAGCATGCATATAAGGTCATAATGTACAGCATTAGTAAGTTGATGTTTCTCTCACTTGAATAATATTGTATCCAAAGCAAAGTAATTAAACTTAGAAATCAACAAAAAGCTATCTATTACTACTTACCTTGGTACTGTAAGCTCTCCACTGCAGGTAGCCGGGTATCATTAGGGTGTGTCTGTAACACCACTGCCATACTGCCACCAGTTGTTGCAGTTCTCACTCCCATGAAGACATCATCAATCACCTGGATCTTGGCTGCCCCAGCTGGGTACTGGTTGAAGATGGTCCACTCATGGAACTTACCATCAGCTCTGAGCTCAATGGAGCCAGTTGATATACCTATTATTGAAAAGGCATAACGGAGTTATCATCAATAACCAGGGATCGATGAAAGTTCGCGCGATAAAATTTTACTAATGAGGGAAAATGACCATGAAAACAGTAAGAGATTTTTGAAGGAGGGCATACTATACACCACCAATTCTGCTAGACTTACCTCCTAGTGGGACACTGCTTCTCATACCCAAAGGGGGACTCACCAAATCCCCACCAACATTGTGGTACAGGTAGGGACATCTTCGTGTGTCTGTCCAGGCTTGGTATGGTCCACTCACGTACTGAGATTCCAGATACCTGCAAGTAATATTGTCTCTGTCATAAAATGTAACTCTAAAGTATTGAATAGTTGGGAGAATGTCATGGAAACTGGTAGGTGGTTTATTAAGCCTCATTTGAAAAGTCCAAACTAGTTAAAATTGAACCAGATTAAATTTATACGCAGCGGCACATGCTTGATCTGGAATTGAGGTATTCATAGACAGTAGTATGCACGTATTTAACCTACTTCTAATCCACATCATGTGGCAAGGGAATTAGCGCATTTACATGTACCAGAGTTAGTTCAACGTCGGATACGTGTAAACCGGGCTTAGTGTACTCATAATAGGTAAATTTTGGCCTCTTGACACACATGATATACAAAATTTTAACAGTCAACCAATTGCACAACATGCATGTGCAAATTTGGTCTTCCTTAGGTTAAGGGTTTACTAGCACGTTCAGTAATAAAAATTCTATAGATTGTCTCATGCATTTGTTGTCTACCCTTGGCTATGAATATAATGCACGAACTTATATGACCGTTATGAATGTTACTCACCACACACACAAAAATGTGCCAAAATGTAGCATGCAGTATGATGAATAATACTTGATGAATTCCATGCTGACAATAAGAGCTGCTGAGCATAAATTTAATCCTGAAGTATAAATTATTGATGCTACGTAACTATAATGACTTTTATCGGTTGTTATTGGTGAGTATAAGACTCACATAGCCTCGTCCCCAGGCCACTCCCACGTTTTCAATGTTGCACGCAGAAAAGAGGGAGAGCCTGGGAGGCGAAATCACGTGAGCGCGATTGCGCAATGGCTTTGTACACAAAGCATAGAACCGTACCCGAACCGTACCGATAGCATAAACGGCCCTATTTCGCCGTTTGTTAGCCTTTGCTAGTGTTTCAGGGGAGTCACTCGAGACGTTTACAGCTTCTAAATGTGTTCAACTCGATCACTGTGTCGATTTGTCTGTTGTGGCCGCTCGGATCGATCATCTAGTCTGAAGTCTCTAGTCACGATCGACGTTATCTCGAGTGTTGGATGTCAAATGTAGTCGTACACTGGCCAGGTGAGCGAAGATAACGCCCACACTTTCCTTCAAAACATCATTTTTCACGGTTCAAGTACGGTTCTATGCTTTGTGTACAAAGCGATTGCGCAATCGCGCTCACGTGATTTCGCCTTCCAGGCCTTCCCTCTTTTCTGCGTGCAACATTGAAAATGTGGGAGTGGCCTGGGGACGAGGCTAAGACTCACAGGCATGTATGTATGTATGTATGTGTTACATAATAATTATATTTCACAATCAATAAACTCATCATACATGAGCTAACTATACATAACATTTTGTACATAATAATAATATTATAGTATTTCACAAGTCTTTTTTCTAAACTGTGAATCCCCAAAACTTTCTTAGTTAAGGAAGCTAGTTGCTTTTAACCTACCATATTATAGCAGGACGCTTTGGGAGGATTTTAAATTTGGTGAATTGGCGAATTTAATTAATTCCCTGAAAGTCATCAGATTAAAAACTTGCCAATATTCAATGGTTATAATTTTGATGACATAAGTGCACGATCATGTGCGCTGCACACCACTGCACTTGCATGCTTGCACAATAATGTATGTACTATACAATACTGCACTATAGCAGAATCATATGTATGCATATAATATTATTATATGCATGTACATCATGTATTGCTACCGTGACTTTGTACTAGCATGAGATTTGGTAGGCTGCCAAATTAAGAGCTCGCCAATCTTTAAGGAGAACTATTCAATGCTTGCCAAATTTTCCCACTATAACAGAATGTACTGAGACAACTCCAGCCTTAGACACTTGTAACCCAGCCAACAAAGAAGAGAATAAATTCATTTATTATACATGATAAACTATGGCGAGGTACATTATACAGTGGTAGAGTATACTTCACATACATGACATTGTACTAAGCTGTTACAATGGATTTACACCAGTTAAGTACCGTAGTTAATCGAATACATCGTATGATCCAATCTAACGTAAGAAATTAGCATTAATTTTTATGAATTCTCATAACGTATATATATGGAGCGATTGATGACCTTTACCAGAAAATCGTATGTTTTTTACGTGCCCAGAAATAATTTACTTTTCTGTGGTTATGAGATAATTATAGTATAATGTATGACGAAACCTATGGTGTAATCTATGAAGTAATTGCCAGAAAATTCAGGGCCTTCATGGAGCCTTTCTGAGACTTGAAAATCGGTATAATATTATATGTAGAGTATCTAACGCATGTATCCTGCGAATACATTACAAGCTGAGTGCTACTTTCTCTGACAAGTATATATCGCCGGCCGAAATTCTCGCGTTCTCTTGGATGACGTAATCCCGTGGATAAATAAAGCTAGCCTTGCACTATATATAGCACCCACACAGCGTGCCATGCTGTGACCAATCCGATATTCAGAAGCTGTATGGCGCTGTCGAGTTCGTCTCCTGTGATTAAAAATTGTCAGCGTCTAGGTCGAGAGTCAGTCTCAGATGCCATCTCTGCAATTGAGGTGCTGACATCTAGACAGTGTACACACTATGTTGACGACCTTTTACCATACGAACCATTATGCAGTTACTGGGCACGTGGTCAAGTTTTCATTCAAAATTGAAATTATTTTTTTTCCATACGTAGTATTAGATTAAGTACGGTATTATTGTAGTCTCGTACACAGCCCGTACATATCTCCACGCATAAAAGTGGTCTGGTTCACCAGGTTTAAATACTTAGCCCTGTGCCGTCTAATCAAATTACGTTATAGTTATAGCACGGGTGCTAGGGATTTATGGCAGTAAACCGACCCGAGTCCGAGGGCGAAGCCCAAGGACAAGGGCGGTTTACGTTGCCATAAATCCCTAGCAACCGTGCTGTAAGTATTATATATCCCACCTGATTGGCCGAAATTCATGGGCGCATCATAGTGCATGTACATGCATAGCAACAACCGTTCTGACCTAGCAACAATAGAATTCTGAACAGAAGAGCAGAAGAGAGTTGCACTGAATGTTAAAATTATGAATGAGTAGCTAGTTGAGTCAACCAGTGCAGAGCCAGACCAGTGCTTCAGCTTTCCGCGAGTGGAAGACAGCCAGGTAGCTTCGAAACCATATTCAAAAGTAGTTTCAATGTTTAACAAACTCCTGAGCAACGGCTACTAGAGCTACGCTAACTATTAGACTGCAAAATCAGCTACATACGCTTCTTCACTGTTGAACTTTGCCACGTGGCAGAACTGATTGGTTCCTTATATTAGTCTCAATTAGTGCGTGTGTGTTTCCGTGTCTGTGTAAACAATGTCTGCTGCCACTGTGTGCATACATAACACTGTATTATAGTAGTGTATGCAAACCATAGATGCACACACAAAGGTACATACTACTACAGGAATGGCAGAATAATAGCCAGAGGCTTGTAATTTAAATTTATAAGACAAGGGAAATATCAGTGATATTTCCTGGTGAATATCACAGTTAAACCATGGCTGTTGCCTAGGATACAAGGCTGATCAGGATATATATAATAATTATATTATCATATGGGAATAAACTTGCGGTATTGATAGCTACCAGCAACACAAAGTATGGTTGGCCCTCAGAATGGGAATCCAAAACTAAAAGTATCATAGATGAACATCATGTGTCATGTGACATACTCACTTCTACCTAACTTGGTGCACTGTACAAGGCCCATTTCTCTCCTTTAGGGTTGAATCTGAGCACGAGACTAATTATTATCAATTACATAGCTAGGGTCGTAGGAGCTGGTCAGGCCATGGTCTGACCACCTTTCTGGTCGATTATTTGAAGAATGTTGGTGCTATGTGCACCTTACATGCTCCAGCAAAACTGCATTATATTATGGTCATAATGGTTGCTTGGCCGATAACAGGCCTGGCCACATAAAAATCGCTTCCGCAGTCCTGTTATAGGATTCAGATGGTACCTGGAAGTAATTAATTAATAGCTGCTAATGGCCATTATACTTACATGCAAGGTATGTCTTGCATGATGAAGTTGTCAGTGTTCTTGACAATTCCATAGTTCCAGAACTCTAGATTATCCAAAAGTGCCACCAGGGAGTCGTCATCTGAGTGTTTTGGCTTATAGGTGTGGCTTGGTTCTTGCTTTGTGTCCAGTGGAGAGGGGTATGTGATATTATGCGACATCAATGATGTTGATGGTGAATGGTTTGGTGAGGGAGTAGTGGAAGGTGATGTGTTAATAATCACCACCAAACCAATGCTGGATGGACGGTACCACAGTATATAGAACAATAGGCAGAAAAGAGTCACAGCCAAAAGTAAGATGAGATGAGCATGGGCCCTGCAACCAATTAGATAGATGATATCAGTATTTTGCCTCCCCACCCCCCCCCCCCCCCCACCCACCCATTAAATTATTATATATCATGTGCTGTAAAGCTCATTAAAAATCCACTGCATAATATTATGCCAATGAATGGGACGGACAGAATGGGACTGTATATTTTACAGAAAACATTATTGATTTCACTTGCACTTTAACATGCTAGGCAGAGTCCATGGGATTCCTTAAGGACATTAATTTTTATCATTGATATCAAAGACAATGCTCAGTTACAACGTTTTATGATGTTCCATGGCTTAATTTGTTTTTCCACAACTAATTTCATAGAATTCCACAGAGAGAGGGAGTGAATGCAAGTGCATGAAATTAAAGTCACATAGCTAGCTAGCAAATATGAGCATCGACAGGACAAAATGAATTCATAGTTTCTTCATTACCATCCGCATAGATTTCAAGACTTTCTCAAAACCTTCAGGATTAGTAGTAAGGTTGTATTAAAGTTGGGGGAAAATATCACTTTGAAATAGGCATTATAATTGTACAAGCGAGTGAAATTTTATGAACCAAAATTTAATAACATTTTAAGTGCTAGTTCCTGATTTAAGGCCACTCCAAGTCAATCATTAGTTTCTGGTCACACCAGTTGTCTCAAGTACATGCGAGCGGGCGGGTGGTTAGGACTATGGGACTATGACTAATTGAATTAAGACCGGAAGAGGAAGTACTTAAATCATACCACAGATGCATAGTCAGCAAACCTCGAGCAGCCTGTCAGATCAAATTCAGCTCATGCTATGAGTTGTACCAAGGGCTTATAGTACAAGTACACAGGCAGTTTAACAGTAAAAATTGATGCAGAATAACAAACCACAGATTCGATCACCATCATGGAATGTGCAGCAGGTAATGAGCTCAAGATCGAGAGTATCACGTGGCTCAATACGTCATTTTACATCATTTTTACTATGAATATCATTATAGTCCTCATAAATTGCCTTTTCAAAATATCATGCGGGCGGGTGACCAGAAACTAATGATTAATTTGGAGTGGCCTAATATACATCTTCACTATCATAATGCTAATATTCTCAAAACTCAAAGGGCTTACTTGTAATAATTATGATTAGTACACAGTACTTGTACACACAACAAAGTGCAAGTATACTTTTATAGATCAAGGGCGTAGACATGATTTTCAAAGTTTTGATCCCGGTTACCACCCCTTGAACTCAAAGCAACCTATCCTGGGGAGAAAATCATGTCCGATCCAGTAATTAGTTATGTGGCCCGCCGCTGACATAATATAATGGCTAACCTTTTATGCTCAGACTTGGCACTGTCCTTCATGACTGTATACCTTGTCTCGCGCGCCACACCCCCCAATCCGAGGGACTGAAGGGTGTGGCTAGTGAATAATATGGGGTGGAGTCCAGGTACGTGGAGATGACACCTCCCCCCTTTCCCCTTGATTGCAGGAAAAACTAGCTAGAGCGCTTGCTTTTTTTGAGTAGCGTGGTGATCATAAATAATCAATAATAATAAATGACTGACAGGCCTAGGGAGAACATAAATTTCTCCCAGGGAGTCTAGATTCAATGGACTCCCGTGACGTGGAACGGTGGAGTACTAGAATGGTTGAACGAGCGTTTAGGCCATATAAAATAACTTACTTGATTCTCATCCACCTTTCTCCAAAAAATAGGGGCGGGAGGAGGCATTTTATTTTTATTTTTACTCATCAGGACACTAGAAAGAGCAGTATCTGGAGCATATTTTCGAGATGTTTGGTAAAGGGTCGCTGCTGCGCACGCGCGATAGCAATAAAATGAAAGGGGGGACCCCATAGCTGCACTGTCGACCTGCTCGAAGTATGCATAATATTATTGAAACTGGAAATAATATTATGTGGATCGTAAAAACATCTCCGTCAGATGGCAGATGTAAGGTATTGTGATGGTGGTTCGGTCCTCCAGAGATTCATCTTGCAACAGGCGGGAGTGGATGGCCTGCATTGCCTCCTGGATGGGTACCTTGGTGAAGAGGCTCACCATATCAAAGCTGATCATTATTTTACCCTCTCGCGGTTCCTTCTCCCTGATCCGTCCCATAAATTCTGCCGCAGTGATATCATGAGTTCTTCACCTGGGTCTCTGTGCTCCCTGTCAGTGGCGTCAGGATCCTGGCGAACTCCTTGACCAACAGGTAGGTAGGCGAACCGATGGCTGCCACAATGGGCCTGAGTGGGGATGTTTACCTTTGGGAGACCATAAATCTGGGGAGGTTTTGGAGCAGCTTGGTGAGAGATAGCGCCTTTCCTTACTGGATAGGCAGTTGTTTTCTTCCAGGGTCCTCAGTGCTTTGATAATCTTCGTCTCCACCCTGCGAGTTGGATCTCTCTTGAGTAGGCGGTAGGTATATATCATCCTTCAGCATCGTTTTCATCTTTGTCACATATTCCGAGTGGTCCATCACCACAGTAGCATTCCCTTTGTCAGCTGGAAGGATGATAATCTCGGTGTCCTGCTACAGATCCTTGATTGCTTGGTGCATTAGGTTGCTAGGTGGTGGTCGAACTTTGTAAAGAGCTCCACATCCACTCTACTGGCATGTGCTAGCTACTCATGCTCATGCACGTTCAGTGTAGGAAAGGTTCATTAAGTTATAAGAACAGATCTGATCTGAGTGTAGTAGTGTTGCAATCATGATGCTACGGGGTGTACTCTAGAAAGAGCTCTTAGACTAGTCTTTGCATGCTGTTTTTTTTGTTTTGTTTTGTTTTTTATCTTGTGTATAAACGTTTCAGACTCGATTCTCTGAAAGGTTCTCCCTTTAAAAAAAGTTCACTAAACCAAATGAAGAGTGCTGGATCCAATAAAAATCTATTCTAAGCATACTCTGAGTCGTTGGCAGCTACATGTATCAGTAGCTTTTAGTAATAATATATACAATATAGTGCATCATACTCAGTAATTGGAATGGGCAGGGGTGGATCCATGATTTATTAGAGGGGAGTTCCTATTTATTGAATGCGCGCAAATTTTTAAGCCATGTCCATTTTTCGCTATGTTCGAGGTCTTGTAACGCACTCCAAGATTTGAAATCAACCAAATATTCATCCAAGTATAATATGGGTGAGCTAAAGACTAAGGCTTTATTACGGCAGCTATAGCTATTAACTCCGGATCCACCACTGATGGGAAATGGAGGATTCCACAATGCATGACATTGTGATTGTTTGACCTTTCACCTTGTAGCATTCAGAAATGATAACTATAATAATATTAGTAAGCAATTATACAGTATGGTGGAAAACTCAACAAGGCTCAGTTCACCACTTCAGCAGTGTTCATTCTGTCATGCAGGACATGACCAAGTTACAGAATCAGAAGATTCCACCATGATTGATGAAGTGGGATATTTACAGTCAAGAACAGCATCTTCCAAACTCCAGCTTTACAACATATGTGACTGATGCATCGTGGTTGATATTTGCCCTTAGGTGTCCCCAGACAGCAGGCAGGATAACTGGCAGGCTGTAAGGCGGATTCAGTTTTGGTACAAATGTAAGAGACTTTTCAGTCATATTAGCGCGTTGTCCAGAGACTCCCATGACAATGTGCCATGAGGACATGTAGAAGCCATAGTGACTGGTAACGTATGATTGGCCATTGGCTCCATAACCAATTCCTCCTAGGATGCCAGGAACATTCCAGTCATCGTGAAACACAGAGGACCACAGTCCATATGCCTTCATGGCAACCTCAAGAGCATTTTTACTGTCCTGAATTGGATGTATGTGTGTGTATAGAGGTTAATTAGAATGTATGTCTGTTGCTAATAATGAATTGTAGTATTACCCTCGCGAAAGAGGGCCCATGGGCGGTAAACCTTACACTGGGCCAAGGTTGGGGGATGGGCCAATATTCGAGGTATCAGTATCACATCTAGATGCTAAAGAGCACCCAGGAAAGTTACCCATGTTATCTTTCATAATTCAAATAGTAGCAGCGCCTACCATTGGTTTCAGTCTTATTCAAACATGATTATCAATCAAAAGCGAGGGCGACTTGCTATCGGGCCGATATTTCACCGTATGTCATTGACGGCAGCTGTATAAAGTGGGCGTGGTTATGATCACTAGCTATGCACGATCATTCAACTGGCAGGTGTGGTCTACTAGATCTCCTGCCAGTGTGGTAAGGTGTACCTTGAGTAAACACTGACGCACCTAGAGACGCGAGTCCAAGAACTCAGGGATGCATGCAATAAGGGGACACGTGGAAGTCTGCCATAGTTGAGCATCAGTGGAACCATGCAGCAATACCAAGTGGATTGGGACGGAAGTAGAGTACTGGATAGGGCCGCCAGACCTGTCCAGCTAAAGGAAAAGGAAGCTTTACATATCGAGAGGACCCCGCCGGGCAAACAACAGGCTCAAATGAGACGGGGGATACAAGCTACCACTGGGCCTGGTTCTTGGATCGCGACCATGTAGAAACTAGGGGGCGGGGGCAACCGCGCTAGGCTAAGCGCTAATCGCGCTAGCGCTTCAGCTTCTGCACCGAGCTGTATGGGCGTGCAAGCACAGTTACTGTAGCCATGCCTATAAGAGCACCAGCTTTTTACATGTCGCTTCACTTTTGCCCTGAGGATGACTAGAGCATCTAGTCAAAACATCGGCAAGTTTTACCGAACAGCACAAAGAATCTTCATTTGTTTCATTCGTTAGTGCTGAAATGTGGCCAGCTAGACTCAGTATACGGCTGTTTGGTAGGTTACTTATCTATCATACATAGACTATTAAAACCAGTCATTTTAGCTGTATTTTTATGGGCAGCTACACATGGGCGCATATTCGAGTAAGCATTAGACCTTAGCAGGAAATTGAGTCCAAAGTGGGGGGGGGGGGGGGGGGGGGGGGGCTGGGGGGGTGGGCCAATATTCCGTACTAGGCCCTGTTTCGCGAGGGTACGGTATATGCACTGGTGACCACATCCTCCACTTTCTAGTAAGGTGGGCTATGCCAGACTATAATCTTGGGAAAAACATAGACTGCAATGGATGCATACCTCTCCAAGGTGGAGATTGATAGTACCCCAGTTTGGATTTCCCATCATCCACACAACATTGTCAGCAGCCGGAAGGTTCTTGTTTGGGGTGCGACCTAGTAATATAGTATTAATAGTAACTGAATGATATTATTATATCATAGTGCTTATAGAACAACTCCTGACTAGAGGTAGAAGGGCTCAGAAGCAAAGTGGGCTAACCCACAAATGTTGACTTAGCCCCCCGAATCTTGAAAGCATGTTTAAAATGTGTTTCATGAGCTATAGAAAACTCAATTTTTTGAAAATTTTAGCAACTTGGTAGAGTACAATGTATGGTTTTTAGTCCATTTTTGAGCTTTTTAGACAAATCCCCACATTTAGTTCGGGGTTAGCCCACTTTGCTTCTGAGCCCTTATTTAATTTATTATATTATTCTAGTACAGGTCAGTTTACCTAAGCCTACTGCTGACTTACATAATATTATGCTCTGCATTTGTATGTCAGCCATAGCATAGGCGTAGGAACTGGGGAGTGGGGGGATGGGGCACTGGGGGGCACATACCCCCTCCCCCCCCCCCCCCCCCCAAACCAGCAAGGAAGGAAGCCAGTGCGCCAATAGCCAGAGCAATGCCTTTACATACTGTAATAGGACTGTCTATGATTGAATAAGTAGCTACAAAGTCTGTTCTGATCGACTTATTGTTTTTTTTTTCATTGCTACAACCAAGAAGCTCTGGCCATTAATGCCAAAAGGGCATGGTTTATACCAAAAGTGTGCGTGGTCGCAAAAATTTCACATGCAAATATTACAATGCCCCCTCAACCATTATCGTCTTTCTAAGCCTATGCCTAATGCAATAAGTATGAAGAATCTACTGTACCACATCCAGCTCAGCACAAAGGTAACCTACCACATAAACACAGAAAATATGGCAGGAATTATATTTGGCGAATTAGAATCAAACAGCGTGAATAAAAATTAATATTCCTTCCTGTACGATGTCTCTATATTTCTTTGTGGGAAAAGAAAATCTCAGGACTTGAGTGGGGATCAAACCCACATAATCATATTTCCATTGTGATGCTCTACCAATTAATCTACCAAGCCTTTACTTGGCAGCAAGCTGGTGGGAAGAAGGTATACAAGTGGTAGTTCTTGGTAAATCATCAAACCATTAGATTTAATTCCCGATTGATGATATTAATTTTCATGTAAGAGCCATGAAATATGCAAATAGGTTACATTGACAATGTTACAATGATTATACCTGTCATCATCAATAAGCCATAGGGAGAGTCATTGTACTGCAACTCTGCTCTCATATGGCGCCTGAGCTTCATCTCGTCCTGCACAAGTGTGCCTAATCCAAGTGAGTAAGCTAAAACCTGTGTGAATAGTAAGTATATGCATAGTACTGAAGATTAGCAACATCTACGGACCTGGTATGGTTGGTCTTCTGGCAGATTTCACTTGCACCATGCATCACACAAGTATTAGTCAAAATATTAAATTCGATAAGAGCTATACAAAGCCAGGCAATGAGTGAATGCAGAGATGAGCTCGCATCTTGCTCTATCAATACATTGCACTACTGGGAATGTACCAACCTTTTATTACCTCACTACAATACTTTGTGTTCATCAAGCAATTGAGGAAAAAACTACTAATAACTTTTGTGTTCCCTACCTGGGAGTAGAAGCTATCTGCCATAATGGCTCCCGGATTTGCTGGGTCTCCATCCAGGCATATCTGTCGTGCAGGGTCTTCCTCATCCTGTACATCCGTCTTGCTATCCGCTCTAGCATGTAAGACGCTACACACTTCCAAGTGAGTTTCATTTACAAACTTCTCATAATTAAAGCCCACAGTTGAGTATGCATTGTAGTATTGAGCTGTTTCATTCCAGAGGAAGTTATCCAATGCCACTTGCCCATCTAGGAATGCCTGATGACACTGAGTAGCAAACTCCACATCACCTTTAAGTAAAGGAAGCACACTATCAAAATTTACTGTTATAGTGAAATCACACTAAGCCCATATCATTGTTATTGTCTAAAGTGACTCCCATGCATAATATTGGGCACTATACCTTATTCATGCTCAGTGGAACAAAAAATTTTGGTCTGTATCCTTATTCTGGCTCACTTAATGATATACTGCACATAGAAATCAAGATAGAAACAATGAAAGAGTTGATAACAAGCGCTTAGCATTATTGCCCAGCCAGTACAGCTTTATGAGGTTAAGATCATGGTTTTCATGACATAAGTATGAAATTGATACTACTCATGCGCATTAGATAAGGAAAAAATTGGAATGATGAATCCAAAGCAAACTAACCTGGTCTAGGCACTCTTAATTTGGATCAATATCGTATATTCATCAAACTAATTATCCTCATTTCAAGAGAAACTAGAGCTCTAAGCACATCCCCCATGCGCACCTTGCTTGGATGTACGTCAATGTTGACGACCTTTTCCTACACATAAAAGGTCAGTTGTGCGCATGAGCAGAAAGCTGTTACATATATTAATAGTGGATACGGTCGAGGGGAGTGGATACAATGCACCACAAATAGCTATATTATTTGTGACACTTCTAGGCCGTGCCAATTGATTTGAAGCTGTGAAGCAAGTTTTTATATAGGTTTATTGCGCTTATGAGTCGCTAACTTAAAGGTGCCTAGATGTCGATATCTGGCTAATTTTTGGTTGACAACAACAACGACAGAATTGATTACTTTACCCTGCACAGGGTAATAACTAGAGTTAAAATGTGGGCTCATCCTGTTGGCGTCATTTGGAAATTATTAATACTATAGATGTGGGCTCTTGATCCAAGGTCATGAGTTCGTGCCCCACCAGTGGCTAGGTAATTTCTTTCTTTCTTTCTTTTCCCTGGAGTCTACTTAGTGCTATCTCAAGGAGGTGTTATCACCACATCCTTCAGGTAAGATGTAGAGCGCTGGCTACTTTCACAACCTCATTAATCACCATAATGGTGATAAACCCAAAGGGGCTACTAAAAAATCGGTCTCAGATAACAAAGGTGTCTGTCCTCCTTATAAGAGCACACTATAAATCCACAATACTGTTCAGTGGAATCCTTCCAATATGGATACAAAATTCAAAACTTAGCTAAAATTATGTGAGTTCCCGTGCTGCATGCCCTATTTGGAATACCTTCTTGGTTCTTTGTTAACTAGGCCATGGGTTCCCTAGTCTAGAGCTACTTACCCATTTGATAAGCCAACCGCTCTGCTGCCAGCACAGCCAGTAGGTGAAAGGCACTGCTATATGTGGAATATTTATAACCACTCAGTCCAAGGATGTCATAGGTAGTTTCCAAGTGGTCAGGGAGCTTATCAGTAATACTGATGTTCATGTGCCACTCAGCAGCGAGCTTGGCATGGGGCCACAGGTCCTGAAGAACAGCTGAGGTGACATTTGTATCCGGGTGCCATGTCTGGAGCTCCAGCAAGTAGACAATGAACATGGAGGAGACGTCAGACATAACACGGCCGGCTCCATCATCCACTTTCTGAAGGTGGAGGTACATGTATAGAATACTGATGTAGCTATTACAGAACTAGTACTGGAAGAGTGGAGTCCTTAAGGACACCTACCCCTGAAAATTTAATAAGCATCACATTTCAGTAGCGTAAGTCATCAATTATCGGCCCATAAACTTCCACGATTTGTAGCACTGGCCAGGAACGCTTCCAGGACATGAAACTTGGATCAGTACGGAGGTCGTCAGAAGCACTAGTACTCTGACTACCTTTCATATGATTATCTGCTTACTTGTATGAGCGGCGACCTTCGGTATCGAAGCACGCGGGCTTCAATTATCGTCACCCGACATCCATTATCGGCCCGCTATAGGTGGTACTACATCGATTATCGGCCCCAAGGCAGTATTACTGGCTCCACAGTCAACCGTTCAACAACAGACTATCGGTTTTGCATGCATATGTGTGTCTTATGATCCCTATTAATGCCCAGTGTTGTTTTTATCCAGAATTTAAGAATTATTTGTGAGTTATTTTACTTGAAATAATGGTATATTATAAAATCGGAATTGCTATAGACATCATAATACACAATAATCCAGTTAAACACAGCAAAATGGACACAATAGATCATTGCCATCAGCATCATGGCCTATATATATCATAATCAATACACTCTTCATGGAGCCATCTCTTGCATGCACACTGTAGCCAATCAAGGCCGGTGTCTTTGACAACATCCTCTTCGTAAGTCCGGAAACATACACAGCACTGGTTCTCGTCAAAGCTGTCACCACCTTCTTCATGGTCTGCCTTCCTCTGACGACTAGGTTTGGAGGATGATGTAGCTGTCTCTGCTTCAGGTGAAGAGGTAAGTGAAGTCGATGGTTCACCAGCAGTAGCTGGATCACCTGGTGCGTTTGAAGCTACTTTTGTCTTCTTTGTTGTGCTTGGGGCAATTGCTTTGGGGGCACATCGTAAGAGAGACCGTAAGTCGTCCCAGGGACCTCACCGACTGACCACTCTTTGTTCATCGATTTTGCATCCCATATGACAAATGGGGGGACAGCATGTCCAGTCGCACTAACACACCCGATAACAGTAATCTGGCTCTTATTCCCAGCTGTCCGGTATCGCACTTTCTTGTGGCCTCTCTGGGTTACTATCTTGGGCGGACGGTGATCCAGAGGCATCCCTATTGACACAGTCCATGCGTACATTAGCTGTTGCATCCCCTTTACGTAGTGAGAGCTGAGGCTCTCTCTTCATAAACCTTTCAAACCACCCGCGTGATATCCTACAGCCAGGTTTGAGGGTCCCTTTTTCATGTGCAACATTTTCCGCTATGGTCATAATTTGCCGTCGTGTTTTGCCATAGCCTGCTTGAGCAACATCCACCAAAAACTGTGACAATTCATTCTCTTCAGCTGGAACTAGGTATGGCTTAGGACCAGGATTCTTTCCATGGACTACTTTACCTAGAACACGATCTTGAAGTGTAGACCTTGGGACGCCATACTGGGTGGCTGCTCTTCTAACAGGCATTCCCTTTTTAGCAGCTTCAAGTGCGGCAAGCATGGACTCATTCGACCATTGCTTCCTTTTCTTCTTAGTTGGACTTTTCAACACGGCAGGGGCCGAACTTGAACGCGGTCTCCTTTTGGATCGTTTACCCGATTTACGCCCTCCTGGCATCTTATTTCACAGCCTAACCTATAAAATGACAGAAATGATACCAATCCACGATCGTTTACCATTAACAAACCTTGAAACGACGCGTTAGAGAAGAGAAACAAGCACATCGATATCGAGGAGAGACTCACATGGAGCGGCTACGCGGGCAACTTCGTATTCTTCCGTTTATGGTCCGTTTATGCTTCGGATATGCACGGGCCGATGATTGATGTCGAGGGGGCCGATAATAGATACCGGCCGATAATTGAGGACTTACGCTACACTTGCACAACCAAGTCTCAACCTTATCAGTATTATTCTACACTGAGAGCATCATAATAATTAAACACATGCAATCTTCATCATGGCATCTGCATGGCTAGATTTTCAGGAGGATTGGGTATGAGGTTGTAAGCTCAGCTGAATTGGGAATGAGGCTGCAGGGACATAGCTACATGTAATATGTGTGCAAGTTTAAGAAAAGTGGTAACTTTGCACAATTCCCGAATTTTTGTTTTAAAACACTTATAATTATCTTTGGAACTATAACAGGGGCGTACCTTAGTTGTTTCCTCGTTGCCCGGAACCCCCCTCCCCCTTGGCGTTTAGGTTCAGCATTATCTTAGTGCTATAGGAAACCCCCTTGGTTGCTAGATTCCATCTGCAGGCACTAAAAATCTCGCCTAGAACTCTCCTCTGGTGTTTTTCCTTGCTAAAACGGCGAACGTTAATAGAGGGCGTGACCAAAAAGTGGGCGTGATCGCTAAATGTTTGCACGTGCTTTGCGTGCAACTGCACAGAAATCCTGGGTACGCCCCTGTATAAAGCTATTATTTTCAAATCTGGTATGAATATTTTTCAATCATCTTACTATACTCGCTACAAACCACAAGACCACTCACGTCCTGTATGGGTGGGATGAGCATGTGAAAAATGCCATTTTGTGGCCTGCTTTGGTGGCTTACCACTCGTGACAGGAAGCTTGCTTTAACTTCTAATGTTGGATATTAAGTGAAGTATAAAACCCTTACTGCAAATAAACCAAGTCTGAAGTCTATACAGCTCTTACTAGCTTGATCAACATCTACTCTACTACTGCGCGTTTATATTGGTCAACCCTATTATCTGCGTATGGGGCGGGACCGCCAACGGTCATCGGGCTAACAGAAGGTGAGCAACACATTTTTGTATAAATCAGAGAAATAACTCTCATAGATTATCTAGATAAGAGACATTTACAATATATATTGAACTACTAGTGGTAATGTCTTCAAATGCTAACTCTCGAGGGATTCAAGGATTTCTCTCCCCGTGCACTAAAATTCCAAAAATTCGCTAGACACTAATCTTCAAAAAAATGGTGTTGCAGATTCAGGTATATCTCTAGAACTATACAGAAAAATAGAGGACAGGGAATGATTAAATTACAACTAAAATAGTGAAAGTACGAGTCCTCAGCCCCAGTATAAACTAAGTCTCTTTCCCAGTCGGGCTACAACGTGCTGAACATAGTAAATAATTTTTGGTTTTATATCTCGTATAGTTCAGATCTGGGGAGCGGTAGTCACACTTGAACAATAAATGTTGAAGATCCTAAGGTACTGCACCCACAAACCAAGTTTAGAGATTATTGCAGATGATTTAGTGCGTGCACTAAAACTGTGAAGTTGGCTCAGACACTCGAACATGGAAGGTAGTGGCGGTAGTCTTTGAGCTCTTACGACGAAAATAAGCGAGGAAATAAGTTTAGACTACGATATTTTAGCTAAAATACAATAACTTCATCTAGTTCTTGGTTCAAAAGTCTTCGCACTGGCTTTGTTGACACGTAGAGTCGACTGCAGTTGACCATCTGTTTTGTCCGCCATGTTGGAATTTGCCTGTGCAAAATCCCCATAGTGTAAATGTAACTTCGGCATGCGTGATTCACTTCCGGGTGCGTAAGAGAATTGGGGGTTTTCGTGTAGACTGTACAGTTCTGACCAATCCTGAGCCTTGTAGTGCGGACTTTCTCTCCGCCTGCGCCGCGCGTTCAAAGCAACCGGGCGCATCTAAGACACGTATCCATGCCCTCAAATAATGACACGGACTATATAAGAAAAATGACCGTCTGAAAAATATTTTTCGTTGTATATAGTATAATTATGAGAGATTCTCTATACCTTAAATTACATCCACATTTCTGTGGTTATGAGGTAATTATGGTGTAATGTATGATGAAACCTATGGTGCTATCTATGAGGTAATCTGAGGTGATTATGGAAAAATTCAGGGCCTCAATGGAGCCATTCTGAGACTTGAAAATTGGTAAGTATATTATGTAGAGTATCTGACGCATGTATCAAGCGAATACATTAAAAGCTGAGTGCTACTTTCTTTGTCAAGTACTGCCGGCCAAAATTCATGTGTTCTCTTTGCTGATGTAATCCCGTGGATAAATAAAAGCGACGGCTTACATAGCATGCATTACACAATGACCAATCTGAAGTTTCGAAGCTGTAGCTACTGCGTTATTGAGTTTATCTCCTATGCCATGATTGAAGCATCAAAATTTGTAGTGCGGACTTTCTCTCCACCTGCGCTGCGCGTTCATAGCAACTGGGCGCATCCAAGACGCGTATCCATGCCCTCAAGTAATGACACGGACTATATAAGAAAAATGACCGTCTGAAAAATATTTTTCGTTGTATATAGTATAATTATTATGAGAGATTCTCTACACCTTCAATTACATCCATATTTCTGTGGTTATGAGGCAATTATGGTGTAATGTATGATGAAACCTATGGTGCTATCTATGAGGTAATCTGAGGTGATTATGAAAAAATTCAGGGCCTCAATAGAGCCATTCTGAGACTTGAAAATTAGTAAGTATATTATGTAGAGTATCTGACGCATGTATCCAGTGAATACATTAAAAGCTGAATGCTACTTTCTTCGTCAAGTACTATCGGCCAAAATTTATGTGCTCTCTTTGCTGATGTAATCCCGTGGATAAATAAAACTAGCCTTATGCGACGGCTTACATAGCATGCATTACACAATGACCAATCTGAAGTTTGGAAGCTGTAGCTACTGCATTGTTGAGTTTATCTCCTATGCCATGATTGAAGCATTATTTGTCCCTGTCAAGGTCAAGAGTCAATCTCAGACTCCATGTCTGGCGCCAGCATTGATGTGGGATGTACTATGTTATTCATAACATTATGCACCATTATAACTATACATGCAGCTACTGGAAGTGTGTCAAATATTATAGGTAACTGACCTGAGGTGATAACGGAATGCCCAAACCGCCAATCCGCAACATTTCCTGGATCATCCCGTTGGGAAGTTGAAACTTTGCCCAGGCATAGAGCCTGTTGATGGTGGAGTTGGGAAATACAGTAATATAAGGGATGTGACGCTCTCCATCATTGTGGACAGAGTCTGGGGAGGAGTAAGTTCAATCTTTCAAAGTAGTACTTTTATGTAGCTATATACTGTATGCAGTTTACTTACAAACACCTGATCTGCCTTGGTAGAAGTAAGGGACTTCTTTCATAAATTTAATGGAAACTAGCTAGGCTCATGGCCATAAATGAGCTCTCAGTGCCTAAAATTAATGTGTCTGTGCATGCGTGTGCAGTCCAGACACGTTCAGAAACTCCCAGTTACCTCTTGGACACACTCACTTCGGACAAAAATATTGGTGAGGCCATGACTGGTCTGAGTGGTTGTTACACCCCTGCTTAATCACAGACGTGATCTGAGCCAGCCAATCCCTAGAGGCTCTGGCCCTGCATGATACTATTAGCAGGCATAATACCGTATAGCGGGTAATTTTTGTGGGGGGCTAAGTTTTTTGTTATTTTTGTGAATACTCTAACAGTCATGAAATTTAGCACCCCACAAAAATTTACCACAGTAGGGGTAAAGGTCGTCTGGTAACAGTTGCCGTGAGTGTGCGTGCGATCGTGGTCAAACGCATGGCATCTTCCTCCAACCTATTGAGTGTCTGCGACCATCCAATGCAGTATGAAACTGAAAAATCATCTCTGTTTCTGTCGCTTTGATAACAATTATCGGTAGATTTGTTCAATAATGGTGAACGGGGTGCAGCAAGTGCGATTGTCAAGAGGCAAGGAATATAGAACAATGAAAGGCTAGCTAAATCTTACTTTTCACAAACATTTAAGTAGCAATGTGCTTACAAGGTCTATGGTATAGAAGCTCAATTGGCACACACAATATACAATTCTAGTACAGACCGTCACACACCGCTATAGTTTATGATTTACATGCTCCAATTAGAGCTTTTGGTGAACATACAGCATAACCAGGGTATTGCACACTTGAAACGCTCACCAATGGCAGGACAGTCATATGCTTACCATTGTCTCCACCTCCCATCAGCCAGCCAAAAGGCAGATCTGTGCATTAAATGGTAGTGGGAGTGAACGGATTGGTCTCATTCCCAGTTATGTATTATTCTCAAAATGCATGTTCTCATTCCCAGATTGGTCCAATTCCTGGACTCTGACCTATAATTTCGGAAATGAAAGAACAGCCATATTGCAGAGCTGAGTTTATTTACAGGTAATGACCACGTACATGTAGTGGTAAATAGATCTGTGACATCACAACTCCTGAAGCTATAGCACCAATGGTGAGGTTCAAGGCTCATTGGGATTAACTTAAGGGACTATTATTTTATGATCACGTGGGTGGGAGAGGCTTTGGGAGCTAAACTCTCCCCCCCCCCCCCCCCCCAAGGTTTCAGGCTCCATATTATAGTTAATTGTTGACTTGTATCAAATTTAATGTAGGTTTTATCAGTCTAAAGTGTTGTTTAAATAACAGGGCTAAAGTGTTTTACGCAATGGTCATCAAACCCCGACATTGCTGTGTCTAAACCCATGGATCAGCAAGTATAGCTACTTGTTGGACCTTATGTGAGATAGACTATTGATGAACATATCCTGCATGACAGTTGGTAAGGTGGAGTCAAAGAAGGGTCTATGGAGAGCTTGAATATCCTTCACAGCAGAGGTGAGATCATTTCCAAGTATGTTGGCTGCATCGACAGAGTCCTTGACAAGATGGTTATAAAAGTTACCTGCATGAGAGCAAAATATAAATCCAAAATGATACTCAGTGCATTTAAGGACTGTCTCAAGTCTTATCACGCGCGCCGTACTAACGACAACTTAGCGTGCATGTTTTGTGGCCAATTTAGCGGTTAGACGTGACGTCACCTGATAGCGGCATAGTACAAGCCACGGCTGGGTAGCCGTGAGCACTCAATCTCCTTTTTAATATTATGCCAAGGATTGGTTATAATATTCTGATTGCTTTTCCAAGAATGTGTACCTATGATATCACTGACCTATGACATCACTGGAGTAAGAACCGGAGAGGGGGGAGGGGGAGCACTGGGGGGCTGTTGCCCCCCGCCCCGCCAATTGTCTAGGAAGAGGGGCAAAGCCCCCTTCATTCTCCAGTCCAGTATTGTTACATATCAAATTTCTAATCACTTACCAGTCCTGATTATGAGTAAATGTGCCGCAAAATAGCTGCCAAATCTATTCCACTCGATTTACAGTTCATTTTTTACTGAGAAACTAGCGATAGCAGTCTTAATCGTGCAAAAAAATGGGCGTGATTTGGCACAAAGTGGGTATGGTCGTAAAATTTTCGCACGCTTCGCATACAACTAGATATTCAGCCCCCACACCTTCAATATCTTCCTACGCCCATGTATATATTAGGGCTAGAACAGTAATTACTACTCTGTTAATCAATTAGCTACTTGCAACTTTTACTACCTTTTGCGTGTCAATCAAGCATGCACTTGCTTATTCAAATGTAATAGCTAAATTATTAGCTGTATGTCCAAACATAGTAGTGACACAAAATGAAGCACACATTCTGTGAAAGTTTTAACACACTAATCAATTTTTTATACATTGTAGCTACGTTGACCATAAATTATATCTACTAGATATACATACATTTGTTGGTAGTTGCATAGCTACCAAAGTTTTTATAGGAAATTCGCTGGCTACGGGAAAAGGGTGGGTAATCATAAAGTAGGCCAATAATGAACAGAGGTCAATTACTAACAAAATAGTTATCTGACAGTAATTGGGGTGCATTCAACTATACATCTTATGAATGAATGTATGTACGTATGTATACATACCAATGTTCAGACCAAGGAAATCTCTATCGGGAAAGAACCAGCCCAAAACAATGGTGATCTCGGCTGTCCCATTCGGAGCCACAGGCACACTGGCTGAGGCAGCCCCTGTCACATAGCTACCACTAGAGGCTCCTGACAACTGGCCTTTTATTTCAAACTCCTGCCAGAGAGTAAAAGAATCATAAGAAGTTCCGAACGATGATGTTGCCTGCATGAATGGGTGGAAAAGAGAAAGAAAAGGGGAATACATTGAGGGAGACAGAGGGTCCAGGGAGATTGAGAGTGAGAATTAAGAGGAGAGGGGAATAGAGAGATGAGACAGGGAGATTGAGGGTGAGGAGAAGGAAATAGAGATAGAGAAAGGTAGAGTGGGAGATTAGTGTGGGAGAGGCAAATAGAGATGTGGAGAAAGAGATAGGAAGATTGAGGGTGAGGACAGGGGGATATAGATACAGAGAAAGGAGAGTAGGAGATCAAGGTTGAAGAGAGGGAAAGAGAAGTACAGAGAAAGGGCCGGAAAGAGGAAATTGAAGGTGAGGAGAGGGGAGAAGAGACGAGGAGAAAGTGGACAGGAGATATTTCTAGTTACTGAAATTGCCCTTTACACACAACAGAGAAAGGGAGAGAGGGAAATTTAGGGTGAGGAGAGGGAAGTGGAGACAAGGAGAAAGGGGAAGACAGTGGAGACGACATATTTCTAGTTACTGAGATTGCTCTTTACATTATAATATTATTATAGCTCGTCAACGGCACATATATACAACAGCAAATAGGAGGAACTCTTTACTGCCTATATGACTAGTACTCTTTTACCTTCTCATCAGAGAAGACACACAGAGAGATATTTCCATTTGCTGAGGAGCCAGGAGCGTCACGATTTAGAGTGATGCAATTGTCAACAACAGACCATGTTCCCTGGATAGGAGCGAGAGAGTAAGAATTATATAAGGATCAACAACTTTCATTCTGCAGTTCAAATAAAAACCCTTTTGCATCACTTCACAAGATTATGAAAAAAAAACATTTCAAACGCTAATGGTGCATTTCATGAGTATCATAAAAGATCAGGACTCAGACTATAATAATTGTTATAATATACATATACATGTACAATGTAGACATAACTATAAGCACCTTGACACCAGAATAGGAGCCACTCATATGACCGTTCATTCGGACATCATCATATAAAGAACACGATTGGTTGGTACCATCATACGACCAGGACATACAAGAATCTGAGTTGCTACGGTTATCAAAGCAGTCCATTTCAGAAAGGACTTGGTGCTGTCCCGGGATGTTGCCTGGGGTACTCTTAGTTTGAGGAGGGGTCATCTGTGGCTTAATTCGCTGTATATCTGGCTCAATTCCAAGGGGAAGGTTGAAGAAGAAGGAGGCATTGGCACTCGTGGACAGAGGGTTGTGTATCACTGCAGTGAAAGCTATCGCGGGTGTGGCAGAGGTATTCATGTCATTGAATCTGTAACGAGGGTAGGCATGGATAGATATGTCCAGGGGGAGCCTACTGTCTTTAACATCTAGCCTAGACGTGGGGTGAGCACCTGAGAAGTGAAGGAAGAGGGGAAGTAGGAGAAGGGGAGGAGTAGAGGAAGTGGAAGAAGATTGGAGAAAGAGGAAGAAAAGAAAGAAGAAAAAGGGAGGAGTAGGGGAAGAGGAGGAGGAAGTGAGAGTGAAGGAGGAGGGTGGAGGGAAAGAGAAGATTAAACATAACATGATCCAGCTCATCATATTATTCAAGTATATATACTGTTTCATAAACTGCACCCCATGAATTAAATATGTGACCTGCTCCAGGAAAAGGGACCGTTCAGCATAAAATTATTATTCATTCTCTAAATTATAATGGTCAAAATGTGAAAAATCATTTTTTCTTCATTTTAGTCTATCAAAAAATTGAAGGTTTTAGCTATATTTTTTATATAATATTATGTTCATACACTTGTATGACATAAAATGTAGGTATGGGCGTAATCAATACCTCCGATACATGCAACTTAATACTAAAAAACGCCTAATTTCCGTAACTACCAGATTGTATAAAAATGGTCATAACTTCACTTGTGATCATTAAAAATTTGCACCATTGTACTCAGCATAGACAGAGCTATCTATCCATGCCAAAATCTCAATATTCATGAAAAATTATGAACAGTCCCTTTTTCATGGAGCAGGTCACATATTATAATGTTTGTGGGGGGGGGGGATCCTATAGCCCACTCATACAATAAACAACCCTATAGTTTGTAGGTATATAGGATCTGATTATTCTTATAATTATACCTGTACCTATTACGGGGAATATGCATAATATTTTAAAGCATATAAAGTCATAATGTACAGCATTAGTAAGTTGATGTTTCTCTCACTTGAATAATATTATTCTATCCGAAAAGCAAACTAATTAAACTTAGAAATCAACAAAAATCCATCTATTCCTACTTAGGTGGTTTAAAAGTCCAAACCAGTTTAAATTGAACCAGATTAAATTGCATCTACACGCAGCTGCATGTGCTTGATCTGGAGTTGAGCAGGGACGTAGCTTAATTGTTTCATTGTTGCCCAGAAACCCCCCCTGGCAGTCAGATTCAGTATTATCTTAGTATGATTTGGCTATCAGGAAACCCCCCTTGGTTTCCAGATTCACTGTGCAGGCACTAAAATCTCCTGAAACTTAGCCTAGGTCTCCTACTTTTGTTCTTTTCTCTGCTAAAATTTCGAGAATCTAGCAAGCTCTAGCTGAAAATGGCGATCGTTAAATTGAGGGCATGCCGAAGAGTGGGCGTGGTCATTAACTTTTCGCGCGCAACTGCTAGGAAACCCCCTCAGAAAATCGTAGCTACACCCCTGTTGAGGTATATATTCATGGAGAGTAGTATGCACGTATTTAACCTACTTCTAATGAACATCATGTGACAAGGGAATTAGCGCATTTACATATACCAGAGTTAGTTTAACTTCGGATACGTGTAAACCAGGCTTTAATGTAGCTACTCATACAACGTAAATTTTGGCCTCTTGACACAATAATATGCAGTTTAACCGGAAGGTTAACAGGAAAGTGCAGGTGATGGGTGCTTGAGAGGGAGGGGGACACAAGTCCGTAATGAGGACTGGGGAGCTCCCCTGGGCCGAGCCAGCAGAGTGAGGGGGCGGGGCGGTTGCAGCACATGCGTGGTAGCGCCAGACGCCATGTGGGCCTTCTCTGCAGCCAACCGCCACGTCGCCTGCTTTCCCGTTCTGGCAGCATGTAGTTACTACTGCCCTTACTCCCCCCTTTTAGTTGTCTACAGACTGATTACTCGCCCCCCTTTACGTTCAACCCTTTGCAACACTTACCCTTTGGCTACTGGCTAGAGCTTCCTCCAGCTTCGCTGAGGGCCGTCACCCGACTCATAATCCTTGTAACGAGCCTTTCTTCCAACTCTTCGAGCACTTTAGTGGATACCCCAAGTGGTGGGTCGACGTCTCCCATCCCTTTCCCCTTCGTTGCGTCCGAGTTCGAGGGTCCCTCGTCACTCATTTTGTCTCCAGAACTCCCTTCAAAATTTTCATGTCTCTGGCAGGGAGGCAGTATACGTACTGCTGGGGCCAGGGGATATGGGGCGGTAGGTCATACTGCCTGGAATAGGTGGTGTGGGGCAGTAGGTCATACTGCCAGAGCTAGGTGAGGGGGGGGGGGGCAGTAAGTCATACTGCCGGTGGCTAGGCGGTGTGGGGCGGTAGGTCATACTGCCAGGGTGAGGCAATGTCAGGCAGTAGGTCATACTGCTGGGAATAGACTTGTAGGTGATGTGTGGCAATAGGCTATATACTGCCGGGGGCAAGATGGTTGGGTCATGCCACCGTATTGAATGTGTGCAGGGTGGGGCACTGCTTTGGGCTGGCACTACCGGGTCAATAGGTGCTGCTACCATGAGTGGGGAGAATATGTTAACTGATAATGGGATGAATGGTAAGGGAGAAGGCGGTGCTATCGGGGGGGGGGGGGGCAGGATAGGCCACTCCGACTCATTGTGGTGGGAAGGAGTAGCCGTCCATACAATATCTTTTATGTTATAGTGGCTATTGGGGAATTTCCAAGGGAAGATGCCTTAAAGGGGACCCCAGTATTCCCCGACGCGAAGGAGGCTGGAGATGGGGGAAAGAAGGAACCACAAGACGCCACGGCAGTGCATGTGGCTCAACAAACCAACACATTAATGTCTTTGATAAAGGCCCATGAGAGCTTTGAGGGGTCAGCGAAATCCTCAAGAATCTGGTTAGGAGAAGGCCTGGGTTCAATCCCAAAAAGAGTGCACGACCACAATTGCTCCAATGGGAATTTATGGATATATCTGATTTCCGCCCCCGCTCAGCAACAGATGCAGCCACGGTTGACGCAGATACTGAGAAACTGGTGGTTCTTCCAGGCTTTGAAGTTTCACAACCCCGAAAAAGCCTGTGAATAATTTCATCATATGGATACAATGCTTCTCTTGTTACACAGCAACAATGACTAAATTAAAACACTATCCAAATTGCACCACAGGCTTCATCAGCCACTTGCTGATCGTAGTCAAGGCGTTCAATGAGGTGGAACATCCAGCGTGAACAGAATATGATGAAGCGTATCGAGAGAAGATGGCGTCTACTGGAAATAAGTCTTGGTCAGGCATGGATGTTGCTCTCTATCAGGAACTATGCGGCTCAAGGCAGAAACAGCGATCAGAGAAGAGAGAGGTGCCCAGGGGAACAGGGTGGGGAAGCGGCCCATGTCAGGGAGGGACTACGTCTGTTGGATGATGGGACCTGTACACACCATCTGTGCAAGTTTCCACACCTGTGTTAGCTGTGTCGGGGGAACCACCCAAAACGCTATTGTACCAAGCGTGCTGGACCGGACACTATGAAGGGCAACACCCGCTGACGAGAATCAAGCAGCAGGGGAGAGAGCGAACTGAGGACAGACTTTAAAGTAGCTGAATTGAATATTACAAGTATAGTGTTGGATACAATGTGATATTACTGATATCGGATATCAAGGGTGGGGGTTGCATAAAGGGATGTCAGGAGGGGGATTGGGGGAAGAGCGAGTGCATGTGGGTCACGGGGAATGGGATAGTTGGGCAGATCTATGCTGATGAGACCGATCTAGATCCATCCATTTGCTTCAGTGCAAGTGTGACCTAAGTATTTCAAGTGGCAGAGTCAGTATTTGAGGCTCTCCCCCTCATAGGGTGCATCATTTAGAACCCCATTAGACCCCCCCCCCCCCCCCCCCCGAGGTTAAGAGAATGGGAGAGAGTGCTGTCTGGTCATCCAGACCGGGAGTTTGCACAGTTTGTTTGTGGGGGGATCCGTGATGGATTCCGGATTGGATTGAACTATCGTGGGGCCCAGTGTAAACCTGGACCGGGCAATATGAAGTCAGTCAGATTGCATGAGGAGGAGGTGGAGCGCTATATTGGGACGGAGTGTGAGGCAAGGAGACTGCTCGGCCCAATGGAGAGGAACAGATTTCCTCAAGTGCACATTAGCCCATTTGGGGTTATTCCCAAGTCCGAGCCGGGTGAGTGGAGGTTAATTGTCCACTTACTATCACCATGTGGGAATAGCATAAAGTTAATGATAGCATTGATAAGGAGTGGTACTCCCTTTCATATATTATATCAGTAGATGATATAGCAGCGAGAATTGTATCTCTGGGAAAGGGAGCACTTATGGCTAAATTTGACCTCAAGTCGGCATACCGTCAGATACCCGTTCACCCGGATGACCGTTGGCTACTGGGAATGGAATGGAAAGGGCAACTATATGTCGATACAGCTTTACCACTTGGCCTCCGCTCAGCTCCTATGATATTCAATGCAGTAGCGGAAGCCTTAGCATATGTTATTAGGCAGAAGGGAGTTGATGGTTTGGACCACTACCTTGACGATTTTTCAGTTGTTAGCAGCCCCAAATCAGCCGTGGGTGTCCAGACAGCGTTGGAAACATGTGAGGAGATGGGGTTCCCTGTAGCTAGGGAGAAGACAGAGGGTCCAGCAAAAATCATCATACTTTTAAGAATCATATTGGATTCAGAGCTGATGCAGCTCAGGTTACCCCCAGAGAAGTTAAAGAAGCTAAGGGTGCTAGTTACGAGATGGAGAACGAGAAAATCTTGCACAAAGAAAGAATTGTAGTCACTGGTGGGTCATTTAAACCATGCTTGTAAGGTAATCAGGCCGGGGCACAGATTCCTAAGCAGGGTTTTATCTGGCCCAAAAATTTAGGAGGGGAAACATGGGAGAAGTTGAAGTAATGGGCCGCCTTGGCGGCCCAAGGGGGTGGGTGCGGGAGGGGGATGTGCCCCCTCCCGCGCGAAGCACGGGAAGCTTAAGCATAAATTAATATTAATGTTCCCATAAAGGCACCTAAGTAACACTTCAACATAGTTAGTCGAGGTGATATTATTATATTCAGATAGTCATGCACACTCACTAAGTACACTTGCTCTTGGTTAAACAAGAGCTGTATGCATTTAATTGTGAAATCTCATGAATTTTAATTAATTTTTTGTAAATTTTTTGGGGGGGAAACAGAACCTCTTGGGGGGGGAAACACACCCTGCTGGGCTCTATGCAGATAAACCCCTGCTAAGGGGGGTGTTTGGGCTGCTCTCTCAGTTCCACAGAGGAGATCACATGATCCGGCTGAATGCAGCCTTTAGAGCAGACTTGGAGTGGTGGCACGTGTTTGCCAGCTCCTAGAATGAAGTCTCACTGATGTGGGGTGACAGGGCTCAAGCACCATCAATAGAGATAATATGGTCGGATGCATCTGGTTGCTGGGGTTGTGGGGCTTGGTGGAATGTTGATTGGTTTCAGATTGAATGGAAGGATTGGCCAGCCTTTGCAAGTGCATCTATAGCAGCGAAAGAGTTGCTACCGATTATTGTAGCAGCGGCAGTTTGGGACCCCCATTGGGGGGGGGGGGGGGGGGGGGGGGTTCTGTAGTATTGTGCCACTGGAATAACGAGGGGGTGGTGGCAGCGTCGAAGGGGGGTTACTGTAAGGACCCGACCTTAGCACATATGCTTAGATGTCTCTTTTTCTTGGAAGCCAAGTTTGATCTGTCATAATCAGCGGTGCATGTGCCGGGAATTGAAAACGGGGTAGCTGATAGCATCTCCAGGAATAAACTGCACGCATTCTTTGATCTCGTCCCACAGACCCATCAGGAGCCCTGCTCAGTGCCGAGGGAACTGATCCATCGTCTCGTGATAGACACTCCCTGGACCTCCATCATCTGGAAGGCGTGGCTAGAGACCTTGTCAATGATTCACTAGCCCCATCCACCAAGCGAGTGTACGCAGCAGGACAGAGGAGGTGCCTTGAATTCTGTAGAGTGGGAAACTTGAACCCGTTCCCTCTGGCAGAGGACCAGCTCTGTACCTTCGCAGCCCATCTTATGGAGGAAGGACTCCAGCACTCTTCAATAAAAGGCTATTTCTCGGCTATTTGTCGGCTCCAGATAGTTAAGGGTTTGGGGGACCCATTTGCAGCTTCTTGGCTGCTGCTGGAGTACACCTTGAGAGGGATTAAACTCCGGCAGGCTAAGCATAAGGAGATTCGAGCTAAGAAGCGCCTACCAGTTACGCCTGACATTTTACGTAAGCTGAGGAAGTCTTGGGAGAAGGAGAGTCATAACCTGGATTTTATAATGCTGTGGGCAGAATGCTGTACGTGCTTTTTTGGTTTCCTCAGGTCAGGAGAGGTTACAGTCCCGTCTATGACGGAGTATGTTCCTGAGGGCAATCTTAGTGAAGGATGATGTCTCATTGAACAGCCGGAGTAATCCATCAGTGGTAAGGGTTCACATAAAAGCCTCTAAGACTGACCTTTCCATCAGGGGGTCTTATGTGTCGGATAATGAGCTGTGTCCGGTAGCAGTGGTGGTAGCCAATCTGGTGGTGAGGGGTGGGCTTTCAGGCCTCTTTTTCCGGTACAGCTCTGTCACTCCACTATCCCGGGAGTTGCTAGTTAAACACGTGAGGGCAGCTCTTCTGTCTTATGGCATGGACGTCAGCAAATACTCGGGGTACAGCTTCCGGATTGGTGCGGCTACGGCAGTCTCAGCAATGGGAGTGGAAGATTCCATGATGAAAACTCTTGGTTGGTGGCAGAGTTCAGCATACCAGTCGTATGTGAGAATTCCACGAAACAGTTTGGCAGCAGTGTCTAAGAGATTGTCTGAGGCATGACAGAGAGCTTGATTAGCCTATCTACATGTACGTACATGTACATGTGTATATGGTGTATTTGTATTATTATAGTTTTGGATCTGTAATACTGTTGGGGTGGTACTTATGGATGGAGGTAAGTTGTGGGGAGTGGAGGGAGGCTAGCTAGGCTTGGGGGGAAGGATCGTACGTCCTTCCTTGGGAGGGGTGCTTGGGAGCCGAGGGGCGGTGGGGCTCCCAGCATTGGCCCCCAAGCCTAAAGCAGGGCTGATAGGGCCCCATAGGTCAAAGTGAATGGGGGCGGGGAGTTTCGTACTGTCAGCCTATAGCTACCTCCCGGCAAACTAGGGGATGTCTGTGGTGAGGGATTTGTGGGTAGCACTTGAACTGTTAAATGCAAAATTTTAACAGCCAACCAACTGAGAAGTTTTAAAGCTTGCACAAAATGTGTAAATTTGGTCTTCCTTAGGTTAAGGGTTTGCTAGCACGTTCAGTAATAAAAATTTTATAGATTGTCTCATGCATTTTTTGTTATCCCTTGGCTATGAATATAATGTACGAACATAAATGACCGTTATGAATGTTACTCACCACACACACAAAAAAGTGTCAAAATGTAATACCGTATAGCACAAAATTTTCGCTGGATAAAAATTTCGCTCAATGCTCATGTTTTGTATTGGCACAAAAATTTCGCAGAATTTAATTTCGCCCACAGTGCAAGTTGCTCACCAGGAAGTAGTGGATGGAGCTCTCAGATGAACACGCCACGCCCGAATATCTGGTACCGTATTCGCATGCGCGCGATCCTCAGCACATGGTTGATCTCCCTGTACATCCCTCGCTTCTTACTTCCCTTAGTCTTCGCTTGCTGCACGCCGTTCATAGCAGCGTTGGCCTCTGCAATGGCGGAAGGAGATAGCTCCATCGATAGGGGTCCGGAAGGATCGGATAAAACCCAAAGAGCAACGTGGAAGTAGGAAGTAGGATAGTAGTGACATCAGGCTAGACTGCAGATTGAGAAAGATGTGTTTGAATACCAGCTGATTATCGATCATGAGGCACTACTAGTACAGCTTGGCAGCCACGTGTAAAAACCTGTGCGTGTAAAATTTTCAGCGTGACAAAATTTTCACTGGGTAAAATAATTCGCCGAAAAAATTTTTGCCCACGACGCGCCTGGGCGAAAAGGCGAAAATTTTCTCCAGGCGAAAATTTCCGGCTATATGGTATGCAATTTGGCGAATTGGCAAATTTAATTAATTCACTGAAAGTCATCAGATTAAAAACTTGCCAATATTTAATAGTTATTTCATGACATAAGTGCACGATGATGTACGCTGCGCACCACTGCACTTGCATGCTTGCACAATAATGTATGTAATATTATACTATACTGCACTATAGCAGAATCGTATGTACTCACATAATATTATATGCATGTACATCATGTATCGTTACACGTTGCACTAGCATGAGATTTGGTAGGTTACCATATTAAAAACTTGCCAATCTTTAAGGAGAAATAAAATTCAATGCTTGCCAAATTTTCCAGCTATAACAGAATGTACTGAAACAACTCCAGCCTTTAACACTTGTAACCCAGCCAACAAAGAATAAAGGTCTTGAGAATAAATTCATTTATTATACATAGGGATAAACTATGGCGTGGAACATTATAGTGGTACAGTATACTTCACATACATGACATTGTACTAAGCTGTTACAATGGATTTACACCAAGTACCGTAGCTAATCGAATACAATGTATGATCAAATCTAACGTCAGAAATTAGCATTAATTTTTACGAAATCTCATAACGCATATATATGGAGCTATTGACGACCTTTACCAGAAAATCACGTGTTTTTCAAAATTGAAATTATTTTTTTTCCATATGTAGTACACAGCCCGTACATATCTCCACGCGTAAAATGGTCTGCTTCACCAGGTTTAAATACTTAGCCCTGTGCCGTCCTATCATATTCCATAATAATTATATTGTCACATTGGAATGAACTTGCGACATTGATAGCTACCAGCAACACAAAGTATACACACCATGCTCAAGTCTTGTACTATGGTTGGCCCTCAGAATGGGAGTCCAAAACTAAAAGTATCATAGATGAACATTATGTGTCATGTGACATACTCACTTCCGCCTAGCCTACGTATTTGTACATTGTGCACCGTACAAGGCCTGTTCCCTCCTCGAGGGTTGAACTGAGCACGAGACTAATTGTCAACTTAGAATTATACAGGGTCGTATTATCATAGATGAACATCATGTGTCATGTGTTTGACATACTCACTTCCACCTACAGTCGAGCATCCAATAACGGACCCTCCGAGAAGAGGACAACCTCTTTACAACGGATAAGCCTCATGTTACGGATTGGATTTAGCATGATTGTAGTATTTACGCAACCTCCGAAAAGCGGACGCTTCTCGATTCCGGACAGCGGACAAAAATCCAGCTCCCAACGTTTACTTTCCAATACAAATTTGCTTCTAAATAACGGACACCAGGAAACCATGCCCTCAAAAATGTGCCACGCCCACACTATCAAGCGTGCAATGGTGCGTACATGATAGCTACTGGCCACTATAAGGGGAATAACTTTTAAGCTCGAGTACACCAACCATCTCGTCTATATGTAAGGCATAGGTCCATAGAGGTGATACACACAATGTCATGGTACATGTATTTCCAGTCCATAACCAGCTCCTCAGCAAATGGTGATGATCATGATGAGCCTGACAATGACATTGATCAACAAGAACCCCTTCCCTGATTGACAACTTACAAAGAAGCTAGCTACAACTGTTTGAAAGATGTGTGCTACTTTTAAATTTTGAGTACCAGTAGCTAGCTATAAAGGACATGGACATGAAGCCTTGTCTGTTATTGACAAGATTCACAGTTAACTTAGCTAAAGCATGCCATATTAGGTTTTGAACATTTAATTGTCATAGTTAGTACATTTTTACATTTCAATGAATCTCTGCCCTATTGAAGAATATTTACAGTCAAAATGTGGCAAACCTCCGAGATAAGGACAACCTCTGAACAAGGACAAAAGGCCCGCTCCCGAAGTGTCCTTTGTTCGGAGGCTCGTCTGTAACTTGGTGCACCGTACAAGGCCCATTTGCCTCCTTGAGGGTTGAATCTGAGCACGAGACCAATTATACAGCTAGAGTGGTGGGAGCTGGTCAGGCCATGGTCTGACCACTTTTCTGGTCGACTATTTGAAAAGGTTGTTGGTACTATGTGCACCTTGCATGCTCCAGCAAAACAGTATTATATGGTCATAATGATTGCTTGGCCAATAACGGGCCTGGCCACACAAAAATTGTTTCTTACAGCCCAGTTATAGGATTCAGATGGTACTTGGAAGTAATTGATAATGGCCATTATACTTACATGCAAAGTATGTCTTGCATGATGAAGATGTCAGTGTTCTTGACAATTCCATAGTTCTTGAACTCTAGATTAGCCAAAAGTGCCACCAGGGAGTCGTCATCTGAGTGTTTTGGCTTATAGGTGTGGCTTGGTTCTTGCTTTGTGTCCAGTGGAGAGGGGTATGTGATATTATGCGACATCAGTGATGTTGATGGTGAAAGGTTTGGTGAGGGAGTGGTGGAAGGTGATGTGTTAATAATCACCACCAAACCAACACTGGATGGACGGTACCACAGTATATAGAACACTAGGCAGAAAAGAGTCACAGCCAAAAGTAAGATGAGATGAGCATGGGCCCTGCAACCAATTAGAGAGATGACATCAGTGTTATACCTCCACCCCCCCCCCCCCCACCCACCCAATCAATTATTATACATCATGTGCTGTAAAGCTCATTAAAAAATCCACTGCACAATAATATTATGAACAGGATGGACAGAATGGTACTGTATATTTTACAGAAAGCATTATTGATTTCACTTGCACTTTAACATGCTAGGCTGAGTCCATGGGATTCCATAAGGACATTAATTTTTATCATAGATATCAAAGACAATGCTCAGTTACAACGTTTTATGGTGCACGTGTTTCATGGCTTAATGTGCTTTTCCACAACTAATTTCATGAAATTCCAGAGAGAGAGAGAGTGCTATGAATGCAAGTGAAATTAAAGACACATAGCTAGCTACGTAGCTAATATGAACATCGGCAGGACAAAATGAATTCATAGTTTCTTCATCACTATCCGCATACTATTAGATTTCAAGACTTTCTCAAACCTTCAGGATTAGCTAGTAGTAAGGTTGTATTAAGTTGGGGGGAAATAGCACTTTGAAATAGGCATTATAATTGTACAAGCGAGTGAAATTTTAATGACCAAATAGCTATTATCTATGGTGCTAGTTTCTGATTTAATAATATAGCTACATCTTTACTATCACAATGCTAATATTCTCAAAACTCAAAGGGCTTACTTGTAATAATTGTAATTAGTACACAGTACTTGTACACACGATAAAGTGCAAGTATACTATTATAGATCAAGGGGTAGACATGATTTTCAAAGTTTTGATCGATCGGCCGGTTACCACCCCTTGAACTCAAACTGAGCAACCTATCCTGGGTAGCAAATTATGTCCGATCCAGTACTTAGGTATGTGGCCCGCCGCTGACATAATAATATGATGGCTAACCTTTTATGCTCAGCCTTGGCACTGTCCTTCATGACTGTAGGAGCAATTTCACGGTTGAGACTTGTCTCGCGCGCCACACCCCCCAATCCAAGTGATTGAAGGGTGTGGCTAGTGAATAATACGGGGTGGACTCCAGGAGTCCAGGTGGAGCTGACACCTATCCCCTTTCCCCTTGATTGCAGGAAGCTTGGTTTTTTGAGTAGCATGGTGATCATAAATAATCAATAAGAATAAATATGACTGACAGGCCTAGGGAAAACATAAATTTCTCCCAGGGAGTCTATAGCTAGGTTCAATGGAACAGTGGAATACTAGAATGGTGGAATGAACATTTAACGACCCTGTAGCGGTTTTTACTCGTATGAGTGGGGTATGCACACTAGCTAGCAATTGACGTTGAAAGACATGGGCCTGTTACTGGAAATTATCGACATGTGTTCTAAGCCTGTGTGAAAACTTGGAGCCCGTGTATGTGTTGTGTTATGCATAGCTATAGCTATCTGACTGACAAATTATGCTCCGTGGAGTAAGCCACATCAACTCATGTCACACCTAGCCTGTGACAGCTGGCTACTGAAACATTGATTGACCCATCAGCCACCATCAGACCCTGACTGAAGGAGGAAGGAAGAGGACCACACAGTAGCTAGCTACATTCAGGGCCGGAGATCAAAATATGCAGTATACATTATTGAGGAACTATGCACACCCATACACATCACAGTAGTCACTCACGGTACTGTCAAATGCTCACATAAAATTTAATTATTAGCCTGAGGACTTGACGATAGTGAATATCAATAATCTTTTTGAAATAACCAATTATGCATCATAGAGTCGGTAAACTAATAATTTACTTAGTAGAGATGACCCGGATATGCCATATATGTAGCTAATAGTATTATACATTACAAATTCCAAAACGAAGTAATTTCTAAGTGTGAAAATCGGAATCTCCAACAAATGTGACCTGCTATGAGAAAAGGGACCACTCGGGATATTTTATAAAAATTGAGTTTTTGGCATGGATTGAAAGCTCTATCTGTGCTGAATCTAATGGTGCAGGTTTCATGAAAAAATATTGATCACAAGCCGAGTTATGACCATTTTTATGCACTTGGGTAGGTATATTCATTTTTCGGAAAATTCGCATTTTTAATTGAAATTTACATTAATTTGTATGCGCCCAAGTAAATAATAATGCCCATAACTATAGTTTACATGTTGCAACCCTATGAACATAGCATATCACTATGAAGCCAAAATTCTACATTTTCTAATAGACCAAAAAACAGAGAAATGAAAAATAATAATCTTCCACACATTTTGGCAATTATTAGAAAATGAAAAAATATCCCAAGTGGTCCCTTTTCTCAAAGCGGGTCACAAATTATCTATCTAACAAGACCAAGATCATTCATCAAATCAATTGTAGCTACACAGCAGAACCAGATGCTAAAAAAATGGCCATTTCTCATTCTTTCTTTCTTTTTCATTATCAGGGCTAACTCAAGACTGTCCGGACTGTTCACCTTAGTTCTTGTATAAGTCCACTCCATTTTGTAGTGCGCAGGCCCACAGCACGTTAGTTTGGCGTTATCTTGATGGGTGTGTAGCTACAGCGCATTAACTAACGGGTGTGTCTGGTACGCCATGTTGTCATACAATGCGCATGCTTGGAAAGTGTTGCCATAGCTACACTAGTCACAAACTTCTGAATCTTTGCCACTAGGACATCCAGAAACGCAATTTTGTTCTGTTGTTCCCTCTCCATGGTTAACTGTATGGCTGGGTGTTGCAAGTTGAGGTGTTGGTGAAAGTTCACAAGATATTTTTCGTAATGGGGCCAGAGGACAAAGGTGTCGTCCACGTACCTTACCCACATCCTTAGACGAAGTGTGGCTGCCTCCAAAGTTTGGTCCTCCAATTCCTCCATGTACAGGTTGGCTACTATGGCCGCAAGGGTGTAGACACCGGGGGGGGGGGGGGGGGGGGGGGGGGGGGGGCTTTGGGGGCTGAATCCATCCCCCCCCCCCCCCCCCCCCCCGATCAGATTTTCAGCTTTACATTATATTTAGTATTTGGAACAGTTATTGATTTTTATCAAATATTGGCTTTTATCAGTCAAAAACCTCCAAAATTGTAATTTTACACTACCGAATTCACAAGAATTTCTCCTCAAAAGTGCATTTTTATGACATTTTCAATAACGGGGCAGAACATTTTCGCGCACAATGATCATTAAGCCCCCCCCACATTGTAAACTGTGACTACACCCATGCAGTGGGTGAAAGGGGGGACCCCATAGCTGCACCATTAACCTGCTCGAAGTATGCATCTTGAAACTGGAAATATGTGGACCGTAAGCACATCTCCGTTAGATGAGGTATTGTGATGGTGGTTCAGTCCTCCAGAGATTCGTCTTGCAACAGGCGGGAGTGGATGGCCTGCATTGCCTCCTGGATGGGTACCTTGGTGAAGAGGCTCATCACATCAAAGCTGATCATTATTTCACCCTCTCGCAGTTCCTTCTCCCTGATCCGTCCCACAAATTCTGCTGAGTTCTTCACCTGGGTCTCTGTGCTCCCTGTCAGTAGCGTCAGGATCCTGGCGAGCTCGTTGGCCAACAGGTAGGTAGGCGAACCGATGGCTGCCACAATGGGCCTGAGGGGGATGTTTACCTTATGCACCTTTGGGAGACCACAAATCTGGGGAGGTTTGGAGCAGCTTGGTGAGAGATAGTGCCTTTCCTTACAGGATAGGCAGTTGTTTTCTTTCAGGGTCCTCAGTGCTTTGATGATCTTCGTCTCCACCCTGCAGTTGAATCTCTTGGGTAGGCGGTAGGTATCATCCTTCGGCATCGTTTTCATCTTTGTCACAATGTCATATTCCGAGTGGTCCATCACCACAGTAGCGTTCCCTTTATCAGCTGGAAGCATGACAATCTCGGTGTCCTGCTTCAGATCCATAATTGGTTGGTGCATTCCCCTTGTTGAGGTTGCTAGGTGGTGGTCGAGCTTTGTGAAGAGCTCCACATCCACTCTACTAGCTGGCATATGCTAGCTACTCATGCTCACGTTCAGTGTAGGAAAGGCTCATTAAGTTATAACGGTGTATACTATAGAAAGAGCTCTTAGTCTACTAGTCTTTGCTGGGTTTTTTTATCTTGCGTACAGGTTTCAGACTCGATTCTCTGATCGAAACTTCTTCCTTTAAAAAAAGTTCACTAAACAGAACGAAGAGTGCTGGATTCAATAAATAATCTATTCTAAGCATACACTCTGGGTCGTTGGCAGTTACATGTATCAGTAGCTTTGAGTAATATAGTGCATCATACTCAGTAATTGGAATGGGCAGGGGTGGATCCATGATTTATCAGAGGGGAGTTCCTATTAATTGAATGCGTGCAAATTTTTAAGCCATGCCCATTTCTTGCTATGTTGGAGGTCTTGTAACGCACTCTAAGACTTGAAATCAACCAAATATTCATCCAAGCATATGGGTGAGCTAAAGACTGAGGCTTTATTACGGCAGCTATAGCTATTAACTCTGGATCCACCACTGATGGGAAATGGAGGATTCCATAATGCATGACATTGTGATTGTTTGACCTTTCACCTTGTAGCATTCAGAAATAATATTATAACTATAATAATATTATTATTATAAAGTAAGCAAAATACAGTATGGTAGAAAACTCAATAAGGCTCAGTTCACCACTTCAGCAGTGTTCATTCTGTCATGCAGGACATGACCAAGTTACAGAATCAGAAGATTCCACTACGATTGATGAAGTGGGATATTTACAATCAAGAACAGCAAGATAAGACAACTCCAGTCTTCCAAACTCCAGCTTTATAACATATGTGACTGATGCATCGTGGTTGATGTTCGCCCTTAGGTGTCCCCAGACAGCAGGCAGGATAACTGGCAGGCTGTAAGGCGGATCCAGTCTCGGTGCAAAGGTAAGGGACTTTTCAGTCACATTAGCATGTTGTCCAGAGACTGCCATGACAATGTGCCATGAGGTCATATAGAAGCCATAGTGACTGGTAACGTATGATTGGCCATTGGCTCCATAACCAATTCCTCCTAGGATGCCAGGAACATTCCAATCATCATGAAATACAGAAGACCACCGTCCATATGCCTTCATGGCAACCTCAAGAGCATTTTCACTGTCCTGAATTGGATGTATGTGTGTGTGTTTGGAGGCTAATTAGAAAGTATGTCTGTCGCTAATAATTCAGTTATGAATTAATACTCAGTAGCTACTATATGCACTGGTGACCACACCATCCAATTCCTGGGAAGGTGGGGCTACACCACACTATAATCTTGGAAAAATACAGATTTCAATGGATGCTTACCTCTCCAAGGTGGAGATTGATAGTACCCCAGTCTGGATTTCCCATCATCCACACAGAATTATCAGCCGCATGATGGTTGTTTGGCGTGCGACCTGAGCGCACAATAGTAATATAGTGTCACTTGTAGAACAACTCCTGACTAGAGGTTAATAATTTATACTCTAGTAGCTACAGATCAGTTTACCTAAGCTTACTACTGACTTACTTACTGGCTTAGTACTGACTGACTTACATAATATGCTCTGCATGTATACATCAGCCCTAACATAGGCGTAAGAATCGTACTGTGGGCACATGCCCCCCCCCCCCCCCCCCCCCCAACCAGCAAGGAAGGGAGCCAGTGCCCCAATAGCTACAGCAATGCCTTTATATGCTGTAATAGGACTGACTATCAAATATATTGAATTTCAAGAATAAGTAGCCACAAAGTCTCTTCTGATCAGATTTACTGTTTGTTTCTTCATTGCTACAACCAAGAAACTCTGGCCTGACACTGTCATTAATGCCAAAAGGGCATAGTTTATGCTAAAAGTGGGCATGGTTGCAAAAATTTCGCACTCAAATATTATTACAATGTCCCCTCAATCATTATCATCTTCCTACGCCTATCCCTAATGCAATAAGTGCAAAGAATGTACTGTACCATATCCAGCTCAGCACAAAGATAACCTACCATTATTATAATTATAATTATTATTATACCCAGAAAATATTATGGCAGGAATTACACTGATTTGACGGATTGGCTCAAATAGTGTAAAATATTCCTTCCTGTATCATTTGTATACGAGTCTCAAGATTTCTTTGTGGGAAATTTTAACATTGACTGGAGTGGGGATCAAACTCACACACTCATAATATTTCCAGTGTGATGCTATACTGATTGATCTACCAAGCCCTTAATTGGGAGCAAACTGGTGGGAAGGAAGGGTATACAAGTGGTAGTCCTTGGTAAATCACCAAGCCATTAGATTTAATTGCCGATTAGTAATTATTTCATATAACAGCCATGAAATAAAATTTCCCGTTCATAAAAGTTACATTGACAGACTACTCATACCTGTCAACACAAATAATCCATAGGGAGAGTCATTGTACTGCAGTTCTGCCTTCATATGGCGCCTGAGCTTCATCTCATCCTGCACAAGTGTGCCTAATCCTAATGAATAAGCCAAGACCTATGTGGGTAGTGAGTACATGATTTCTATTATACTGAAGATTAGCAACATCTATGGACCTGGTATAGTTGAACGTCTTCTGGCAGATTACACTTGCATCATGCACCACACAATTATTAGTCCATTAAATTTTGATAAGAACTACACAAAGCCAGGCAATGAGTGAATGCAAGAGATGAGCTCGCATCTTTCTCTATCCATGCATTGCACTACTGCATGCATGGGAATGTACCAACCTTTATTATCTCTCACTACAATACTGTATATTCATCAAGCAATTGAGAAAAAAAAACTATTAAATTTTGTGTTACCTACCTGAGAGTAGAAGCTGTCTGCCATAATGGCTCCTGGAGTTGCAGGATCTCCCTCCAGACACATCTGTCCTGCAGGATCCTCCTCATCCTGTGCATCCGTCTTGCTGTCTGCTCCAGCATCTGAGATGCCACATACTTCCAAGTGAGTTTCATTTACAAACTTCTCGTAATCAAAGCCCACATTTGAGTATGCATTGTAGTATTGAGCTGTTTCGTTCCAGAGGAAGTTATCCAATGCCACTTGCCCATCTAGGAATGCCTGATGACACTGGGTAGCAAACTCTACATCACCTTTAAGTAAAGGAAGCACACTGTCAAAATTCACTGTTACAGAGAAATCATACTAAGACCATACCCTTGTTGTTGCTCGGATTTAAAATTGGACCGATTAATCGAAAAGAAAATAAAGTACGAGTGGCCACAAGCCACAATTGAATTATGTGTTGAACTGAGAAACCAAGGCATGGCATATTATTGTCTAAAGTGATAGAATATTCTCCCATGCATAATATTTGGCACAATACTTTGTTCATGCTCAGTGGAACAGAACATTTTGGTCCCTATACTCATTCTGATTCAGCCTTTAATGATATACTGCACATAGAAATCAAGATACTAAAGACGATGAAAGATTTGATAGCAAGCACTTGGCAATAGTGCCCAGCCAGTACAGCTATACGAGGTTAAGGTCATAGTTTCATGATATTAGTATGGGGTTGATACTGCACATGCGCATTAGGTAAGGAAAAAATTGGAATGATGAATCCAAAGCAAACTAACTTGGTCTAGTCACTCTCAATAAGTTACGTGTGTATCAAACTAGTTATCCCCATTTCAAGAGAAACTAGAGCTCTAAGCACATGTCCTTGCACATCTTGAATGCAAGTTCAGATGTATATTGTTGACGACCTTTACCTACATGTAAAAGGCCAGTTGTGCATGCGCATGAGCAGAAAGCTGGATACGGTCGAGGAGTATGGCTACTTGTGACACTTCTAGGCCGTGCCAATCGATTCGAAGCACAGTGAGGCAAGTTTTCGTATAGGTGTATTGTGCTTATCTGGTTATTTTTTGTTGACAACACAACAGCGACAGAATTGATTCCTTTATCCCTTGTGCATGTGAACGGGGTAATTAATACAGTAAAACTGTGGGCTTTTCCCTTGGTGGTCATTTGGATAATTAATATTATAGACACAGGCTCTTATTTCAAAGTCATGAGTTCGAGCCCCACCAGTCACGAGGTCACTTCTTTCTTTCTTTTTGATGGAGTTTATTCAGTGCTATCTCAAGGAGGTACCACGGGTTTCACCACATTCTTCACATAGGAAGTACAGCTGGCAACTTTCACACCCTCATTTATTTAGTCACCACAATGGTGGTAAACCCAAAGCGGCTACTAAAAAAAACTGTCTCAGATAACAAAGGTGTCTGTCCTCCTTATAAGAGCACACACTAAATCGACAACACTGTGCAGTGGAATCCTTACAACATGGATACAAATGATAAATTATGTGAGTTCCCGTGCTGTATGCCCTATTTGGAATACCTCTTGGCTCTTTATTAGCTAGGCCATGGGTTTCCAAGTCAACCGCTACTTACCCATTTGATAAGCCAACCGCTCCGCTGCCAGCACAGCCAGTAGGTGAAAGGCACTGCTGTACGTGGAATATTTATAACCACTCAGTCCAACGATGTCGTAGGTAGTTTCCAAGTGGTTAGGGAGCTTATCAGCAATACTGATGTTCATGTGCCACTCAGCAGCGAGCTTGGCATGGGGCCACAGGTCCTGAAGAACAGCTGAGGTGACGTTTGTATCCGGGTGCCATGTCAGGAGCTCCAGCAAGTAGACAATGAACATGGAGGAGACGTCAGACATCTTACGGCCGGCTCCATCATCCACTTTCTGAAGGTGGAGGTACGTGTATAGGATACTGAATCAGATGTATTATGGAACTACTGGTTAGATTTTCAGGAGGATTGGGTTTGAGGTTGCAAGCTCATGCAGGTGAATTTGGAATGAGGCTGAAGGGACATAGCTACATGTAATATGTGTGCAAGTTTAAGAAAAGTGGTAACTTTGCACAATTCCCGAATTTTTGTTTTAAAACGCTTATATCTTTGGGACTATAACAGGGTGTACCTTAGTTGTTTCCTCGTTGCCCGGGCCGTAACCCCCCCCCCCCCCCCCCCCCCCCCCGGCATTTAGATTCAGCATTTAATATCTTAGTGCTATAGGAAATCCCCTTGGTTTCTAGATTCCATCTGCAGGCACTAAAATCTCACCTAGAACTCTCCTCTAGTGTTTTTCCTTGTGTTTCTTTGCAAAACGGCGATCGTTAATTAGAGGGCGTGACCAAAAATATGGGCGTGATCGCTAAATTTTTCGCATGTGCTTTGCGCGCAACTGCATAGAAACCCCTGCATTAAATCCTGGGTACGCTCCTGTATAAAGCTATGAACTTTAAATCTGGTATGAATATTCTTGAATCATCCTATTATACTCGGTACAAACCACGAGCCCACTCATGTCCTGTATGGGTGGGGTGAGCATGTGAAATATTGCCATTTTGTGGCCCTCTCTGGTGGCTCCCCACTCGGGACAGGAAGCTTGCTTTAGCTTCTAATGTTGGATAAGTGAAATATAAAACCCTAACTGCATATAAACCAAGTCTGAAGTCTACGGCTCTTACTAGCTTGAAATGGTGGCATATTAAAAATCGCGTTTTGCACAAAGTTGCCCCTTTTCTCATATTCGCTCACATAGCTAATATCTGCTACAGTGCAACATGAGAATCAGCATGGTAATGGATAGCAATTACAACATGCAAAACATATGTGATGAATAATAATTATGAAAGATTCTCTATAGCTACCTTAAATGACATCCACATTTCTGTGGTTGTGAGGTAATTATGGTGTAATGTATGATGAAACCTACCGTGTTATTTACGAGGTAATCTGAGGTGATTATGAAAAAATTCAGGGCCTCAATGGAGCCATTCTGAGACTTGAAAGTTGGTAATTATTTTATGTAGAGTATCTGACGCATGTATCCAGCGAATACATTAAAAGCTGAGTGCTACTTTCTTCGTCAAGTATTGAAGGCCAAAATTGATGCGTTCTCTTTGCTGATGTAATCCCGTGGATAAATAAAACTAGCTTTGTGCCACGGTTTAAATAGCATGCATTACACAATGATCAATCTGAAGTTTGGAAGCTTTAGCTAGCTACTGTCACACAGTGTTGTTGAGTTGATCTCCTATGCCATGATTGAAGCATCGAAATTTGTCCCTATCAAGGTCAAGAGTCAATCTCAGACTCCATGTCTGGCGCCGGCATGGATATGGGATGTACTAGCTATGTTATTTACAACAATATGCACCATTAGAACTATACATGCAGCTACTGGAAGTGTGTCAAATATTATAGGTAGCTGACCTGAGGTGATAACGGAATGCCCAAACCGCCAATCCGCAACATTTCCTGGATCATCCCGTTGGGAAGTTGAAACTTTGCCCAGGCATAGAGCTTGTTGATGGTGGAGTTGGGAAATACAATAATATAAGGGATGTGACGCTCTCCATCATTGTGGACAGAGTCTGGAGAGGAGTAAGTTCAACCTTTTAAAGGATCATAGACTCAGGTTATTATTGGGGCAAGCCTGACTGAGCCCCACATAAAAGGTTTATCAACATATGCAGTATATATATAGTATTACAATAATATTATATGTATGGTATGTCTGTCACACGAAATAATATTATATGGAGTTTAATGTAGTTAAACACAGATTGACGGGTACTAGTTTGCATAGCAGTTTGCAATAGACAGGCATGCATGCACATGATGTAATTATTGGGCGAGCGTAGAGTTGATGGCTAAGCGGCTAGATAGCTACATCAGTTGCCAGTGAGCGCAATTTACGCAGCACCATCAAGTTGCAAGAAGCTCTGTCAGCTACCCACACTATACCCTCCCTCTCTCACTTGGCAGGGGAGTAGCTAGTAACCAAAAACTCATTGGTTACACCGCTAAGAAGCTGGAGCAAAAGATCAATGTGCAACACTGCATGTGCATGAGTCCTCTCAAAATTCACCAAACTTAGTAGCTAATATTTACCCCGCGTGCACGCATGCGCAGCAAAGGGTAAAGCAATCAGTTTGTCTGTCGTCTGTTGTCTGTCATCTGTCGTCTGTCAGCGTAAAAATCGGCAAATCTCAACATCTAAGTGAAAGTATGGTCAATAAATGAGGTAAAATGGTAAAGACAGCGAAAAAAAACACCTTCTGTCTCGTTCTTAACCCTAGGCAGTACCCAGGGAAGCTACAAATCGTGCAAGTATGTCAGACAGGCCCACCTAGTACCTTATGCAGTCTATTGCACATGCTAGAGCTTCTGGAGTCTACTGTGCATATGCTCGAGCTTCTCTACAGCATGCTTCTAGCATAAATTAATGTCATTTGTGATCATGGATCTCAGAAAGGAACGAAAAGTTCGTCAGTAGCGAGAGATTAAACTTCAAAGAATAGAGGCCTCTAAGAAGAGGCATGGCCATGGACGATATTGCCGTGGCACGCCGGGTATGTGCTCTATGAGCTCTAGTTTTGATCTATATTCAGATGCAATATTATAATACCTTAGTAGTACTTTCATGTAGCAGTACTACTATAATGTCAAAAGTAGCTATACTGCATGCAGTTTACTTACAAACACCTGATCTGCCTTGGTAGAAGTAAGGGACTTCTTTCATAAACGGAAACTAGCTAGGCTCATGGCCATAAATGAGCTCTCAGTGCCTAAACGTGTCTGTGTGTGTGTGCAGTCCAGACAAATGTTCAGAAACTCCCAGTTACCTCTTGGACACACCCACTTTGGACGAAAATATTGGTCAGGATATGGCCTGACTGGCCTGAGCGGTTGCTATGCCCCTGCTTAGTCAGAGACGTGATCTGAGCCAGCCAGCTCCAGGAGGCTCTGGCCCTGCATGATACTATTAGCAGGCATAATACCGTATAGTGGGTAATTTTTGTGGGGGGCTAATATTTTTGTTATTTTTGTGAATACTCTAACAGTCATTAAATTTAGCACCCCACAAAAATTTGCCACAGTAGGGGTAAAGATCGTCTGGTAACAGTTTCCGTGAGCGTGCATGCGATCATGGTCAAATGCATGGCATCTGCCTCCAACCTGTTGAGTGTCTGCAACCATCCAATGCAGTATGAAATTGAAAAATCTCTGTTTCTGTCACTTTGATATTGATCGGTAGAATCTAAGATTTGCTCAATAATGGTGAATAATGGTAGATTTGCTCAACGGGGTGCAGCAAGTGCAATTCTCAAGAGGCACGGAATTTAGAACAACAAAATTAATTATGGAGGCTAAATCTTACTTTTCACAAAAATGTAAGTAGCAATGTGCTTATAAGAAAGGTGAGTGCTCAATAAGCAAAGTCTATGGTATAGAATCTCAATTGGCACACATAATATACAACTCTACTACAGACCGTCACACACCGCTATAGTTTATGATTTACATGCACCAATTAGAGCTTTTGGTGAACATAAGGCATAACCAGGGTATTGCACACTTGAAACACTCACCAATGTCAGCACAGTCATATGCTTCCCACTGTCTCCACCTCCCATCAGCCAGCCAAAAGGCAGATCTGTGCATTAAATGGTAGTGCATGTGAACGGATTGATCTCATTCCCAATTATGTATTATTCTCAGAATGCATGTTCTCATTCCCAGATTGGTCCAATTCCTGGACTCTGACCTATATTTCGGAAATGTGAGAACAGCCATATTGTAGAGCTGAGTTTATTTACAGGTAATGACCACGTAAATGTAGTGGTAAATAGATCTGTGACATCACAACTCCTGAAGCTATAGCACCAATGGTGAGGTACAAGGCTCATTGGGATTAACTTAAGGGACTATTATTTTGGGTGGGAGAGGCTTGGGAGCTAAACTCCCCCCCCCCCCCCAAAGGTTTCAGGCTCCATATTATTATATTTAATTGTTGACTTGTATCAAAATTAATGTAAGTTTTATCAGTCTAAAGTGTATTTTTAATAACAAGTCTAAAATTTTTCACGCAATGGTCATCAAACCCCCACATTACTGCGTCTATGCCCATCGATCAGTAGGTACTTGTTGGACCTTATGTGAGATAGACTGTTGATTAACATATCTTGTATGACAACTGGTAAGGAGGAATCAAAGAAGGGTCTATGGAGAGCCTGAATATCCTTCACAGCAGAGGTGAGATTATTTCCAAGGAGGTTGGCTGCATCGACAGAGTCCTTGACAAGATGGTTATAAAAGTTACCTGCATGTGAGCAAAATAATATAAATCCAAAGTCATACAGATTTATATTACTGTAGCAGCCAAAGGCTGATCATATTAGCTATTATCATTCAGAGAGAATCTTGCATGCTCAGTATATCTAGACTAGCAATGTTGAATCCTAGCAAGGTCTGTATAAGATTACAGAAGAAGATATCAGTACATTCCTTATAATTATGGAAAGCAGCTAATTCTAGTGAACGCACCAGAAATTAAGGTAGTTATATACCCAACATTGATTACATTTATGCATAGGAAGAGAGCCTAACTCTTAGTAGGGTAAACTTTAATTTAAAAGTGAGCACTCAATCTCCTTTTTAGTATGCCAAGGATTGGTCATACTATTCTGATTGTTTTTCCATGAATGTGTACCTATGACATCACTGACCTATGATATCACTGGCGTAAGAACTTAACTGGAGAGGGGGGGCCTGGGGAGCTGTAGCCCCCTCCCTCCCCTCCGATTTTCTAGGAAGAGGGGCAAAGCCCCCTTTATTCTCAAGTCCAATATTGTTACAACTCAAATTTCTAAACACTCATCAGTCCTGATCATGAGTAAATGTGCCTCAAAATAGCTGCTAACTCTATTCTACTCAATTTACAGTTCATTTTTCACTGAGAAACTCGCGATAGCAGTCTTAATCATGCAAAAAATGGGCGTGGTTTGACACAAAGTGGGTATGGTCGTAAAATTTTCACGCACTTCGTGCACAACTAGATATTCACCCCAACACCTTCAATGTCTTCCTACGCCCATGTATGTATTAGGGCTAGAACAGTAAATACAATTCTGTTTAGCTCTAGCAACTAAGATTTTGTACTACTTTTTGCTTGTCAATCAAGCATGCACTTCTTTATTCACATGTAATAGCTACATTATTAGCTGTATGTCCAAACATAGTAGTGACACAAAAAAAAGCACACATTCTGTGAAAGTTTTAACACACTAATCACTGATAATTTTTATGCATTATAGCTACGTTGACCATAATTATATCTACTAGATATACATACATTTGTTGGTAGTTGCATAGCTACCAAAATTTTTATAGGAAATTCGCTGGCTATGGAAAGAGAGTGGGTTATCATAAAGTAGGCCAATAATGAACAGAGGTCAAATACTAACAAAATAGTTATCTGACAGTAATTGGGGTGCATTTAACTATACATCTTATGCATGTATGTACATGTATGTATGTATGTATGTACGCATACCAACGTTCAGGCCAAGGAAATCTCTATCGGGGAAGAACCAGCTCAAAACAATGGTGATCTCGGCTGTTCCATTTGGAGCCACAGACACACTGGCTGAGGCAGCCCCTGTCACATAGCTACCACTAGAGGCTCCTGACAACTGGCCTTTTGATTCAAACTCCTGCCAGAGTGTGAAAGAATCATCAGAAGTTCCGAACGATGATATTGCCTGCATGAATAGGAGGAAAAGAGAAAGAAAAGGGGAATACATTGAGGGAGACAGAGGGTCCACGGAGATTGAGAGTGAGAATTAAGAGGAGGAGAGGGGAATAGAGATATTATAATACAGGGAGATTAAGGGTGAGGAGAGTGAAATAGGAATAGAGAAAGGAAGAGTGGGAGATTAGAGTGAAGAGAAAAGGACAGGCAAATAGAGATGTGGAGAAAGAGATAGGAAGTGAGGAGAGGGAGATATAGATAGGGAAATACAGAGAAAGGACCAGAGAGAGGGAAATTGAAGGGGAGCTAGAGGGTAGCAGAGACGAGGAGAAAGTGAACAGGAGATACATGTTGTATTTCTAGTTACTGAAAATGTCCTTTACACTATAGTTCCTCTACGCACAACAGAGAAAGTGAGAGAGGGAAATTGAGGGTGAGGAGAGGGAAGCGGAGACAAGGAGAAAGGGGAAGACAGTGGAGGCGAGATATTTCTAGTTATGAGATTGCTCTTTACACTATAATATTATAGTTCGTCAACAGTACATATATACAGCAGCAAATAGGAGGAACTTTTTACTGCCTATATGACTAATACTCTTTTACCTTCTCATCTGAGAAGACACACAGAGAGATGTTTCCATTTGCCGAGGAGCCAGGAGCATCACGATTTAGAGTGATGCAGTTGTCAACAACAGACCATGTTCCCTGTATAAGAGCGAGAGAGAAAGAAAATAATATAATAAGGATCAACAACTTTCATTATGCAGTTCATGACAAACTAAAGACCTTTTGCATCACTTCACAAGAAACGTTTCAAATGCTAATGGTGCATTTCATGAATACCATAAAATATCAGGACTCAGACTATAATTATAATATACATGTACATGTACAATAGGCACAACTAAAAGCACCTTGACACCAGAATAGGAGCCACTCATATAACCGTTCATTCGAACATCACCAAATAAGGAACACGATTGGTTAGTACCATCATACGACCAGGACATACAAGAATCTGATTTGCTACAGTTATCAAAACAGTCCATTTCAGAAGTGACTTGGTGCTGTCCCAGGATGTTGCCTGGGGTACTCTTAGTTTGAGGAGGGGTCACTTTGTGGCTTAACTCGCTGTGTATCTGGCTCAATTCCAAGGGGAAGGTTGAATAAGAAGGAGGCATTGGCACTCGTGGACAGAGGGTTGTGTATCACTGCAGTGAAAGCTATTGCGGGTGTGGCAGAGGTGTTCATGTCATTGAATCTGTAACGAGGGTAGGCATGGATAGATATGTCCAGGGGGAGCCTACTGTCTTCAACATCTAGCCTAGACGTGGGGTGAGCACCTGAGAAGGGAAGGAGGAGGGGTAATAGGAGGATGGGAGGTGAAGGTGAAGAGGAGAAGGGGAGAAGGAGTAGAGGAAGCGGAAGAAGATTGGAGGAAGAGGAAGAAAAGAAAAAGAGAGGAGTAGGGGAAAAGGAGGAGGAGGAAGTGAGAGTGAAGGAGGAGGGAAGAGGGAAAGAGAAGATGAAACATAACATGATCCAGCACATCTTATCATTAATTTAAGTATATATGCATAAACTGTTTCACAAACTACATTCCATAATGTTATTATAATGTTTATGAGGGGGGGGGGGGTCCTATAGTCCACTATAAACAACCCTACAGCTTGTGAGCTTAGGTATATATATAGGATCTGATTATTCTTATAATTATGATACCTGTGCCTATTATCATAATTATACTATAATATACAACGAAAAATATTTTTCAGAGCGACAATTTTCTTATATAGTCCGTATCATTACATGAGGGCAGGGATTAGTCTCGTGCCCAGCCTCTTTATCGCACGCCGAAAAAGAGTCTGGTGAAACGCGTATTCAATTCATGCGTACGTGACATATTGTTACACATCACAATGTAGCTATATCATTATAAGTGATGGCGCAATCACCATTTAATATTTAATATTATTCGTGCAAAGTGTTTGAAAAGCACCTGCTGTAGGCTATGGCGCCAGCGGAACCCTTTGGACAGTGGAGTCTGAGTGCTATGCTTGTCTCGTTGCCTGATTTGTACCCAATAGGACAGTTGAACATGCACCGACGGTAAGCTTTCAGAGACTAAGAGAGATAAACACATCCTTGCTGCCTACAATTATTAGCTTACCACCTTCGCCTGAACTTCACAGATACCCCCAGTACTACCGTAGCTCAAACGCAGGGTAGCTTGGATGATCCCTTGCTGAATTAGAGCTCTGTAGAGCACATACCCTGCGCGCTCTGTAGCCACTGTAGCGTAGTATTGCTACACTCTGAGGCATAGCTGTTTCATGACTTGATGACCCATTCCAACACTGAGCTTGAGCATGCTCAGTCGCATCAGCATACAAAAGAGGGGTGTGGTCGATAAACCACAGGCATACTGAACAGAAAATGCACGATTTGTAGCACTACTAAACCTTTTTGAGCAATTCGATGCGCATAAAAACCAGTTTTGCACCGATATCTACTGATTGATTGTGCTTACAGCACGCACAGATCCCTAGAAAGCGAGATCTGGCGATTTTCGTGCCGATGACAACGACAACGACGACAACGACAACAACAGACGGACAAACCGATTGCTTTACCCCTTGCGCATGCGCGCAGGGTAATGATAGGGTAGCTGTCCAACAAGTCATCTCCTACTAGTAAAGTGCAAAGTGCACAGTGGAGCATTTTTTGATGATGTGGCACCATTCTGCAATCTGATTGGACGCGGTGAAAATTTAATCTTACCTCGCGGAACCAAAATTGAATACGCGTTTCACCAGACTCTTTTTGATAATGAGGCTGGGCACGAGAATAGGCATAGATACGCATCTTAAATGCGTCCGGTTGCTATGAACTCACAGTGCGGGCAGGGAGAAGGTCCTCACTACATGTATACAAGGCTCAGGATTGGTCAGAACTGTAGGGCCGTGTGCACAGAGTAGAGTGTCTCGGGCCATAGCTACAGCTAGGTACATTGTAGAATGATCTGCGCGAAAGTGCCACGCGTTTCGAGGGGCCTGCTAAGCAGGCATTGGCACTGGCCACTGAGCCTCAAGCAAAGTGAGAGGCGAGGTCTGTTCTTTATCATACCTGTCAGTAGTCTGGTAGCAACGTTCGAGCAGAGCGAGAATGTCGCCATTGCACACGTACACTTAGTTGCTATGAGGGGCGTGGCCTGTGCAACTGTTTCCATTTGCGCATGTGCACGGTACTAATGGGCAATCTTGCCCAAGCAGGATACTGTTTGTGCATGAACTACGTCTCTATACTTTGTGAGCATGTATTGTTACAGATGATCATCCATACTAACCACATCATGCCATGATTGTGACATTAAACATACTTGTATTATTATGGTATTATGAAACACGAAGATTTTTAAAGCATATAAGGTCATAATGTAGCTACAGCATTAGTAAGTTGATGTTACTCTCACTTGAATAATATTATTGTATCCAAAGCAAGCTAATTAAACTTAGCAAAAAGCCATCTATTCCTACGTACCTTGGTACTGTAAGCTCTCCACTGCAGGTAGCCTGGTATCATTAGGATGTGTCTGCAACACTACTGCCATACTGCCACCAGTTGTTGCAGTTCTCACTCCCATGAAGACATCATCAATCACCTGGATCTTGGCTGCCCCAGCTGGGTACTGGTTGAAGATGGTCCACTCATGGAACTTACCATCAGCTCTGAGCTCAATGGAGCCAGTAGATATACCTATTATTGAAAAGGCATAACAGAGTTATAATCATTAACCAGATATCGATGAAAGTTGGCGTGATAAATTTTTGCTAATGAGGGAATATGACCGTGAGAACAGTAAGAGTTTTTGAAGGAGGGCATACTATACACCACCAGTTCTGCTAGACTTACCTCCTAGTGGGACACTGCTTCTCATACCCAAAGGGGGACTCACCAAATCCCCACCAACATTGTGATACAGGTAGGGACATTTCCCCTTGTCATACCAGCCTAGGTATGGTCCACTCACGTACTGAGATTCCAGATACCTGCAAGTAATATTGTCTCTATCATAAAATGTAACTCTAAAGTATTGCACCTACTTCTAATCTACATCATGTGGCAAGGGAATTAGCGTATTTACATGTACCAGAGTTAGTTTAACGTCGGATAGGTGTAAACCGGGCTTAGTGTACTCATAATAGGAAAATTATGGCCTCTTGACGGAATATACAAAATTTTAACAGTCAACCAATTATTAATATGTTTTAATGCTTGCACAAAATGTGCAAATTTGGTCTTCCTTAGGTTAAGGGTTTGCTAGCTAGCACGTTCAGTAATAAAAATTCTATAGATTGTCTCATGCATTTTTTGTCTCCCCTTGGCTATGAATATAATGCACGAACATAAATGACCATTATGAATGTTACTCACCACACACACATGCAAAAATGTGCCAAAATGTAATATGCAGTATGATGAATAATACTTGATGAATTCCATGCTGACAATAAGAGCTGCTGAGCATGAATTCAATCCTGAAGTATAAATTACTGATGCTACGTAACTACAATGACTTTTATCTGTTGTTATTGGTGAGTATCAGACTCACAGGCATGTATGTATGTGTTACATATTATACTTTACAATCAATAAACTCATCATACACGAGCTAACTATACATAACATTTTGTACATAATTGGGGCGAGCCTGAACGAGCCCCACATACTGAACGGGTATGAACTGTGCGAATGCGATATATTTATATATATATATATAATTATGGTAAGTCGGTCCTTAGTTACGCCTCGCTCAACGTCCATCATTCCGTATATATGCTGCTCTAATTCAAAGACTTGCAAATTTACATTCATGTGTGCTAGGCTATCGCTATGAACGAGGCAAGAGCAAGACGGAGTTCGTCGTCAATCAGAGCCTCAGCTAAACAGCGGCCAATAGTAGGAGAGCTACAGAGTCGGCATAAGAGAAAGAGCTAGGCCAGGCTACGAGCGTGCATCCTGCAGCCCATAGTTTATAGCTGGGCGTGGCGCAACATAAATCACTGTTCACGCTCACTGTCGCTCAGGCTCGCCCCACAATGCTGTGCATTTCCCTAGTAATAATAATATTATAGTATTACACAAGTCTTTTTTCTAAACCGTGAATCCCCACAACTTTCCTAGTTAAGGAAGCTAGTTGCTTTTAACCTATACCATATTACAGCAGGACACTTTGGGAGGATTTTAATTTGGCGAATTGGCGAATTTAATTAATTCCCTGAAAGTTATCAAAAGTTAAAACTTGACAATATTCAATAATTATTTGATGACATAAGTGCACGATCATGTGCGCTGCGCACCACTGCACTTGCATGCTTGCACAATAATGGATGTACTATACTATACTATACTGTATGCGTATAATAATTATTATTATAATATTATGCATGTATATGTACATCATGTATCGTTATTACACTTTGCACTAGCATGAGATTTGGTAGGTTGCCAAATTAAAAACTCGCCAATCTTTAAGGAGAATTATTCAATGCTTGCCCGGGCAAATTTTCCCGATATAACAGAATGTACTGAGACAACTCCATGGAGCCTTAAACACTTGTAACCCAGCCAACAAAGAATAGAGGTCTTGAGAATAAATTCATTTATTACACATAGGCATAAACTATGGCGAGGAACATTATAGTGGTACAGTGTACTTCACATATATGACATTGTGTTACAATGGATTTACACTAGTTAAGTACCGTAGTTAATTGAATACAACGTATGATCCAATCTAACGTAAGAAATTACAGTAGCAATTTTTACAAATTCTCACAACGCTAATAATATATTATTTGGAGCGATTGACGACCTTTACCGGAAAATCGCGTGTCTTTCAAAATTGAAATTATTTTTTTTTTCCATATGTAGTATTAGATTAAGTACGGTATTAGTGTAGTTTCGTACACAGTTCGTACATATCTCCATGCGTAAAATGGTCTGGTTCACCAGGTTTAAATACTTACCAGCCCCGTGCCATCCAATCAAATTGCATAATAATTATATTGTCACATGGGAATGAACTTGCGACATTGATAACTACCAGCAACACGAAGTATACACACCATCCTCAAGTCTTGTACTATGGTTGTCCCTCAGAATGGAATCCAAAACTAAAAGTATCATAGATGAACATTATGTGTCACGTGACATACTTCCACCTGACTTGGTGCACGGTACAAGGCCCATTTGCCTCCTTGAAGGTTGAATCTGAGCACGAGACTAATTATTATCAATTATACAGCTATAGGGTCGTAGAAGCTGGTCAGGCCATGGTCTGACCACTTTTATGGTCGATTATTTAAAAAGGTTGTTGGTGCTATGTGCACCTTGAATGCTCCAGCAAAACTGTATTGTAATTATTATGGTCATAATGATCGCTTGGACAATAATCGACCTGGCCACACAAAAATTGCTTCCTACAGCCCTGATATAGGATTCAGATGGTACTTGGAAGTAATTAATAATGGCCATTATACTTACATGCAAGATATGTCTTGCATGATGAAGATGTCAGTGTTCTTGACAATTCCATAGTTCCTGAACTCTAGATTAGCCAAAAGTGCCACCAGGGAGTCGTCATCTGAGTGTTTTGGCTTATAGGTGTGGCTTGGTTCTTGCTTTGTGTCCAGTGGAGAGGGGTATGTGATATTATGCAACATCAATGATGTCGATGGTGAAAGGCTTCGTGAGGGAGTGGTGGAAGGTGATGTGTTGAAAATCACCACCAAACCAATGCCGGATGGACGGTACCACAGTATATAGAACACTAGGCAGAAAAGAGTGACAGTCAAAAGTAAGATGAGATGAGCATGGGCCCTGCAACCAATTAGAGAGATGACATCAGTGTTATACCTCCACCCCCCCCCACCCACCCAATCAATTAGTATACATCATGTGCTTTAAAGCTCATTAAAATATCCACTGCATAATATTATGCCAATGAACGGGACGGACAGAATGGTACTGTATATTTTACAGAAAGCATTATTGATTTCACTTGCACTTTAACATGCTAGGCAAAGTCCATGGGATTCCATAAGGATATTAATTTTTATCATTGATATCAAAGACAATGCTCAGTTACAACGTTTTATGGTGTTCCATGGCTTAATTTGCTTTTCCACAACTAATTTCAGGGAATTCCACAGAGAGAGAGAGAGGTGCTATGAATGCAAGTGATATTAAGACACATATACTATAGCTATAGCTAGCTAGCTAATATGAGCATCGGCAGGACAAAATGAATTCATAGTTTCTTAATCATCATCCGCAAGACTTTCTCAAAACCTTCAGGATTAGTAGTAAGGTTGTATTAAGTTGGGGGAAACTAGCACTTTGAAATAGGCATTATAATTGTACAAGTGAGTGAAATTTTATGGACCAAATAACGTGCTAGTTTCTGATTTAATAGGCATGATACATCTTCACTATCACAATGCTAATATTCTCAAATTCAAAGGCAGGGGAGGTGGAACAGGGGGGCAGGGGGGCAATCGCCCCCCTCCCTCCCCCCCCCCCCAAAGTTAAAATGAGTGGGCCTTGCCCCCCCAAACTGGATGGCTATAGTTAGACCTACATTATTATTATGATGCATGTATAGCTACTGTATTTCTGGCAACTCACCTTCTGTCATCAATTCAAGTTCGTTGAACCAAAATTATGTAGCTAACAGCCATGAAGGCGGACCTAACCAGCTAGCTACAAGCTCTGTTTAATACTGAACTGTACTAAATATATGACATTTGTTAGAAAACTTGTGGGTGCCTGACTGCACCCCCCCCCCCCTCCAAACTGACCTACCCTTAGCCACCCCTGAAAGGGCTTACTTGTAATAATAGTAATTATTAGTACACAGTACTTGTACACACAAGAAAGTGCAAGTATACTATTATAGATCATGATTTTCAAAGTTTTGATCCCGGCGGTTACCACCCCTTGAACTCAAAGCAACCTATCCTGGGGAGCAAATTAGCTATGTCCGATCCAGTACTTAGTTATGTGGCCCGCCGCTGCATAATATAATCGCTAACCTTTTATGCTCAGACTTGGCACTGTCCTTCATGACTGTAGCTGCAATTTCGCGGTCGAGACTTGTCTCGCGCGCCACACCCCCCAATTCCGAGGGATTGAAGGGTGTGGCTAGTGAATAATATGGGGTGGAGTCAGTGGAGTCCAGGTGGAGATGACACCTCCCACCTTTCCCCTTGATTGCAGTAGAGCGCTTGCTTTTTTGAGTAGCATGGTGATCATAAATAATCAATAATAATAATAAAAAAAATGACTGACAGGCCTAGGGAGAACATAAATTAATATCTATGATTCTACCACGTGCACAAGCATGACAAGACAATAACACCGGCTATAGCGAAAACATTTGGTTGCTAGCTACTAAAGAGAAACAAGTGAATCATAATTGTTGTATGTAAGAGTTGAAAGATACACGATCTCTCAAGCATCTGAAAAGATGAGCATATGATGTGAGACTCTTAGAATTCCACAATCAAACTACATTAGCTATTAGTTTCTCGTCCACCTGTTTTTATATTAATTTTCTATGCGGGCGGGCGGTCCATTATTCATTATTGAATATTATGGAATTTTGAGGGAATGGCTTCCTGGAACTGCCCAAATAATTAGCAAAAAAGCGGTGTGGCTGGTGTTTCAAGGCAATAATGAAGGCAGATGCGGTAGGTAGAAATAGATGTGGAACTTGGTGACGAGAAACTGAAAATATTCAAGTTTGTTTGGCCTTATAAGGCAAATAATAATAATAATAATATTATGACAGTGTGTTTCCCACCCTTGAGAATATTGGTTGAGATATTTCCCAACTATTGTATTAAATTTATACAGGATAAAAAGTAGTGTTCAGAAACAATTATTATTGATTTGGATTCATGATAATAAAGGTTATGCAATTACATTAGCTACTACTATTATTAGTGTTTACAGGCACAGTTACATCATCCTGCCGCCTTCCTTGCTCAGTCCACGGGTGAGCTCCCAATGATCGTGGGATGACATGTACAGTGGCTTCTTTCCCATGGCAATTCTAAGGTTTAGCTACCAATTGTCATGTGTATTCTTGTGGTGCCCTTTGACTCTGGCTATCTAAGCTTATATGCATGCATGGTATTACAGTGCTTGAACCAAGTGAGTTGTGATATTACGTACTGAACATAAAATATTGCTCAGTGTACTTCAGTCTTGCGCCAAGGCTTTGCATCATAGTCCTTTAAGATGTAGCTAGCTAAGTCCCCAAGAATTAATATTGGAGGTTAATTAGCTACAGCAAGGAAAGTTGAGTTGAAATCGGCACCACAGTGTGGAGTTCGATATAACACACCAGGGTTGTGAACTGTTGAACCATAAACAACACTTGTACTGCTGCTGTGCAAGTATCTCCAGTCCTTAATATTATAGTAGTCTCACCCTGGCCCTAAGACCTGCAGCTGTGCCAGCTGCCATTCAGTTACAGTACGCATTGTAGTGTAGCTACCAGTAAACTGCCAAAAAAGGGGCCCTTTGTAAGGGGCTATACGTTGGATGCGCTGTATGGAGCCAGACTGCCTCAGTGCACTTGCTCAACGACCAGGCACAACATGTACACAGGAGCGCACCGGATAATCACAAATAATCAGTATTGGATGTGGGTAGGGTGTGACTTGTTATCTTGTTGCACATCCTAGGAAAACTAGCTGCCGGATCCAAGGGCATTAGCCCACGCCAAAGAGGCAAGGGATCCAACCGGTAGCCCCCCAAAAGGATCAGCTGACCAACTCCAAAAGGAGAAGCCGAATGCCATACACATTGAAGCCGGCTACCCGCCAGTCCTCCCAAAGCTGGTTCAAAAGATCCAGGCCGGGGAGTAGCTATGTGGATATGGTCGAACTCTTGCCAGACCGGCTGGGAGTGAATGCCAGGCCGTCGGTACAGGGGGGAAAAGAACGATAAAAAAGCCAAAACATAGACAGGTGACTAATATCCTGGAATGGATCCAATGTTACACCATTTACGTGGTCGTATGGGCAGAGAAACATCCAGACAAAATCCGAGATATGCTTGGTTACCAAACACTTATCGACGTGGAGGCTTGAATGAAATATGAAGGGGATGGGTGGCTAGAGTATGACTGCCGCTTCTGGCAAACAGCAGCTGCAACTCCAGTTCACTAAACTAAATGAAGAGTGCTGTATTCCACAAATAAATCTATTCTAAGTTTACTCACGAGTCATTAGTAGCTTTTAGTAATATAGTGCACCATACTCAGTAATTGGAATGGGCGGGAGCGGATCCACGATTTATCAGAAGGGAGTTCTTATTAATTGAATACGTGCAAATTTTTAAGCCATGCCCATTCCTCGCTATGTTCAAGGTCTTGTAATGCACTGCAAGACTTGAAATCAACCAAATATTCGTCCAAGTAGGTGAGCTAAAGACAGAGGCTTAATTACTGCAGCTAGCTAACTATTAACTCTGGATCCGCCACTGATAGGATATGGAGGATTCCACAATGCACGACATTGTGATTGTTTGACCTTTCACCTTACAGCATTTAGAAATCTTAAAATAAATAATTATGCAAAGTATGCAAATATACAGTATAGTAGAGAACTCAACAAGGCTCAGTTCACCACTTCAGCAGTGTTCATTCTGTCATGCAGGACATGACCAAGTTACAGAATCAGAAGATTCCATCACGATTGATGAAGTGGGATATTTACAGTCAAGAACAGCAAGATAAGACAACTCCAGTCTTCCAAACTCCAGCTTTACAACATATGTGACTGATGCGTCATGGTTGATATTCGCCCTTAGGTGTCCCCAGACAGCAGGCAGGATAACTGGCAGGCTGTAAGGCGGATCCAGTTTTGGTGCAAAGGTAAGGGACTTTTCAGGCACATTAGCACGTTGTCCAGAGACTCCCATGACAATGTGCCATGAGGACATGTAGAAGCCATAGTGACTTGTAACGTATGATTGGCCATTGGCTCCATAACCAATTCCTCCTAGGATGCCAGGAACATTCCAATCATCATGAAATACAGAAGACCACAGTCCATATGCTTTCATGGCAACCTCAAGAGCATTTTCACTGTCCTGAATTGGATGTATGTGTGTGTGTTTGGAGGCTATTTAGAAAGTATGTCTGTCGCTGATAATTCAGTTATGAATTAATTCACACCATCCAATTCCTGGGAAGGTGGGGCTACACCAGACTATAATCTAGGGAGAAAAACAGACTGCAATGGATGCTTACCTCTCCAAGGTGGAGATTGATAGTACCCCAGTCTGGATTTCCCATCATCCACACAACATTGTCAGCGGCAGGAAGGTTCTTGTTTGGGGTGCGACCTGAGCACACAATAGTAATAATATTATAGTGTTACTTGTAGAACAACTCCTGACTAGAGGTAAATAAATTATACTCTAGTACAGGTCAGTTTACCTAAGCTTACTACTGATTTACATAATAATTATGCTCTGCATGTATACATCAGCCCTAACATAGGCGTAGGAACCGCGGGGTACCGGGGGCACATTTCCCCACCCCCCCCCCCCCCCCCCCCAACCAGCAAGGAAGGGAGCCAGTGCCCCAACAGCTAGAGCAATGCCTTTACATGCTGTAATAGGACTGACTATGAAATATCATATTGAATTTCAAGAATAAGTAGCTACAAAGTCTATATTCTGATCAGATTTACTGTTTGTTTCTTCATTGATACAACCAAGAAACTCTGGCCTGACACTCTCATTAATGGCAAAAGATAATAAAAGTGGGCGTGATTGCAAAAATTTCGCGCGCAATATTACAATGTCCCCTCAACCATTATCATCGTCCTACGCCTATGCCTAATGCAACAAGTGCAAAGAATCTACTGTACCATATCCAGCTCAGCACAAAGATAACCTACCATTATTATAATATTATTATACCCAGAAAATATGGCAGGAATTATATTTGGCAGATTGGCTCAAATAGTGTGAACTTGCTTGATATTCCTTATATCATTAATTTTGTATACACTGAGTCTCAAGATTAATTTTTCTTTGTGGGAAAAGAAAATCTATTGACTTGAGTGGGGATCAAACGCACACACTCATATTTCCAGTGTGATGCTCTATCGATTGATCTTCCAAGCCCTTAATTGGGAGCAAACTGGTGGAAAGAAGGGTATACAAGTGATAGTTCTTGGTAAATCACCAAACCATCAGATTTAATTCCCGGTTGAAATTTCATGTAAGAGCCATGAAATAATAATAGAAAATTTAATTTTCTGTCTATAAAGCTTATATTGACAGACTACTCATACCTGTCAACACCAATAATCCATAGGGAGAGTCATTGTACTGTAGTTCTGCCCTCATATGGCGCCTGAGCTTCGTCTCGTCCTGCACAAGTGTACCTAGTCCTAGTGAGTAAGCCAAGACCTGTGTGGGTAGTGAGTACATGATTTTTATATACTGAAGATTAGCAACATCTACGGACCTGGTATGGTTGGTCTTCTGGCAGATTACAATTACACCATGCACCACCCAATTATTAGTCCAAATATTAAATTCAATAAGAACTACACAAAGCCAGGCAATGAGTGAATGCAGAGATGAGCTCGCATCTTGCTCAATCAATATAATAGCACTACTGGGAATGTACCAACCTTTTATTACCTCACTACAATACTTTGTGTTCATCAAGCAATTATTGAGGAATAAACTATTAATAACCGTTTTGTGTTCACTACCTGGGCGTAGAAGCTGTCTGCCATAATGGCTCCCGGATTTGCTGGGTCACCCTCCAGACACTTCTGTCCTGCAGAGTCCTCCTCATCCTGTGCATCCGTCTTGTTATCCGCTCCAGCATCTAAGGCGCTGCACAATTCCAAGTGAGTTTCATTTACAAACTTCTCGTAATCAAAGCCCGCAGTTGAGTATGCATTGTAGTATTGAGCTGTTTCATTCCAGAGGAAGTTATCCAATGCCACTTGCCCATCTAGGAATGCCTGATGACACTGAGTAGCAAACTCTACATCACCTTTAAATAAAGGAAGCACACTATCAAAATTTACTGTTAAAGTGAAATCACACTAAGCCCATGTCATTGTTGAACCAAGGCATGGTACATTATTGTCTAAAGTGACTCCCATACATAATATTTGGCACTATACTTTATTCATGCTCAGTGGAACAAACCATTTTGGTCCGTATCCTCATTCTGACTCACTTAATGATATACTGCACATAGAAATCGAGATAGAGACGATGAAATCAGTAATGGCATGATATAAGGTTGAAATATTGAATTAGTAACGACGATAACTGAGAACCGTTGAGAACCTATGAGAACCATTGAGAATCGTTGAGAACCTATGGGAACCACTGAGAACCATTGAGAACAACTGAGAACCACTGAGAACCACTGAGAACCATTGAGAACCTATGAGAAGCGTTGTGAATCGTTGAGAACCTATGAGAACCGTTGAGAACCATTGAGAACCGTTGAGAACCATTGAGAACCATTGAGAACCTATAAGAACCATGAGAACCTATGAGAAGCATGCATTATGAATCGTTGTCGGAGAACCTATGAGAACCGTTGAGAACCATTGAGAACCTATGAGAACCATTGAGAACCATTAAGAATTTATGAGAATCACTGAGAACCATTGAGAACCTATGAGAACCATTGAGAACCTTTGAGGACCGTTGAGAACCATTGAGAACTATTGAGAACCATTGAGAACTTATGAGAACCATTGAGAACTACTGAAACCATCGAGAACCATGGAGAATCACAAGGAACCCATAACTACTAAAGTATCTAAGCTACCACATCATAACATCACTCTTCCTCCAGTCCTGTAGATAAATCAATGCTATTCCTAATATTGAGAACCAAGAGAACCACAAAAACTGGTTCTCAACAAAAAAAAACCCAGCGATTCTACCTTAAATCTTGCCATGTCTATAGATGAAAGAGTTGATAACAAGCACTTGGCAGTGGCGTTCCCAGGATTTGAGGGAGGGGGGTGCTAAGATATTCGCGCGCAAACTTTTTAGCCACATCCCCAAAATGTTTACCACACCCCTAATTAAACGCGTTCTTGAAGGTACATACCTGGCTGACAAAGAAGGCTGTTTTAGGCCGAATAGGGATGAGAAACTGCTGTTATGGGAGCGAATTTTAGAGGCCAGTAAGTTTATTATTGGTAGTAGCTTCCAGTCATCGATTATCAGTAGCTAACAATATTTGTCACTGAGCTACTGAACTGGCTGTTGTGCCAGAGCTGATGGGGGTGCTCTAGCACCCTGAGCACCCCCCTGGGTACGCCACTGCTTGGCATTATTGCCCAGCCAGTACAGATTAATTTATGAGGTTAAGGTCATGGTTTCATGATATTAGTATGAAATTGATACTATACATGCATATTAGGTAAGGAAAAAATTGGATCTATGAATACTAACCTGGTCCAGGCACTCAGGCTTAATTTGGATCAATATCGTATGCATCAAACCCTCATTTGAAGAAAAACTAGAGCTCTAAGCACATGCCCCATGCACACCTTGCTTGCATGGATGTACGTTGTTGACGACCTTTCCCTACACATAAAAGGCCAGTTGTGCACATGAGCAGAAATCTGTTGCATATAATTATTAATAGTGGATACAGTCGAGGGGAGTGGCTACAATGGCCCACAAATATATTATTCGTGACACTTCTAGGCTGTGCCAATTGATTCGAAGCTGTGAGGCAAGTTTTTATAGCACTTATGAGTCGCTAACTTAAAGGTGCCTAGATGTCGATATCTGGCTATTTTTTGGTTGACAACAACGACAGAATTGATTACTTTACCCCTTGTGCATGTGCACAGGGTAATAACTAGAGTTAAAATGTGGGCTCATCCTGTAGGGGTCATTTGGAAATTATTAATATTATAGATGCGGGCTCTTGATCCAAGGTCATGAGTTCGTGCACCACCAGTGGCTAGGTAATTTCTTTCTTTTCCCTGGAGTCTACTTATAGTGCTATCTTGAGGAGGTGTTATCACCACATCCTTCAGGTAGGATGTAGAGCTGGCTACTTTCACACCCTCATTAATGGTGGTAAACCCAAAAAATCGATCTCAGATAACAGAGGTATCTGTCCTCCTTATAAGAGCACACTATAAATCCACAACACTGTACAGTGGAATCCTTCCAATATGGACACAAAATTCAAAACTTAGCTAAAATTATGTGAGTTCCCGTGCTGCATGCCCTATTTGGAATATACCTTCTTGGTTCTTTATTACCGTACTCGCTCTAATTATTCGAACATTCTAATAGCCCGAACGGCAAGTTTAAGTAATTTAGCTATTTCCTTCCTAATTCGTCGAACGTCTTGAATTTCAAGTTTTCTCATCCACTCTAAATCAACCGAACGGCCACGCGGTACGGCATGGCAGGAGCTCGAGACAACTCTTCCACGTTCATTGAAGAGTGTGGCTATCACATCTCGGACAGCATGTAAGAGCGGAAAGGTAACACGGACACAGACGGCGATCATTTTGCGATCGCTGCTGAGAGCACAGCGATACTGCATGAGAACTCTAGAGCTGGCAACGATAAACCTATAGTTGGACATTGACTGCTGTTTCTTCATCGCTATAATAGTGCTATCTCCATTTGCACCGGATCCGTTCTATTTACACTCGAACAAACCATTGCCCGAATTTATTTACTTTCTATTTAACACCGAATGGCGATATTAATAATTATTTTTGGCCGTTCGGATAATAAGAGCGAGTACGGTAGCTAGGCCATGGGTTTCCTAGTCTATAGCTACTTACCCATTTGATAAGCCAACCGCTCTGCTGCCAGCACAGCCAGTAGGTGAAAGGCACTGCTGTATGTGGAATGTTTATAACCACTTAGTCCAACGATGTCATAGGTAGTTTCCAAGTGGTTGGGGAGCTTATCAGTAATACTGATGTTCATGTGCCACTCAGCAGCGAGCTTGGCATGGGGCCACAGGTCCTGAAGAACAGCTGAGGTGACATTTGTATCCGGGTGCCATGTCTGGAGCTCCAGCAAGTAGACAATGAACATGGAGGAGACGTCAGACATAGCACGGCCGGTTCCAGCATCCACTTTCTGAAGGTGGAGATACATGTATAGAATACTGTTGTATTACAAAACTACTGGAAGAGTGGAGTCCTTAAGGACACCTACCCCTGAAAATTTAATAAGCATCACATTTCAGTACACTTGCACAACCAAATCTCAACCTTATCAGTATTACTCTACACTGCTCAGAGCATCATAATAATTAAACACATGCAATCTTCATCATGGCATCTGCATGGCTAGATTTTCATGAGGATTGGGTTTGAGGTTGCAAGCTCAGGTGAATTGGAAATGAGGCTGAAGGGACATAGCTACATGTAATATGTGTGCAAGTTTAAGAAAAGTGGTAACTTTGCACAATTCCCGAATTTTTGTTTTAAAACGCTTATATCTTTGGAACTATAACAGGGGCGTACATTAGTTGTTTCCTCGTTGCCCAGAAACCCCCCCCCCCCCTTGGCATTTAGGTTCAGCATTATCTTAGTGCTATAGGAAACCCCCCTTGGTTGCTAGATTCCATCTGCAGGCACTAAAATCTCGCCTAGAACTCTCCTCTGGTGTTTTTCCTTGTGTTTCTTTGCTAAAACGGCGATCGTTAATTAGAGGGCGTGGCCAAAAAGTGGACGTGATCGCTAAATGTTTGCACGTGCTTTGCGTGCAACTGCACAGAAACCCCTGCATTACATCCTGGGTATGCCCCTGTATAAAGCTATGAACTTCAAATCTGGTATGAATATTCTTCAATTATCCTACTATACTCTCTACAAACCACGAGCCCACTCACGTCCTGTATGGGTGGGGTGAGCATGTGAAACATGCCATTTTGTGGCCCGCTTTGGTGGCTCACCACTCAGGACAGGAAGCTTGCTTTAACTTCTAATGTTGGATATTAAGTGAAGTATAAAACCCTTACTGCAAATAAACCAAGTCTGAAGTCTAGGGCTCTTACTAGCTTGAAATGGTGGCATATTAAAAATCACATTTTGCACAAAGTTGCCCCTTTTCTCATATTCGCTCATATAATATCTGCTACAGTGCAACATGAGAATCAGCATGGTAATGGATGGCAATTACAACATGCAAATAATTTGTGATGAATAATATGAGAGATTCTCTATACCTTAAATTACATCGACATTTCTGTGGTTATGAGTTAATTAGGGTGTAATATATGATGAAACATACATTATTATGGTGTTATCTATGAGGTAATCTGAGGTGACTATGAAAAAATTCAGGGCCTCAATGGAGCCATTCTGAGACTTGAAAATTGGTAAGTATATGCAGAGTATCTGATGCATGTATCCAGCGAATACATTAAAAGCTGAGTGCTACTTTCTTCATCAAGTACCACTGGCCAAAATTCATGCGTTCTCTTTGCTGATGTAAGCCCATGGATAAAATTAATAAAACTAGCTACCATGACCCATCTGAAGTTTGGAAGCTGTACTGCGCTGTTGAGTTCATCTCCTATGATTGAAGCATCGAAATTTGTCCAGGCTGTCAAGGTCAAGAGTCAATCTCAGACTCCATATCTGGTGCCGGCATGGATGTGGCATGTACCATATTATTCACAACATTTACCATAATTACGCTGTACATGCAGCTACTGGAAATGTGTCAAATAGTATAGGTAGCTGACCTGAGGTGATAACGGAACGCTCCAACAGCCACCGCGCAGTGCTTCCTGGATCATCCCGTTGGGAAGTTGAAACTTTGCCCAGGCATAGAGCTTGTTGATGGTGGAGTTGGGAAATACAGTAATATAAGGGATGTGACGCTCTCCATCATTGTGGACAGAGTCTGGGGAGGAGTAAGTTCAACCATTCAAAGGATCGTAGACACAGGTTGTATTATTGGGGCGAGCCTGAGCGAGCCCCACATAAATAGTTTATCAACGTGCGCAGTATAATATTATATATGTATGGTATGTCTGTCACATGAAATAATATAACTATGGAGTTTAATGTAGTTAAACAGAGTTAATTCATGGCGTACTAGTTTGCATAGCAGCTGTACAGGCGTAGAATAGACAGGCATGCATGCACATGATGTAATTATTGGGCACACATAGAGTTGATGGCTAAGCTGCTAGATACGTCAGTTTCCAGTAAGCGCAATTTACGCAGCACCATCAAGTTGCAAGAAGCTCTGTCAAACGCATGGCATCTGCCTCCAACCTGTTCAGTGTCTGCGACCATCCAGTGCAGTAAAAATCTCTGTTTCTGTCACTGATAACAATCATCAGTAGGTTTGCTCAATAATGGGGAACGGGGTGCAGCAAGTGCGATCGTCCAGAGGCATGGAATTAGAACAACGAAATTAATTATGGAGGCTAAATCTTGTACCCACTACACGGCAATGTTCTTATAAAGAAGGTTATGCTTATAAGAAAGGTGAGTGCTCAATAAGCGAAATTTATGGTATAGAAGTTCTATTGGCACACACAATGTATACGTTGTCAACTCTACTATACAGACTGTCATACACTGCTACAATATTTATGATTTACATTCACCAGTAATTATTAGAGCTTTTGATAAACATAAGACATAGTCAGGGTACTGCACACTTGATCATGAAACACTCACCAATGTCAGCACAGTCATATGCTTCCCATTGTCTCCACCTCCCATCAGCCAGCCAAAAGGCAGATCTGTGCATTAAATGGTAGTGTGTGTGAACGGATTGGTCTCATTCCCAGATATGCATTATTATCAGAATGCATGTTCTTGCTGATCCTAGATTGGACTTAATTAGATCTATAACTTCGGAAATGAGAGAAAAACCATACTGCAGAGCTGAGTTTATTTATAGGTAATGACCACGTACATGTAGTGGTAAATGGATCTGTGACATCACAACTCCTGAAGCTATAATATTATAGCACTAATGGCAAAGTACAAGGATCATTGAGATTAACTACTTTAGGGACTACGATTTTATGATCATGTGGGTGTAGACACCAGGGGGGGGGGATCTTTGGTTCCCCCCCCTCCCCAAGATTTTCAAGCTCCATGTTAATTGTTGACTTGTATCAAATGTTGGTTTTATCAGTCTAAAGTAACAGGGCTAAAATTAAAGTTTTTCAGACAATGGTCATCAAACCCCCCACTCTATAGCTAAACTGTGTTAATGCCCATAGATCAGCAGGTACTTGTTGGACCTTATGTGAGATAGACTATTGATGAACATATCTTGCATGACAGCTGGTAAGGAGGAGTCAATGAAGGGTCTATGAAGAGCCTGAATATCCTTCACAGCAGAGGTGAGATCATTTCCAAGGAGGTTGGCTGCATCGACAGAGTCTTTGACAAGATGGCTATAAAAGTTACCTGCGTATGAGCAAAATATAAAATTAATCCAAAGTGATACATATTACAGACTTTTGTTGGTAGTTGCTTAGCAACCAAAGTTTTATAGGCAATTAATTTGCCGGCTATGGGAAAGGGTTGGGTCATCATAAAGTAGGCCAATGATGAAGTGAGGTCAACTTCCAACAAAATAGTTATCTGTATGATATGATACACATACCAACGTGCAGGCCAATGAAATCTCTATCGGGGAAGAACCAGCCCAAAACAATGGTGATCGTGGCTGTCCCATTCGGAGCCACAGGCACACTGGCTGAGGCGGCCCCTGTCACATAGCTACCACTCGAGGCTCCTGACAACTGGCCTTTTGATTCAAACTCTTGCCAGAGTGTGAAAGAATCATCAGAAGTTCCAAACGATGATGTTGCCTGCATGAATGGGAGGGAAAAGAGAGAGAAGAGGGGAAGATATTGAGGGAGACAGAGGGACGAGGAGATTGAGGGTGAGAAGAGAGGAGAGGAGAATAGAGATATGAGAGAGGGAGATTGAGGGTGAGGAGAGGGTAATAGAGATAGACTCGGAAAGGAAGAGTGGGAGATTAGGGTGAGGAGACGAGGAGAGACAAATATAGATGTGGAGAAAGAGATAGGAAGATTAAGGGTGAGAAGAGAGGGATATAGATACAAGGAAAGGAGAGTAGGAAATTGAGGTTGAAGAGAGGGAAATAGAGATATAGAGAAAGGGAGAGAGGGAGATTTAAGGTGAGGAGAGGGGAGCAGAGACAAGGAGAAAGTGGAGAGGAGATATTTCTATAATTACTGAGATTGCCTTTTAAACTATAATAATAGTTCGGACTTCCTCTACACTACATGCATGCAGCACCAAACAGGAGGAACTTTCTACTGCCTATATGACTAAACTCTTTACCTTCTCATCTGAGAACACACACAGAGAGATATTTCCATTTGCCGAGGATCCAGGAGCATCACGATTTAAAGTGATGCAGTTGTCCACAACAGACCACGTTCCCTATGAGAGGAGTATACAGACATAATACCAAAAGACCTTTGCAACACTTCACAGGATTATAAAAAGAACATTTCTGAATCACATGCAAATGGTGCATTCCATGAATACCATAAAAGATCAGGACTCGGGCTATAATTATAATATACATGACATTGTATTCATGTACAATGTAGGCACAACAGTTACTAAAAGCACCTTGACACCAGAATAGGAGCCACTCATATAACCGTTCATTTGGACATCACCAAATAAAGAACACGATTGGTTGGTACCATCATACGACCAGGACATACAAGAATCTGATTTGCTACATTTATCAAAGCAGTCCATTTCAGAAGGGACTTGGTGCTGTTCCAGGAAGGAGACGGGGGTACTCTTAGTTTGAGGAGGGGTCATCTGTGGCTTAACTCGCTGTGTATCTGGCTCAATTCCAAGGGGAAGGTTGAATAAGAAGGAGGCTTTGGCGCTCGTGGACAGAGGGTTGTGTATCACTGCAGTGAAAGCTATTGCGGGTGTGGCAGAGGTGTTCATGTCATTAAATCTATAACGAGGGTAGGCATGGATAGATATGTCCAGGGGGAGCCTACTGTCTTCAACATCTATCCTAGATGTGGGGTGAGCGCCTGAAAAGGGAAGGAGGAGGGGGAATAGGAGAAGGGGAGAAGGAGTAGAGGAAGAGGAAGAAGATAATTGGAGAAGGAGGAAGAGAAGAAAGAAGAAAAAGGGAGGAGTAGGAGAAGAGGAGAAGGCGGATGAGAAAGTGAGAGAGAAGGAGGAGGGAGGGGGGAAAGAGAAGATGAAACATAACATGATCCAGCACATCTTATCATTCAAGTATATACATGCGTAAACTGTTTCACAATCTACATTCCATAATAATAATTATAATGTTTGTGGGGGGGGGGGGGGGGGGGGGGGCGCTCTATAGCCCACCCATACAATAAACAACCCTATAGTTTATGAGCTTAGGTCTATAGAATCTGATTATTCTTATAATAATAATTATACCTGTACCTGTTACCGTAATAATTATTATTATGGTGTTATGTAATACACAAATTTGAAAGCATGTAAGGTCACAATGTACAGCATTAGTAAGGTGATGTTTCTCTCACTTGGAATAATATTATTGTATCCAAAAGCAAACTAATTAAACTTAGAAATCAACAAAAAGCCATCTATTCCTACTTACCTTGGTACTGTAAGCTCTCCACTGCAGGTAGCCTGGTATCATTAGGGTGTGTCTGTAACACCACTGCCATACTGCCACCAGTTGTTGCAGTTCTCACTCCCATGAAGACATCATCAATCACCTGGATCTTGGCTGCCCCAGCTGGGTACTGGTTAAAGATGGTCCACTCATGGAACTTACCATCAGCTCTGAGCTCAATGGAGCCAGTAGATATCCCTATTATTGAAAAGGCATAGCAGAGTTATAATCACATTAACCACGGATGAAAGAAAACGGTTTGTGTGATATAATTTTGCTTATGAGGGCAAATAACCATGAGAACAGTATAAGTTTAGAGGTTTTTGAAGGAGGGCATACTATAGAGTGGATGCTTCTATTATGAGTCAGCATGTATTATGGGTCATCCATACTAACAAATGAGGAAGTGTCCAATTGTTGGGTCACTAAACTGTACCTTACAAGATCTATTATCTGATAAATTGTCTCTGCTACCTGATGTATTTTCATGTGAGTTTACACATGCTTTGTGTTGAATTTATAAAAAGAAGGAATTTCCGTTTTTGCTGTCCTACCTAAGCAAAATGTATCATACTTAGCCCATCCAAGTGCCATTAGTTTGTGTTCACACCATGCCTCACATCTAGATGGCTGCCATGGACATACCATCACTTGAAAGAACCTTGTGACTGCTGATTTACATGCCAGTTAAGGTGGTGACTCATAATACCAACAGGCGACCCATAATACATTCAGTAATATGGCTGACAAAATAATTTTTAAAAAATCATGATTTTTTCTACATGCAATATCGTTCGCAACCCATGCAATAGACACCTTGGGAAGTCCTTAAAAAATGCAACCACAATAATGACCCCCTAATTACCTATATGTGATCTATCACTGTTTAAGTGACTCATAACTGCAACATCTACTCTACACCTCCAATTCTCTTGGACTTACCTCCTAGAGGGACACTGCTTCTCATACCCAAAGGGGGACTCACCAAATCCCCACCAACATTGTGGTACAGGTAGGGACATCTTCCCCTGTCAGTCCAGGCTAGGTATGGTCCACTCACGTACTGAGACTCCAGATACCTGCAAGTAATGTCACCTCTGTCATTAATGTAATTCTAGAGTATTGAATAGTTGGAAAATGTCATGGAAACTGGTAGGTGGTTTATTAAGCCCCATTTACACATCCAAACCAGCTTAAATTGAACCAGATTAAACCCCATCTACACGCAGCAGCACATGCTTGATGTGGAGTTGAGGTATTCATAGTCCAGTAGTATGCACGTAAACAACGTACCGTACTCGCTCTAATTATTCGAACATTCTAATAGACCGAACGGCAAGTTTAAGTAATTTATTTCCTTCCTAATTTGTCGAATATCTTGAATTTCAAGTTTTCTCATCCGCTCTAAATCAACCGAACGGCCACGCGGTACGGCATGGCAGAAGCTCGAGACAACTCTTCCACGTTCATCGAAGAGTGTGGCTACCACATCTTGGACAGCATATAAGAGCGGAAAGGTAACACAGACACGGACGGCGATCATTTCAAGTTGCGATCGCTCCTGAGAGCTAGTCTGGCGGGCCAGCCCCTTCGCAAGAGGGAGGAAGGGTCTGGTGTCATGCCTATACGCGACTTGTACCGCTGCAGCCTAGCCAGGAGTGCAGCCCAATCAGATCGCTCCACGTCACCACTAATATTGCGTGGCTACTGGTATGCAGGCCGACCAATCAGAGGCCCGCTCTTCTTGTTCAATAAACAGTTGGGGTTGTCCCTACCACGCGTTCTGACCAACCAGGTGCTAGATCTGCATGAGGCTGGCGATCATAACAATTTATTAAAAAACGAAGAGCAGGCATCTTATTGGTCAGCCCGAGTATTTAGATAGCTCCACAATATTGGTGGTGACGTGGCGCGATCTGATTGGGCTGCACTCTTGGCTGCAGCGGTACAAATCGCGTATAGGCATGGCACCAGACCCTTCCTCCCTCTTGCGAAGGGGCTGGCCCGCCAGACTACCTGAGAGCACAGTCGGATACTGAGAACTCTAGAGCTGACAACGATAAACCTATACTACGGTTGGACATCGACTGCTGTTTCTTCGTCGCTATAATAGTGCTTTCTCCATTTGCACCGGATCCGTTCTATTTACACTCGAACAAACCATTGCCCGAATTTATTTACTTTCTATTTAACACCGAACGGCGATATTAATAATTATTTTTGGCCGTTCGGATAATTAGAGCGAGTATGGTACTTCTAATCCACATCAGGATGTGGTAGGGGATTAGCACATTTACATGTAAGAGTTAGTTTAACACCGGATACGTGTAAACAGGTCTTTAGTGTACTCATATAAGGTAAATTTTGGCCTCTTGACACAATAATAATTATGCAAAATATTAACAGGCAACCAATTGAGAAGTTTTAAAGCTTACACAAAGTGTGCAAATTAAATTTTGATCTTCATCAGGTTAAGGTTTGCTAGCACGTTCAGTAATAAAAAATTCTTTCATATACTGTGGGTTCCTTAAAAGGTATCATGCATTCGTTGTCTCCCCTTGGCTATGAATATAATGCACAACCATAATATTATAATTATTATATAAATGTTACTCAACACACACGCAAGAATGTGTCAAAATGTAATATGCAGTATGATGAATAATACTTGATGAATTCCATGCTGATAATAAGGGCTGCTGAGCATGAATTCAGTTAACCTTGAAGTGTGAATTGTTGATGCTACGTAATTACAATGACTTTTATCAGTTGTTATTGGTGAGTACCGTGTATGTGTATGTGTGTTATATAGGAGTATTTCATAATCAATAATGTCACCATATACATGAGCTAGCTATACATAATATTTTGCACATAAATTATACACATTCAAGTCTTATTTCTAATCCGTGAATCCCAACAACTTTCTTAGTTAAATCGAGTACACCAAGGAGTTGCTTTTAACCTATCATATAGCAGGAAACTTTAGGAGGATTTTAATTTGGTAAATTGGCTAATTTAATTAATTTTCTGAAATATAAACTCGCCAATATTTAAAAGTTTCTATAGCTCTTTAAATTTGATGACATACATGCACGATCATACACGCAGCACACCACTGCACTTGCATGCTTGCACAATAATGTATGTGTGGCAGTCACAGGTAGAAAACGTACATTATTCCTATCACTTTTTGACCACCCTTTTTGACTTTGCAATATTATAACTCCATCATTTAGTGTCCCAGAAAGCGTAAAATTAATTTTCAGTAACTCCTATCTATGCGCTAAGAGTGTACCAAATTTGGGCTTGAGATTACAAAGTATAGTAGCAGGAGACCTGATTTAATTAAGCTAATTAAAAACGGAATAATGTACGTTTTCTACCTGTGACTGCCACATGTACTATACTATACTGCAATATAGCAGAATCGCATGCATGCGTATAATATTATATGCACATACATCATGTTACACTTCACACTAGCATGAGATTTGGTAAGTTGCCAAATTAAAAATTTGCCAATCTTTAAGGAGAACAATTCTATGCTTGCCAAATTTCCCGCTACAACGGAATGTACTAAGATAGCTCCAGCCTTAGACACTTGTAACCCAGCCAACAAAGAATAAAGGACTTGAGAATATATGATTCATAGGGATAAACTATAGCTAGGAACAGTATAGTGGTACAGTATACTTCACATACATGACATTGTACTAAGCTGTTACAATGGATTTTCATCAGATTCCCAAGTATTAGTATAGTCTCGTAACCAGCCCGTACATATCTCCACACGTACAATGGTCTGGTTCACCAGGTTCAAATATTTGGCTCTGTGCCATCCAATCAAATTGCATAATAATTATAGAATGAACTCGTGACATTGATAGCTACCAGCAACACATAGTATACACACCATGCTCAAGTCTTGTAGTTGGCCCTCAGAATGGGAATCCAAAACTAAAAGTATCATAGATGAACATTATTTGTCATGTGACATACTCACTTCCGCCTAGCCCACGTATTTGAACTTGGTGCACCGTACAAAGCCTGTTTCCCTCCTCGAGGGTTGAGCTGAGCATGAGACTAATATCAACTTGGGATTACAGGGCTGTAGGAGCTGGTCAAGCTGGTCTGGCTATGGTCTGACCACTTTTCTGGTCGATTATTTGAAAAGGTTGTTGGTGCTATGTGCACCTTGCATGCTCCAGCAAAATTGTATTATTTGGTTATAATGATTGCTTGGCCAACAACGGGCATGGCCACACAAAAATTGCTTCCTACAGCCCTGTTATAGGATTCAAATGGTACTTGGAAGTAATTAATAATGGCCATTATACTTACATGCAAGGTATGTCTTGCATGATGAAGTTGTCAGTATTCTTGATAATTCCATAGTTCCTGAACTCTAGATTAGCCAAAAGTGCCACCAGGGAGTCGTCATCTGAGTGCTTTGGCTTATAGGTGTGGCCTGGTTCTTGCTTTGTGTCCAGTGGAGAGGGGTATGTGATATTATGTGACAGCAATGATGTTGATGGCGAAAGATTTGGTGAGGGAGTAGTGGAAGGTGATGTGTTAATAATCACCATCAAACCAATGCCGGATGGACGGTACCACAGTATATAGAACAGTAGGCAGAAAAGAGTCACTGCCAAAAGTAAGATGAGATGAGCATGGGCCCTGCAACCAGTTGAGAAGATGGCATCAGTGTAATATCTCCCCCCATCCAATCAAATACATTATGTGCTGTAAAGCTCATTAAAAAATCCACTGCTTATGCCAATGAACAGGACGAACAGAATGGGGCAGGATATCTTGCAGAAAGCGCTATTGATTCACTTCACTTTAACGTGTGAGGCAAAGCCTATGGGATTCCATAAGGACATTTATCACTGATGTCAAGGATAATGTTCAGATACAACGTTTTATGGGGTTTCATGGCTTAATTTGATCTTCAACGACTACTTTCATGGAACTCCACAGAGGGAATATGAACGTAAAGACACGTAATATGAGCATAGGCAGATAAAATTAATTTGTAGTTTCTTCGTCACCATACGCATAGATTTCCAGACTTTCAAAACCTTAGTATAGGTAGCTAATAGTAAGGTTGTATTAAGTTAGGGGGAAATATCACTTTGAAATAGGCATTTGTTTATTTTAATAATCGTACAATTGCAAGCGAGTGAAATTTTATGGACCAAATGACGTTTTTAAGTGGAGGATTCCTCTAATTTAGTATACAACTTGTAGCTATCACAATGCTAATATTCTCAGATCTAGAATGGTTTTAAACTCAGAGGGTTTATTTGTACAGCATTTGTACACGATAAAGTGCAAGTATACTACTAGCTACAGATCAAGTGCGTGGACCTCGGCGTGGACATGATTGTCAAAGTTTTGATCCCGGTGACCACCCCTTGAACTCAAAGCAGCCTATCCTGGGGAGCAAATTATGTCAGATCCAGTACATGATAATGTGGCCGCCGCTGATATAATATAATGGCTAACCTCTTATGCTCAGACTTGGCACTGTCCTTCATGATTGTAGCAGCAATTTCACGGTCGAGACTTGGTCTCGCGCGCCACACCCCCCAATCCTAGGGATTCAAGGGTGTGGCTAGCGAATAATATGGGGTGGAGTCCATTCGCCGGTGTCTCCCCCGCTAAGGGATGGCACAATTTCACTGCCCACTCCACTAGGGCAACATCAACTTCGGTGACCAAGTTGAAAGTTTGAAAGTCGGTAATTGGTCTCGGGAATCTAGCTATACCTTTACTCTATAATATTTAATATTGACAAGATAACACCTGGCTAGCTACCGAAAACATTTGGCTACAATAACATTCATATGTTATTCTCTACTGAAGAAAGACAAGTAAGTCAAAATTATTACATTGAGTGTTGAACGATACACTATCATATATGCAGCCTTATATAGAGCTGCCATAAATCTTTTGATAATAAATCCTAACCGGGAAAATATGATGGAAAACACTATACCTTATGGGACTGAGTAGAATGAGAACATTAATTTTCAAGTGTTGAGGTATTATCCCAACTAGCTATTGTATTTACACAGGATTAAATGAAATGAAAAGTAGTGTTCAAAAACAATTAGCTATTGATTTGGATTCATGATCATAAAGATTGTGAGATACCATTACTAGTATTATTAGTGTAACACTGCATGGGAATACTGCATGTAATAATTAATAATATTATTATGATGATTTGTAGGCATCAATCCCACCGCCTTCCTTGCTCAGTCCACGGGTAGCTCTCGATGATCATGGGACGACAGTGGCTTCTTTTCAACTCTAAGGCTTAGCTACCAACTGCCATGTGTATTCTTGTGGTATCCTTTGACTCTCTGGCTATCTAAGCTTGTATGCATGCATGGTAATACAGTGCTTGAACCAAGTGAGTTACGATAATAATTATTAATACTATTGGACATAAAATATTGCATGCTAAAAAATCCAAATTTCCTAATTTGCATATGCTAATGAAGCAAGATTGATGCTCAAAAATCCTAATATTAGGATAAAACCCTAATCTTTGGCAGCACTGCTTATAGTGAAGTGGCCCAGAATTGACTATCTCACAAGCATCTGAAAGATGTACATATGTGAGATCAGAATTCCACTAGTTATAATTATATAAGGCAAATACCGTTTGGCGGGTAATTTTCATGGGGTGCAAATTTTCGTTATTTTCGTGGTTGACTTGGCAGTCCTGAAATTTTTCCATGCACGAAAATTAATGCCTAAGTTATGCGAGTCCATGATGATGGGCGTGGCCACAAATATCGTGGCAGTGCGACTAATACTTCCCAGTGTTAGCAAGCAACAGTATCCACGGTCATCCAGCTGATAGCGTCTTAGACACTAATAATAATATTATTCTATCTTATGTTATTTATCCAAGTCTCTGTAGGTATGCATGGCTTAGTAACAAAGAAGATCGAGCGCTTGTATCTATTACACTTGTGCAGTGCCACACCCCTGTATTGTTTGCTGTCACGAAATTTAAAACCACGAAAATTAATTTGAGGGCCTTTTCAAACTTTCCACGAAAATTAGCACCCATGAAAATTACCCGCCATACGGTAATATAATAATAATATTATGACAGTGTATTTCCCGCCCTTGTGTACTTCAGTCTTGCGCCAAGGCTTTGCATCGTAGTCCTTTAAGATTTAGCTAGGTAAGTACCCAAGAATTAATATTGGAGGTTAGGCTACAGTGAGGAAAGTTGAGTTGATATCGGTACCACAGTGTGGATTTCAATACAACACACCAGGGTTGTTGCTGATGTGAGCCGTTGAACCATAAACAACACTTGTACTGCTGGGCAAGTATAGCTAATATTAGCCTCGTCCCCAGTCCTTAATATTCTAATAGCCTCACCCTGGCCCCGGCTCTTTAGCTATACCCCCTTTTCTGCATATAACTGTTGAAGCATGTAGCTAATGCCATGCAATGTGCCGAGGGTTTGTGCTCGAGAGAGCTCTAGTTCTCTCAGTGTTTTTTCAAGGCTGCTAGTAGTCCTTATAGCTAGTGCTATTATGCTGTAATGCAATATATGTCTGAGGCTGAGCAGCAAGCTTGGTAGCTTTATCCCACGTGCATGCTCAAAGGGTAGAGCAATCGGTTTGTCTGTCTGGGATCTCATTATGTACAGAGATCCTATAGCTAAAAACTTAGAAAACATCGAGAGGAGGATCGAAAAATTCAAAGTGTAAAGTGAGATTTGAACCCGCTACATATAATATTATTCTGTTCTACATACAAGCCCACTAGACCACTGCTGTTATCGCTGCTGGCAATCGTTCTTTTACTCAGTTCATAGAGAGACTAACCATTGGTGACCCATGTCATACCCTCCCATTTGCACTGCATATAATATTATCATACTTGCATGTGATTGCATCATAATCACGTGCCAATAATCTGACTGAGATCTCTGTAAATGACAATTTCAGTCTGTCTGTCATTGTCATCAGCACGAAAATTGCCAGATCTAGAGTTTTAGGCATTTAGCTAGCTATGCGTGCTGTAATTAATTAAATAATCGCAACCAATTATTGGTATAGGTATCGGTGAAAAACTGTTCTTTATGCACTTCGAATTGCTCAGTGAAAATGTCTTACTAGCTCTACGGAATTAATTGTGCATAGCATGCCTGTTGTTTATGAACCTACTGGCATGTGCTAGCTACTCATGCTTGAGTTCAATGTATGAAGGGTCATTAAGTTATATGAACAGATCTTATGTGAGTGTGTGTAGTAGTGTTGCAGTCATGCATGATGCTACAGTGGCTGCAGAGTGCGCAGGGTATATGCTCTAAAGAGAGTTCCAGTCTTTGCTGTGTTTCATCTTGTGTAAAGGTTTTCAGACTCCTCTAACAGGTTCTTCCTTATTTATCAGAGGGGATTCTTATTAATTGAATGGGTGCAAATTTTTAAGCCACACCCGTTTCTCGCTATGTTGAGGTCTTATAATGCACTCCAAGACTTGAAATCTACCAAAATATTCCTCTAAGTAGGTGAGCTAACAAGACAGAGACTTTATTATTGCAGCTAGCTATTAACTCTGGATCCGCATCTGATGGGATATGAAGGATTCCACAATGCATGACATTGTGATGGTTTGACCTTTCACCTTACAGCATTTAGAAATCTTAAAATAAATAGTGTGCAAATACATAGTATGGTAGAAAACTCAACAACGCTCAGTTCACCACTTTAGCAGTGTTCATTCTATCATGGAGGACAGGACCAAGTTACAGAATCAGAAGATTCCACTATGATTAATGAAGTGGGATATTTACAGTCAAGAACAGCAAGATAAGACAACTCCAGTCTTCCAAACTCAAGCTTTACAACATATGTGACTGAAGCATCATGGTTTACATCTGCCCTTAGGTGTCCCCAGACAGCAGGCAGGATAACTGGCAGGCTGTAAGGCGGATCCAGTCGTGGTGCAAAGGTAAGGGACTTTTCAGTCACATTAGCACGTTGTCCAGAGACTCCCATGACAATGTGCCATGAGGACATGTAGAACCCATAGTGACTGGTAGCGTATGATTGGCCATTGGCTCCATAACCAATTCCTCCTAGGATGCCAGGAACATTCCAGTAATCATGAAACACAGAGGACCATAGTCCATATGCCTTCATGGCAACCTCAAGAGCCATTTTACTGTCCTGAATTGGGTGTATGTGTGTGTGTGTGTGTGTTTGCAGGCTAATTAGAACGTATGTACTTATGAATTATAGTACCGTATCCTCCTGAGAATAAGCCCCCCCCCCCCCCCCCCCCTTTTAGCAGTAGAGATGACCTAGACTGGGGAGGGGGCTTATTTTTGAATATGCACTTTCCCTCGAATATAAGCCCCCCCTCCCCTCCCCCCCCCCCCCCCCGGCTAGTGGTTTACTAGCTGCTGCAGTCGCCGTGTGGAAGGATGACACCATCGTTGGTGACGTACCGTGGTAAATATCCAGAGTTTGCTGTTTTGTTTTTTTTTTCTCCAAAAGAGCAGCAGCAAGATGACCTGTCAAGTAGACAGCAACAGACGACGATCGGGGTTGGGGAAAGGACCTGTTATTCCGTGTATGTACGTCTTGTTATTCCGTGTGTGTATGTCTTCAGAGGAAAGCAAAAGCATCTTGACCGGCTCATAAGTGTCTTCGCCAAGCAAAAAGTGCCATCATAACAGAATGACTTCAAAACAGGCTTTTCTAAAAGCCACTACCATACAAAAGATTCCTCTTTGTACTCGTAGTCAATTGAAGGTCGGGGTTATGTACATACGTACACGCTGGCGCGCGCGTATACGTGTGCAGTCTACTTGGTGGGAGGGGGGCTTATAATCGAGCAAACATACCTGTGCAAAAACGTAAGGGTCAAAGAGGGGAGGGGACTTATTTTTGAAGGGGGCTTATTTTTTTCGGGAGGATATGGTATTACGAAAAACTTGACCATATCCACAGTAGCTGCATAGTTATTGTTGCATAGTATGGTAAAGGTCGTCAATATAGTGCGTGCACAGTCTACAAGCCACATCGATGCTGGCGCCCCAATCGCAGACTCTGAGATGGAGTCCAAGACCGACTCTCGACCTCGATAGTGACAATTTTTGATGCTTCAATCACAGGAGATGATCCATAGAGTCGATAGTGCCCGGGACAGCTTTTCGGCATCCGTCATGTTGGTCGCGGCATGGCATGCAGCGTGTGTGCTATATATAGCACTAGGCTGTAACTTTTATGTATCCACAGGATCCATGGGATTACGTCAGCTAAGAGAACTCGTGAAATTTGACCAGCGGTACTCTTGTCGGAGAAAGTAGTTAGCTCTCAGCTTTGATGGTTACAGGCATCAGATACTCTACTAGCTAGCTACATACTTAGCTAGCTACCCATTTTCAAGTCTCAGAAAGGCTCCATTGAGGCCTTGATTTTTCTCATATTTAATGTATAGATTATACAATAGGTTTCATCATATATCACACCACAATTATCTCATAACCACAGAAAAGTAAATTGTTACTGGGAATGTAATAGCTATTTGCACTGGTGACCACACCCTCCACTTTCTGGGAAGGTGGGACTACACCAGACTATATAAATCTTGGGAGAAATACAGACTAGCTACAGTGGATGCTTACCTCTCCAAGGTGGAGATTGATGGTACCCCAGTTGGGATTTCCCATCATCCACACAACATTGTCACCAGCAGGACTGTTTCTATTTGGGGGGCGACCTGAGCATATATACAATAATAATAATTACTATAGTGTTAATAGTAACTTAATGGTATAGTAATATTTTAAGTGCCACGCCTTGAAGGTTGCCCATGCATTCACAACATATTTGACAATGTATTTCAGTTTTAATTAGTAATTTTGTGAGCTTTGGCATTCCATAAACATGCCATGAGCTACTAGCTAGTTCCAAAACTTCTCATTACAGTACTCTCAGCTCTGGAACAACAGGGCCAGATCAGTAACTTGGTGGCAACTGTTCATGCTGATAATCAACAATTGGTACTTTTCAAGTCTGATTATACAATTTTATAGGACGATTTGTATCATGATACTCTCATTTATTACGGATGGAAGACAATTATGATGGCAAATACGGTATCACAGTACTTATAGGGTTTAACGGTTGATAATCAACACCTTAGTATCAGTGGTATATTGCCCATTACTAGCTGAGGGGGGAGGGGGCTTACGGAGCCCCCCCCCCCCCCCCCCCCCCCCCCCACCATTGGACACACCACTGCTACCAAACCCTTAATTAGAAGCTGAAGTCTTCAAATCTCACAAATCTGAAATCTTGAAAAAAATTCTGTATATTATCTTTGTACAGTGGAATCCCGCTAAATGGACACCCCTCAACAGCAGACACTTGCATTATAACAGACAATTCTGAATGTCTGGACTGTATTTCAAACCCCCTCAACAGCGGACACTCCGCTATTCCGTATAACAGACACTTATTTTGGTCTCGTTCGAGCCTGCACAGTATAGTAAATGACCTCCCATGATGGACAGTTAGGCCACACCCACCATTAAAATCTGTCAGATTCAGCTACCATTAACTACAGTAAAGCTTAATGTCTCAATGTCTTGCTTAGGAGCTGTTAGTTGACAGATCTCTCATCAATATGGTCTTTTTCGTTGTCGACAGTAGTGCTTAATCCTAGCTGGCTGCTATTGTAGAAGGGGCATGGTAAACCATTAATCCCTGAGCAAAGGACACCTCGCTACAGCAGACAAATTTTTTGGTCCCAATGGTGTCTGCTTTAGAGGGTTCCACTGTATATTCCCACGCTTGCATTCATCATGTGAGCTATACATATGTACGTAGGTTTCTTGAACCTGAACTAGCAGCTGCTGAAACTGAGTGCTCAAATCCCAGAGTGAGCTAAAAACTAACTAGCTAGCTATACCGCCTCTCTAGTAACAGATTCTCTATTTGCTAATATTACAGAATAATAATAATTAAATTAATATGATGGTAAATAATTTAAAATGTCATAGCTACTTATGAAATCTAAAAAAAACTCAAAGGAAATCCGGAAATCTGAAGTGATATCTTGGGATTTCGAAGTCTCATACATTTTTCAGGTGTCACGGTTTCGAAACCCTCTCATGAAATCCATCATTCACCATATAAAGTTTACATTGACAATATTATAATGACTATTCATACCGGTCAGCACCAATAATCCATACGGAGAGTCATTGTACTGCAGCTCTGCCTTCATATGGCGCCTGAGCTTCGTTTCGTCCCGCACAAGTGTGCCTAGTCCAAGTGAGTAAGCCAAGACCTGTGTGGGTAGTGAGTACATGCATAGCATACTGAAGATTAGCAACATCTATGGACCAGGTATGGTTGATCCTTCTAGCACCATGTACCACACAAGTAGTAGCCAAATATTTGATAAGAACTACATTAGGCCCAACAATGAGTGAATGTGGACATGAGCTCGCATGTTGCTCTATCCATGCATTGCACTACTGGGAATTTATCAACCTTTTGTTACCTCACTATAATGCTGTATATTCATCAAGCAATTGAGAAAAAAACTTTTTTTTTTCCCTACCTGGGAGTAGAAGCTGTCTGCCATAATGGCTCCTGGAGTTACTGGATCTCCCTCCAGACACATCTGTCCTGCAGGGTCCTCCTCATCCTGTGCATCCATCTTGCTATCTGCTCCAGCATCTGAGATGTTGAACACTTCCAAGTGACTTTCATTTACAAACTTCTTGTAATCAAAGTCCACAGTTGAGTATGCGTTGTAGTGTTGAGCTGTTTCGTTCCAGAGGAAGTTATCCAATGCCACTTGCCCATCTAGAAATGCCTGATGACACTGAGTAGCAAACTCCACATCACCTTTAAGTAAAGGAAGCCACAATGGTGGTAAACCTGAAGGGGTACTTACAAAGAAAAAAGAAACAAAGATGTCTGTCCCCTTACAAGAGCACACTAGCAGTGGAGTTAATTCTTCCAATATGGACACAAACCTTAAAAGATTATGTGAGTTCCCGTGCTGCATGCCCTTTTTGGAATAGTTACCTCTCGGTTCTATTATGTGTTTCCAAGTGTATAGCTACTTACCCATTTGATAAGCCAACCGCTCCGCTGCCAGCATAGCCAGTAGGTGAAAGGCACTGCTGTATGCAGAATATTTATAAGCATTCAGTCCAAGGATGTCATAAGTAGTTTGCAAGTGGCTAGGGAGCTTATCAGTAATACTGATATTCATGTGCCACTCAGCAGCGAGCTTAGCATGGGGCCACAGGTCCTGAAGAACAGCCGAGGTGACATTCGTATCTGGGTGCCATGTCTGGAGCTCCAGCAAGTAGACAATGAACATGGAAGAGACGTCTGACATGCTACGGCCACACCCAAATTCCACTTTCTGAAGGTGGAGGTACATATTATTATAATAATTATATAATATCATTATATAGAACACTGCATGATGCATTACAGAAGTATCTACTGGATGAGTGGAGTCCCTACCCCTGAAAATTTAATAAGCATCACATTTCAGTATGGAAAACTAGCTGATGTACTACACACTGGAGAGCACTTATCCCACATGAGCATTGCATAATATCATTCTTCGTACTTGCAGCAGAGTGCGGATCAATCCATTGTTTTATAGCGTAATTGCTGTGCAATAGTAGATTGTATGTGTTCAATTATGCACCTCTCAGTATAAAATAATGCTTATGCACACTTGAGATTGAGACTTGGTTGTGCAAGTATACTGTATTGTTATGCTTATTTCAGAGTTGGGTGTCCTTAAGGACTCCACCTTTCCAGTCGTTACCCCACACATATGCGTACTAAGAGATAATGTAATCGGTTGCATCAATTTCTATCTGTCGTTGTCAGTTGACAAAAATTGCCAGATCTGAGTGACTAATAATCACAACATATCCATCAAAACTATCGAAAAGCTCACTTCATTATGCTTCAAATTTTTGGGTAAGCCCCACGAGCGTAGCAAACAGTGCATTTTGTTGACCATGTCTATCATGCATGGAGTAGGCTCTCAGAAAAAAAAAACTCCACTTGGCCAGATTTTTGGAAGGATTGGGTAGCTATGAGGCTGCAAGCTCAGGTGGATTTGGGATTTAGGCTGCAAGGAACATATTTATTTATTATATCTGCTACTAACAGTGCAACATGCATGAGAATTAGCATGGTAATGGATAGCTATCATACATGCAAACATAATAATATTATGAGTATATGAAACAATATTAATATGACAGGTTCTCTATACCTTAATAATTATATAGGTAGCTGACCTTTGGTATTAGCGGAAATTGGAAACAGTCACACCTCAACTGTTCCTGGATCATCCCGTTGGGAAGTTGGAACTTTGCCCAGGCATAGAGCTTGTTGATGGTGGAATTGGGAAAGATGGTAATATATGGGATGTGACGTTCTCCATCATTGTGGACTGAATCTGGGGAGAAGTAAGTTCAACCTTTCAATTAATGAACCATAGATTTAGGTTAGTAGCTATAATAAGCATATGTGCTTATGAAGAAGGTTGCACTTATAAGAAAGGTACATGCTTACTAACCAAAGTCAATGATATAGTAGCTCTATAGGCACACACAATATACAACTCTACTAACGCTTAGCTCCTCCTATTATCACTAGAGTGTCACACACAGCTATAGTTTGCGATTTACATGCACCAATTAGGTAGCAAAATTTAGAGCTTCTGGTGAAAATGTGGCATAATCAGGATATTACACACTTGAAATACTCACCAACGTTAGCACAATCATATGATTCCCACTGTCTCCACCTCCCATCAGCCAGCCAAAAGGCAGATCTGTGCATTAAATGGTTATTCATGTGACAGATTCCCAGATCTGTCTTATTCTCAGAATGCATGGGTCTCAGTCCCAGATGTGTCTTATTCTTGGAATGCATGCTCTCATTACCCCGCGTGCGCGCATACGCAGCGGGGGGTAAAGCAATCGATTTGTCTGTTATCTATTATCTGTCAGCATAAAAATCGGCAATGGGGAGGATATTTATTAAAAGTATATAAGGCTAGACAAGGACCAGGTCATCCAGACTGACTGTAGAAACTACGATCTCATGACCATCAGGTACCTTATGTGAGATAGACTATTGATGAACATATCTTGCATGACAGCTGGTAAGGAGGAGTCAAAGAAGGGTCTATGAAGAGCCTGAATGTCCTTCACAGCAGAGGTGAGATCATTTCCAAGGAGGTTGGCTGCATCGACAGAGTCATTGATAAGTTGGCTATAAAAGTTACCTGCAAGTAAGCAATATAAATCCGAAGTGATACAGATTTCCAATTATATAACAGCCAAAGGTTGATCATGCACAGAGAGCCTTGTTCAGTATCTACACTAGCGATATTGAATCCTAGCAAGGTCTGCATAAAATCCAGAAAACATCAGTGCCTTCCTTATAATTATTAATTCTAGTAGAAGGCACCAGAAATTATCATAGTGCTATACCAAGATTGATTATAATATTATGTAGGTAGGCAGGGGTGGCACAGAAGGTGAAGCTGGTGTGGCTATAGCCCTACCATTTCTCAAGGCATGGAGGCATAGCCCCACCACTAGTTTGTAATGGATATGGTAAGGTGTTGTCAAGCTCTAACAATTTAGCACAGGCAGCGGATCACCACACTGTAGACTAATAACGAAGGGTTAAAGTTTTTATAACTGTACACTTTGTTCTTCTAACTCCAAAAGTGGGTGTGCCCATTCCAAAAATTTCACCACGCGCTTACGCGCACAAACTTATTATACCTAAGCCCCACCACGTTTAATATACTTGTTCCGCCCCTGATAGACAGAGAGCCTAACTCTTAGCAGGGTAAATTAAAAATCTGAGCACTCAATCTCCTTTCCAGTAGCTATGCCACATGGACCAAGGATTAGTCATGAGTGTTTTACCAAGGATGTGTACCTATGTACACTGTAGCTATTTGGGCTAAAACAATAATCGTCAGTCTATTGATTGATTTGAAACAACACACCACAATAGGTGCAGCAGGATTTAATCAATTAGCTACTTATAACTAAGGTTTTTGACTGTACCTTTTGCACATCAATTAGTCATCACCAATGCATGCAAGCATGCACTAGATCTACATATTATACCTTTATTCAAACATATAATATCCGAGTATACTAGTGACACAAAGAGAAGCACACTTTTTGTGAGCTTTAACACACTAATCAATTAACTAATGAATTTTATACATTATATATACTGTGGTGTGTTTGTTGAGTTTTGTATAAGGTGATGTCAATATTATGTCATGAATTTTTAGACCTATTGAGACGCTGCGAACAGCCTAGGTTCACAGTCATGACCAAAGCCCTCCTAGGAGTCCTATTCAGTCGAGAACTAACCAGCTCACAGTTGAGTCCCACCACCTCCGATCGAGAGTGAAGTTACTGGATTTGAACTATATAGTTACTTTGGAAACTAGAGCTCTGTAGAGCACATACTGCGTGCGCGCACATTGCGAAATCCATAGATTTACTTTCGGTGCATGGCTATATTTTTGTGAACTCGAGAGAAATAGAAAATTACGCTGCAAGTTAGTTATCCCGGTGACACTTGAAACAGTGCTCTTTGCACCCAGAACTATAGCCCAGACTAGCTACATAGGAAGACATGAACTTGTACCTTTTTTTTGTTGTGATATATAATAGTATAACTATCTTACATAGTGATTGGTTCCATGAGGCTTCAGATTTCAGTCACTATAGACGTCATTTAGAACATGGACGATCTTTACCAGTCACACGTTTGTTAGTTGTGCGCATGAGCCGAAAGCACAATGGACATGCATCTATGCATTGATGGGCACTGTCGATAGGCGTGGCTACGGTGGCCAACAAAAAGGCACTATTTGTGACGTATGTGGACCGCATCCCTCGATTTGACACACACTGAAGCCAGTTTTCGCCGAATTTGATTGATTCGTTATGCTTATGAGTCACTTAGATGTCTACATCTCGAGATATGGCGATTTTTGTGCTAATGACAATGACTACAATGACGACGACATGACCGATTACTTTATCCCCTTGCACATGCGCGCGGAGTAATTACCATCACTCCTACACTCCACTGCAACCAGGGCCCAGTAGCTCATGCAGTTGGTAAGAGTGTCTGACTAGATATCATAAGGTTCTGGGTTCAATACCGGCTGGATCATGAGATTTTCTCTTTCCATTAGCTTCATAAAATTTCTCTCTTACCTGCTATGATAACATCACCCTTTACCAGGCTTATGGTAATGACTGTGCAAACACTGTTTGGATTGTACGGAATCCCGGGAGCAAGTGGTGTCCAATAACGGCCCCTAGTTTACTTCAGACAAATTTTATGAATTCATGAGACGCAATTGCGCACATGGTGTAAAATATACGACATATATATGTATGTATGTATGCATATATGAACGTATACATACCAACGTGTAGGCCAAGGAAATCTCTATCCGGGAAGAACCAGCCCAAAACAATGGTGATCTTGGCTGTCCCATTCGGAGCCACAGGCACACTGGCTGAGGCGGCCCCTGTCACATAGCTACCACTGGAGGCTCCTGACAACTGGCCTTTTGATTCAAACTCATGCCAGAGTGTAAAAGAATCATCAGAAGTTCCGAACGATGATGTTGCCTGCATGAATGGGAGAGAAGAGGGGAAGATAGAGAAGGAAATTGTGGGAAACAGAGGGTCCGGGGAGATTGAGGGTGAGGAGGGATGGAGAGGGGAATAGAGGAAGGGAGAGGGGGAGATTGAAGGTGAGGAGAAGAGGAGACGGGAATAGAGAGATATTGAGAAGGGAGAGAGGAATTAAGATTGAGGTTGAGGAGAGGGAAACAGAGACATGGAGAAAGGTGAAGAGAAGTTACTGATCTTATTCTTTACACTAGTTCCTCTACAATACATGTATACAACAGCAAATAGGACGAACTTTCTACTGGCTGCATAATTGAAACTCTTTTACCTCCTCATCTGAGAAAATACACAGAGAGATGTTTCCATTTGCCGAGGAGCCAGGAGCATCACGATTTAGAGTGATGCAGTTGTCAATAACTGACCATGTTCCCTGAAGAGGAGTGAGAGAGGGCCGGAAGAATAGAGAAATAATATAAGTATCAAGAAGTTTCATTCTACAGTTCAAACAAGAGACTTTTTGCATCACTTCACAAGATTAAAGAAAGAAAATGTCACATGCTACTGGTGCATTCCATGAATACCATAAAAGGTCGGAACCCAGGCTATTATAATAATTATACAATATACAAGGTACTTTTCGTTATACCTACATTGTACATGTACATGTACAATGTAGGTATAACTAAAAGTACCTTGACACCAGAATAGGAGCCACTCTTATGACCGTTCATTCGGACATCATCAAATAAAGAACACGATTTGTTGGTACCATCATACGACCAGGACATACAAGAATCTGATTTGCTACAGTTATCAAAACAGTCCATTTCAGAAGTGACTTGGTGCTGCTCCAGGATGGAGCCTGGGATACTCTTAGTTAGAGTAGGGGTCATCTGTTGCTCAACTCGCTGTGTATCTGGCTCAATTCCAAGGGGAAGGTTGAATAAGAAAGAGGCATTCACGCTCATGGACAGAGGGTTGTGTATCACTGCAGTGAAAGCTATCGCGGGTGTGGCAGAGGTATTCATGTCATTGAATCTATAATGAGGGTAGGCATGGATAGATATGTCCAGGGGGAGCCTACTGTCTTCAACATCTAGCCTAGACGTGGGGTGGGCCCCTGCAAATTACAAAACGGGAAGTGGGAAGGAGAAGGAGGAAGTAGGGGAGGAAGAAGGAAAGTGGAGAGGAGGAGGGTAAGAGGAGAGTAGAAAGGGAGGAGAAGAGGAGAAGAGGAAGAGAAGAAGTGAATAACATGATCCAACACATCTTATCAGGAAGTAGATAGTATGCAGTACCTTGGTACTGTAAGCTCTCCACTGCAGGTAGCCTGGTATCATTAGGGTGTGTCTGTAACACCACTGCCATACTGCCATCAGTTGTTGCAGTTCTCACTCCCATGAAGACATCATCAATCACCTGGATCTTGGCTGCCCCAGCTGGGTACTGGTTGAAGATGGTCCACTCATGGAACTTACCATCAGCTCTGAGCTCAATGGAGCCAGTAGATATACCTGTCATTGAAAAGGTATAATAGAGTTATAATCATTAGCAGGTGATAAAATTTGCATGATCAAATTTGCTAATGAGGACTAATGACTATGAAAACAGTAGCAGTTTAGAGGTTTTTGAAGGAGGACATACTACACACCACCTATTCTGCTAGACTTACCTCCGAGAGGGACACTGCTTCTCATACCCAAAGGAGGACTCACCAAATTCCCACCAACATTGTGGTACAGGTAGAGACATTTGTGCTTGTCAACCCAGGCTAGGTATGGTCCACTCACGTACTGAGACTCTAGATACCTGCAAGTAATGTTTTCTTTCTTACACCCATGCATGCGCTTGACTTGATTTAAGATACATGTATTCATAGCCCATTACAATGCACGTAACTCACTTCTAATCCACATCAGGATATGGGTTGCAACCTGGGTTTACTAATTTGGTTTATAAGTGGATTAGAGCGTAGTTATCTACTCTTGACTATAAATTACACTGCAATAACTTTTGACCACATTATATGAATTCTACTCACCACACACACAAATTAAAAATGTGTCAAAATGTAATATGCAGGATGATGAATAATATTTAATGCATGCTAATAATAAGAACTCCTGAGCATGGGTTCAATCTTAAAGTACGAATATTATTATTGATGCTACATAGCTGCAATAACATAAATTTTATCACTTATTAATGGTGAGTACTCTCACAACCAAGCATGTGTATGAATGATGAATTCAGGATTCAATGCTCACAAACTTTTTCCTCTCTATGCACTAAGATAACTCCAGCCTTAGACACTTAAAACCAAACCAACAAAGAACAAAGGATTTGAGAATTGATTCATTTTGTGATTCATAGTATCATAGGGATAAATTATCGTTATAGCTAGGTACAGTATAATGGTACCGTATATTTTAAGCTGTTGATATGTGATTTTCATTATGTCTAGATTACCAACTAGTCTCGTACCCAGCCCATATTATTATATCTGCATACGAAAAAATTAATGGTCTGGTTCCAAATTTTAATACTTGGCCTGGCCATGTGCCCAACAATGAGGAGTGTCCGATCAAATTGCTAAATGATTACATCATCACATCTATCAGCATCACAAAGTATACACACCATGCTCAAGTCTTAATTGTACATAGTTGGCCCTCGGAATGGGAATCCAAAACTAAACGTATCATAAATAAACATTATGTGTCATGTGACATACTCACTTCTGCCTAACCCACATATTTGAACTTGGTGCACCAGGCCAGTTTCCCTCCTTGAGGATAGGGTCTGGGCACTAGCCTAAGACTACTTAACTTGGGATTAATATAGGATTCAAAATGTACTTGAAAGAAATTAAAATTAATAATGACCACCATACTTGCAAGTTATGTCTTGAATGGTGAAGTTGTCAGTGCTCTTGACAATTCCATAGTTCTTGAACTTCAGACTAGCCAAAAGTGCTATCAGGGAGTCATCTGAGTCCTTTGGCTTATAGGTGTGGCTTGGTTCTTGCTTTGTGTCCAGTAAAGAGGGGTATGTGATTTTATGCGACAGCAATAATGTTGATGTTGAAAGGCTTGGTGAGGGAGTGGTGGAAGGTGATGTGCTAACAAGTACCACCAAATCAATGCCAGATGGACGGTACCACAGTATATAGAACACTAGGCAGAAAAAAGTCACAGCCAAAAGTAAGATGAGATGAGCATGGGCCCTGCAACCAATTAGAGAGATGACATCAGTATTAAACTTCCCCCCACCCACCCAATCAATTATTACATCATGTGCTGCAAAGCTCATGCATTTAATAAATCCACTGCATATGCCAATGAACAGGACGGACAGAATGGGACAGGATATATCTTACAGAAAGCATTATTGATTACACTTGCATGCAAGGCAAAGTCTATGGGATTCCATAAAGGCATTTGTCATTAATATCGCTCAGTTACAATGTTTTATGGTGTTCCGTGGCTTAATTTGCTCTCCATGACTATTCAATTTTCATGGAACTCCACAGAGAGAGAGTGCTATGAACACAAGACTAGTGAAATTAAAGACACGTAATATGTGCATGGGCAGGACAAAATGAATTCGTTCTTTTTTCATCACCATCCGCATAGATTTCTAGACTATCTCAAAACCTTCAGGACTAGTATAGGTAATAGTAAGGTTGTATTAAGTTAGGGGAAAATAGCACTTTGAAATTGGCATCTGTTTAATGATTAACGTTAATAATTGTTCAAGGGGGTGAAATTTTATGGACCAATTGACTTTCTAAGTGCTGGTTTCCCATACAATATCATTATCACAATGCTAATATTCTCAGAATGGTTTAAATTCAGAGGATTTACTCGTGATGATAATTGTAATTTATTTAGTATACAGCATTTGTACATGACAAAGTGCAAGTATACTATTACAGCCCCACCCAGCGATTTAATATTCTAATTAGTGGGCAGGATCTAGGCGAGCATGACCTCGATATTTCTTTTAATAGCTACTAGTTTGTAATCTGAATTACTAATGACCACCCGCTCGCATGCAAAATTAAAAATTGGTTATTGCCTTGACATACATACACATATCTGTCACAGTCCATAGTGATACCAGCAGGGAGAGCAGCTTTTGTATGGGGCGGTGTGCATGCAGGCAAATATTAAACTACAATTAGAGGGGACGTGGCCACATGACACACTCGAAGATAAAAATAGTGCTGGTTCGCGAGACTACGTATACCTACAGTGTTCCCTCTCGCGATCAAGTACCCAACACAGGTGAGATCAAGGTCAAAATTGGGGCCCGGATTAAATTTAGATCCCGGTGTCCACCCCTTGAACTCAAAGCAACCTATCCTGGGGAGCAAATTATGTCCGATCCAGTATAATGCACCTATCAATATATTGCCCCAGGTACCACCACACGGGCAAGGGTGGGGGATTTGACCTAGCTATGTGAAATCAATTGCCTCTCCCCTGGAGCGAATGCTAGGATCAAATGCCCCCATTAGGACTGTATATTTCCCCCCTACTATCTGTAAATATTGATCAAATCCCCCTGATCCGGTCAAACACAATCAAATCCCCCACCTTTTGCCAGTGGGATGGTATATAGGTGGGGCAAAACATTGATAGGTGCATAATATGATAATGTGGCCCGCCGCTGACATAATATAATGGCTAACCTCTTATGCTCAGACTTGGTACTGTCCTTCATTATAGCAGCAATTTCAAAGTGAAGACTTGTCCCGCGCGCCACACCCCCCAATCCGAGGGATTGAAGGGCGTGGTTAGTGAATAATATGGGTGGGGTCAAGGCGCCGGGGAGCTGACTGCCCCTTCAAAATAGCTCCCCAATCATTCTAGCCTAGGCTCAAATGACCCTAGTTCCCTTGATTATAACCTAGTATGAATCCCCACCTAATTAGGAATCATGATTCCCTCCAGGATAAGAATTTAATGTTTCACCTACATTTATGGTACGGTACTGGACGTCACAACGAATCCTCAACGGTAATGGTCGTCAAATAAGCACACTGCTCATCTCACGGCAGATGCACATGCAAAACGCGGAGTAATACGCTCTAGAGTCCGTCCAAACATGGTATGGTAACTGCAAGTATCGATTTCATGAAATATGTCCTTTCTCGGTATCCATTTCATGAAGCACGCAAATCATTCCCAGATCCCACATGCAGTGTGCAGAGTCCCGGGCCCGCCTATCTGGATATGCCCATTGTCGTTTACGGAGTCCACCTAGTGAAGGGAAACGGGCTCTCAGCTGCCTCGAAGAATGTTGGGATCGACTAAGTTCACCCCGTTTGAAACGGTTACGTCATTGGTCCCACCCACTTCACGCGGCCCGCGCAGCGCATCGTTGGCCGCCGCTAGTACTTGCACTCTGAACCACCCATAACACCAAAATTAATTTTGCCATCAATAAAGAAGTCTGACAGAGCTAGAGCTAGGGAAGATTGTGTCTGTCAGTTTGTGCTATGGCCTGAAGAAGAGGTAGTAGTACAGCAGGGATGTTCACGCCTGGAGGAGCTTGGATTGTTCCCATGTAGCAGACCTCAGTACTGCAAAGGTACGTGCACTCATCTTTGGGCTATTCCAGATAATGAGGATACACTCCTACGGAGGAAGGTTGATTAGTATTGTAGGATCAAGATTTAAGGAAGTATTGAGGGCATTTTTATGGATTTTAATGAGGTATTGTAGGCACCATTGTAGATAGTAATAAAGTATTGAGGGGGGATGGCAGTGAATGATTAGTATAATTTGATGGAGTAGCTGGTCAGGATATGGAGGAATTACTATTAGTTTTGTAGGATGAAATCGAGATTATTGATTAGTCTTATAGGGTAAAATGAGCAAATTGATTAGTCTTGATGGTTATTTTTGCACTTTAATTGGTATTTAGGGTAATGAACATAATATATCTCTTCCTCCATAGGGGTGTACGCCTATTATCTGGAATAGCCCTTTATTAAAATTAATGGTGAAGGTGCAGATTCTACAGTAGCAGTTTGCTCTCTTAGTCAAGTGAATGCCTAATTGAACATAAATCAACGGTGTCTTTAATACTTGAATATATCAAAGATTAAAATTTTAAGTACACAATTTCCCAATTGATGCAGGTGCCACAGTCCTGTTGCTTGGTAGCCACAGCCTTGGCAATCACCACACCCACTCCTCTTTCTGGTCCCAGCTGCATTATGGAAAACATACCCACGTTATGAAAAACGTAAGTACACGGGTTACATGTACATGTACATGTACCACTCCAATCCCCTCTCATATTATAATATTATAGCCCTTCACATATCTACTGAACAGTATATAGCAGTATATTTGATTGGCTTAGTACCATTCCTGACCACTTTAGGTACTCTGTAATTGGATAATAACTGTACGTATGTGTGTATGTGTACGTGTGTGTGTGCATACATTGTTGAACATGTAGCAATTGGCTATTCAGAATGTTTATCCTTAGTTTCCAATGTTTTAATTAATTTTAACGCACCTAAGCAAATATTGAATTCTGTATTGTATAGAGGGAATATTTCCCCTTTGTACAGGACATATTTGGCAAAGAGTGAACATCAAAGTGACTATTTTCTATTTATATTATAACTGTATTTTTACATTATTTTAATTTATGTGTCTGTACTGATAATATTATTATTCTCTTTTCCACCGACAATGTATTTCCAGACCTAGCCTTGTGAATTGACCTGGGTACAAGGCTATTCCAGACCTGGATTTTGATGGTCTACCGTACGTGTGTACCATAGCTATATACTCACGTTGCCTTTGCATGTGATGAGAGCAGCTCATCAAGGTATCCTATCCTTCATAGCAGGTACCATTCCTTTGAAGTCCCTTGACACAGTGACATATGTAACTACCAGTCAAACCAATCAGTATAATAAACTTAGTGTTTCTATATTATAGCTTCAAAGTTCCACAGTTTCGTACAGTGAACATGTGTACACAAGGGAGAGCTCGATGTCGATACGCAATTGCGGATTTGTGGACTACAAAGCTAATTAAGTTAGTAGTAATTTTCACCATTGATTTATGATCAACTACTGTAGAATCTGCACCTCTACAAGTACCTTTACTATTAATTTTAATAAAGATGACTCAGCTCTTAAACCTGGGTTTGAGGCTAATGAGTGCACGTACCTTTGCAGTAGGTCTGCTACATGGGAACAATCCAAGCTCCTCCAGGCGTGAACCGGCATACCTGCTGTACTACTACCTCTTCTTCAGGCCATGGCACAAACAGACAGACATAACCTTCCCTAGCTCTAGCTCTGACTTCTTCGTTGATGGCAAAATTAATTTTGGTGTTTAAGGTACCATTTAATTGCGTGGGCGTGAGCGTCAGGAATGGCTAATTCAATTAGCGAATCGTGAAGGGGCGTGGCCGAAGAGGCCATACGAGTGCATTTGGTCGAAGGTGGGCGTGTCCAGAATCGGCCAGGGATGATTATGCGCGTGTAATTAGCGACCGGAAGTGGCCCCTGAAGAAAAGGCCGGTAATTGCCCACATCAAAGCAAGATCAAAGCATTCTTTCTTAACTATTAACCGCAACGACTTAAAAAAAAAAAAAAAAAGAAAAGCTTATTAGGCCTAATTAAGCATGTGGGCGTGTTCCTGGCACTGTGTGGAGTGTGTGCGTGTGCGTTAATGCAGGTTTTATTGCTTCCGATTGGGCGTGGCTTCACGGGCCAGTGCTTGGACATCGGCGCCTGGGACTTGGCCTCGGCGATAGGTGGGCGTGTCCCGGAAGCGGTGGTGACCTTTGAACCCCGCGAGGAGGCTTTGGGGGCGTGGCAGGAGGTCAAAGGTGAGGCCATGTCTGTTAATGAGGCACTGTACGGCGGTGCGATCGAGGGGCCTGTACGGCTGGACGGAAGCTGACGATGGTTTGAAGCGGATGTGGTTGCGATGACGTGTTGTTACTCCGCCCACACAGGAAATGAGGTGAGCTCTTGCGTGGGCGGTGTGGCAGAACGGCCTCCAAGTGTTTGTGCGTGTTTTGGCCTTGAGGAAGCTGTGTGTTTTAATTGGGATTGATTGTGGGCTTCCGGTGGACATCCGGTGGTTAGTAGGCACTTGATTGAGAATGGTGGTCCTTGGGGAACAGGGTGGGGCTGTTTTGGGCGTGGCCTGGCCCCTCCCTTCTGGCTCGGCTTCCGGTCCATGGAGGATATTAAATGAACACTTCCGGCTCTAGCAGCCACACCCCTGAGACCTGTGCAATTAAAAGGGCGTGGTTACACAACATGCACCTCACTAATGACTTTGATGTGGTTTAGGTGTCATATCCCCCACCTCACGCCCACGCAATTTAATGGTACCTTAAGTATGGGTGGTTCAGAGTGCAAGTACTAGCGCTAGCGGCGGCCAACGATGCGCTGCGCGGGCCGCGTGAAGTGGGCGGGACCAATGACGTAACCGTTTCAAACAGGGTGAACTTAGTCGATCCCGAAGAATGTTAGCTTTTTGCCATGGACCGCGGTCCGCGCTAAGACGCGTATGGTTTGGACTCAATATATAATGGCAGGGAACTTAGAAGCAGATATCATAAAACAGTTTGTTCCTGACCTAATTACTGCTATTAGTGATATAGTTACAGTAGTGTCGGACCACTGCCTAGCTAAAGGACTAATATCAGAATCAACCAGCAGGCGAATGTTGGAGTCATCTATTGGGAGGGAAGAGAGAGCAAGAACTATAGTTCATAGCATAATTGGATGCATCAAAACTGACAGCAGCTGTTTCGAGATATTTTTAGAAATTTTAAATGAAGTGTTACCTTTTAGGATTAAGGAAAAACTGGTATCTATGCTGAAGAAAGAACTTGATGATCGATCTACCATGTGTAAATCTGTTATTCCTCTATCTCAGTCAAGCCAACCTATTCTACTCGAAGATCGTCTTCAATGTATCCAGCAACAAAGCTCCTTTCTTGACAAATTTGAGAATTCAGTAAGCCAGCGAGCAAGTGCTTCTACTAAGAAATCTCTTTATGAAGAGACTTTACGAGGTACAATTGATGAAAGCAGGAGATTGAGAACAAAACTTGATACATTAAGTCAGTGTGATGAGGCGAACTCCCTGAATGATCGAGAAATACAAAGTACTAGGAATAGATTGTCAACTTGTGAAGCAGAAATGACTAATTTAAGACAAAGGATTGAAGAACTGGAGTGTATCATAGAAGAAGAAAGCATGCGAGCTAGAAGAGGACGGAACGTTTTAAGAGTGGAAACTAAAAGGTTATTAGAAGAATTTGCTCATCAAAGCCAAGATCAGCTTACCATTGCACTACGAAATAAAGAGCAAGAACATAAACAAATTTTGATTAAAAGGGAAGCTGAAATTCAAAAGAAAATACAAGAAGAAATGAACTTGAAGATAAAAGATCTGGAACATAAAGTGGCCCTTCAAGAAATGGAAATAAAGATTAAAGAACTCGAACTTAATAATGCCAGGATGAAACACGAGAATAAATCAACTTCAGAAGTTATAACAGGTATTTTTGTTAACTTCATTATTATTAACTTTTGATGCACGTGTGCATGTACTGGAAGGCCTCATCACCATTAATTTTATAATCGATGATTCCTGCAGATATACCGTAGATAATTTAATTAAAAGGTAGCTAGTAATGCATAGGCGGCGGAACCGGGGGGGCAGGGGGGGCAGTTGCCCCCCCCCACTTTCAGAGAAGGGGGGCATTGCCCCCCCAAAATCCAGGGCCTAATGACGTCACAAATCAGCCAGACTTATCTCTTTTCATGATAGATACACCAAGATACAGTCAAAAGCTGCTTAGAATAGCCTCAAAAGTCGATCATTGTGCCAATTTTCCATCGTTTCTTTCTTCTAGACAGCAATAGCACCATCACAATCCACGAGTGACCTTTAACCTTCAATTAAGTGGGCGTGGTCCAAAAAATTCGCGCGCGCTTCGCGCGCAATGAATGATTATCTGCCCCCCTAAATAGAACTTCCTTCCGCCGCCTATGTAATGTAAAGGTATAACAAACTTAGGCTTCTATGTAAGTATTATGATGCTAGTCACTGATATACCGTATAGCACTTAAATTTCGTGGGACTTAATTTTCGCTGTTTTCACGGATACGACGGCTTCCGCGAAAATTATTCAACGAAAATTTTCAATGCCCACGAGCGCGCGCCCATACCAGGCCGGAACCGCGAAATTTATTCAATGAAAACTTTGTAGAGAGCTATCCGCGAAATTAAGGCGCTATACGGCAGCAGCTATCCTCAAGAGCTGGTATTTATTGACTCTGGGATGCATAATATTATGACACTGCTATCCGATTTCACCTATATTATGTTATGGCTTATAGGTTTATATATAGCCATGGATATAGCTGATGCATGCATGTCCTATTTACATCCACCTGATAGGCATAACTGTAGCCCGAGATCATAGCCACCCCATGCAGCCACCTAGCTTCCATGCAAGCTTTCTGGATCAGCACCTGTGTTCATATCTATAGATAGTACGCTATACTTCTCTGGTGGTGGAATGTAGCAGTTTACATAGGTAATCACTCTTCTAGTTTATAGTGCAACTGAATTTGTTGGCAGTTGCTTGGCAACCAAAGTTTTTATAGGCAATTTGCCGTCTATGGGAAAGAGTTGGGTCATCATAAAGTAGGCCAATGATGAACAGAGGTCAACTACCAACAAAATAGTTATCTGCCAGTAATTGGGGTGCATGAGATGCATGTGTGGATTGACTGTGAATATCATTAACATTTATTGCAATCAGTGTACAAGCTCGAGCCAGCCTAGGGGGGTTCGATCGAACCCCCGAATCCCCCGTCTATGGTCCTGTACTCTCATAATCAATTGCCACTAATAGCTATATTATGATAAAGATTGCGAAAAAATTGGCTGTTATTTATCTATAATGATTAATATAATCAACTATATGCCATTTCTTCAACATCTAGCCAACTCAGACACATTACCAAGGAAAATGACTGAAAGACATCTAGTCCAACACAGCGGTGACGAAGAATTCAATGTAGGTTCATTTCATATTATTGAAAGCGACCTCCTAATAATATTATTAATTAAGTGACTAATAATTAAGCTATACCGTAGACAAACTAAAGTTGGAATATTGTAATAATAACATTAATTATTAACTTTAGTATTTTGGAGTTACAACTACAACTGTGTGTCCCATAATTAGAAGGGAGATAATATCATTCGGGTGAGAGAGGGAGAGTGTATACCCTAATTATAATGTAACAGTTATTGTATGAGCTTGTGACCTTTTGCTATTATCACCTAATACATATACCACTAGCTAGCAGTATCAGGTCATGAACTCATATATACAACACCTGCAGGGAGTAGCTAGGACACTCTCCCTCTCTCTCTCTCTTACATACTCTTGCTATAACTAAGTTTATTACAGGATTCAAGATTGATAAATGCTTACATTTAATCATGTATAATATACCCTGCATGCATGCGCAAAGGGTAAAGTGGTCTGATCCATCATTACCTTTATTCCTTATAGGGACTTGATATTGGTCCAAACCAAGATTTGTCTAACAGCAGTCTTCCGAAGCCACCACACTATAATATTAAGATGCATCGGTCCAAAAGTTCTGAAACTATCAATAACTCTTACAGGAGAGACATGCACTACAACCCCTATCACAGGGGGTCAGGTAGGTTTTATCATCCACCTGGGGTGTTCATGGGACGCAATCCTCACAAAGGTAAAGAATCTCGATTCGGACGGGCTAGGAGTCAAGAGCGAGTTGCCCGGGCTATGAGTCAAGAGCGAGTGTACCAATCACCACAATTTATGTTTGGTTACCATGATGATGAAGACTACTCTGGACCTATAGAATATTATTTATCACAACCAAGCACATTCTATGAAGGATCAGGGATGCCCACTGCCCCACCACATATGATGATGGACTACGGGTAAGGTTTTTGAGCTTAAATTTTTTTACTTACGTGAGTTAAGGGTCAGCTAGTGCATTTATTGCATGACAACGACAGAAGGTCTCAGGCAGCTATTTCATAATTATGGTAACAATTTTAGAGCTGTGGAATGATGTAATTGAAGTGCTTCAGTTATTAGATGTGGGCAATATATATGTTGACAACCTCTTGCCACATTACTAGTCTCGCAGAGCCAGACCCTTACGCAGGGGGAGAGGGTCTGGTGACTTGCTATACACGGAGTTGTTCCGGCGCTTTGTACAGAGCAGCACCAATCAGATTGCAGCTTCACTGCGTTACCATAATCACGCGCCTTCACAATAATCGCCCGCCCTTTGAAATGATAGGCAAGTGTACGCCGTGCAATATAAAGTTAACTGAGCAATATGAAGATGGTCTGAGACAAAATCTCAACCTCGAAAGTTAGCTACAAATCTTGATGCTTCAATCATAGAGGTGAGCTTGACTGCATAGTACAGCTTCCAAAGTTCAGATCGATCAGTTCGTAGATGATGTGATATAAAATATAGCTGTAAGCTAACTATGGAAAAGTAAATTGCCACTAGGAATAATAATAATGAGTGTCTGCTGGCTGTCAATAATCACTGGACTGGATTGTCCTTTGACCTTAAATAATTATTTGTGGTGGCATTCCGCTAATAATTTTTTGGCGATTTATAAAGAAGATAAAGAGCATGAGTCTATTAAGGGTAAGTGCACACACACGTGTCGATGTTCCTTAGATGTGTGATTCAAGAGCAGGAAACAAACAAGTTTAACACCAAAATTAGTGAAGTAGCTAGCTAATAATATAATTGTGTGAGTTAGCATAAAATAATTAAGACAAAAAAGAAAACAACAGCAAAGAAACACTCTGCTATAATAATTATCATTGCCATGGCACAATGTATTCTGCACCTCTCTCTTGGGGCGATAGAAAATTTCATTTATAAATTCAAGGTCAAAGATCAATCCATATAGTCCAGACAGCCATGGCCACCTAATCAAAAATTATTGTGACTACACACTTTAAATTTGTTTATTTTGCCTAATTTACCTAAACGTATCAGTTGAAAAGCAAACTGATCAATGAGAATAACAGAGGTAAGGGAAGGCCCATAGAGACCTCAAACAGGAAGAGTGACTATGAATATCCTTATATTATTGCCTGCTGGTGCTTGTTGCTGAATGAGCAAAAATAGCTAAAATCCCCGCCGAACGGGTGTGACATAGTTAATAATTATTTGGCACCGCCCATGAAAGGGTTAAATCTATCAGGTACATACACAAGGGAAGGATTTACTGCATCCATATGCATTAATATAGCTGCCGTCTAAGAGTTTATAGGCTATAGCGCATAGCTACCCAGTTTCTGTATGTGCTCTGTGTAGCTTGGTATACTAAACTAGTTGACTGTGGTAAGATGTAGCTACAATGTAGCAATTACTTATGAAATACCTAATTATGTTAGCTACATGTAAAAAGCTAATTTTGATATCAACATACACATGCTCACCCTTAGCAAATACCATATCTATTTTGAAATTCATCCTTTTAGATATGATCGTCGTTTTTCTATGCATGGTCCAACAGGCTACACTCTTTCTCAGCCAACTAATTTCATCCCCAGTTTGGAGAAAAAGGTGCATTTCTCTTCCCATACACTAAGTGGTGGTGGTGAGAGTTTTGAGCGTAATGATGGTAAGAACAGTGAGGAGGAAGATGATGATGACTCAGAGTATGGCAATATTCACATTGTTGAGCTCCATAAAGGGGAGGAACCTCTAGGAATCAAGCTGACACACTACAGCTCACCAGATGGAAAGTATGTTGAATTAATAATTAACCCTCGGCTCATGCATACACCATAGGGTTGTTTTATCTGTGTGTTGGTTTGTCTGTAGCTATTATCACAAAATATGCTGCCTACCTCGTTTCAATGTAAAAAAAGGCTTGTTTGTAATAGTGTTTTCAAGGTTTTTATCGTGTAGCTTTTGCTTTATTTATTAGAGTTCTGGCATCATTTGCTGGTTACTACCTCCTTCCTCACTCAGCTTTGGATGGACAAACGAGATACAAACATAGGGGGCTATATTAGTTTCATAATTATGACACTAATATACCACCATACAAATGTGGTAAATGAACATGCAACTACAGTGTATGCCTGGTGCATTTTTAACACACATTCAAGTAGCTATGCATGGTGACTGTAAATATTTCATTGTTAAAAAAAACCGGACTGCTTGCTCAGTGTACTTAAGGCCAGGTTCTGAACGCTTAGCGCGCGCCCGACTAACGGCCTCTTATCGCGTCTATCGCTCGTGGTTGCGGTCAATTAGCGCTTGCACTGTGACGTCATATCGTATCGAGCACGTACAAGCCACGGCGTTGGGGCCGCATAGCTGCAGATTGGAGCTCAATATCTCGAGCAAAAGCCGTCCAGGGTTGTTCTACCCAACATTTCGCAGGTCTGACAGCAAGAAGATGATCGTTGGGATGGATTTCGAGGATCTGTCGGAGGGATTACGAATAAGTTAGTTCGTTTTGAACTTACATGCGGAAGATTAGGCCGTCAGCACTCCAAAAACAGTGTCTACGTGGAATAAAACTCGACCAGAACGCTATTTTCACAATCCCTCTGATGAAAGTTTAGATCACTGTCTTAGGCTTCTTATTTCATAGTTAAGGTCAGCTGAAAGTTGCTGCTTCAAGGTTGGAACTCACGATTTAGCAATCTAGAGGGCGTGGCTAAATGCCGTGCATAGCGTTTAATTAGTTAATTGGTTGCGGTTGATTAATTATTAACATCAAAGTACTTGAGTTAGTCTTTCATTATAACACCATGCATGATGAGGCCTCTATCCTTTTATTTAGAGGCAGCACCAGCCTTTGAATTATGCCTATTTCAGCAGTAGTTTCCAGTTGGTACCTGGCCTTAAGTATACTGAGTGGCTTATGCAAATTAAATGCAAGAAAAATATTATGCACTATATTAAATGCAGTATAGTGTCATTTGTCTGAAAATTATTTAATGCGAAAAATTATCGCACAAAATATTTGGTCATAAATATTCTTGATTATCTGTAGATGTTTAGAGCTCTTTCTTGTGAGTAGCAATTCTAGTCAGGCTAGACAATCAAATAGACTAAACATAGGCTCCTATAGCTAGACTTAGCTACAACCAAATACTGAAGCTTTAGAGTACAAGTTGACTTCACTGAGTAGCTTAACCAAATTTTTATTCAGAAAGACAACAAGCATGCACAACTACTAAATCACATTGACTGAGAGTGAAGTGAAGAGAAACATGGTGGACAAAACTTAAATACGTGGAGCAGGGCCCCCCATAGACCCCTTGCAACAACAAAGAGCATGACAATGAGGAGGACAGACTGAGAGAGGAGAAGCATGAACATCACATGTTAACACCATCAAAGTTAATCTTGGCTAAGCTATAGTAAATATTACATAATAAGGTATAATTAATTATTTAATATCAGCAAAAGAAATTTTAACGCACATGAGCATGAACATACCGCCGGCCAAGACCAGACGGTCTTACAAAAAATAATGAAAATGAAACAAAATTAATGGGTGAGGTGTGAAGGAAAATGCTCAATGGGTGTGAAGATAAGAATGTTCAAATTGGTGGTGATCAGTCGTTAAATTGTTCATCGTTCGGAAGAATTAGGGCAAGCTTGTTAACAGGGCGAATATAGGTTCCATGGGTTGTCTTGATTGTGGCCACGCGAACGAGATTATCCTTTCCAGGATGAACTTTGATGACACGAGCTAGAGGCCATTTAGTCGATATCGGAGAATCTTCGTGAATCGCAACTAAATCACCGAGTTGAACATTTCTAGCAGGGTGTTGCCATTTGTTAAATCGTCCAAGTTGCGATATATATTCCGAGGACCAACGTTTCCAGAAGTGTCTCACAAGTGACTGGCATAGTTGCCAACGCTTGAGCAGAGAGATCGGTTTAGTTGGAGTTACTTCAGGGAGAGCTGCTAATGGTTTGCCAACAAGGAAATGACCAGGAGTGAGTGCTTCAATTCCGTCATCATCATTGGGTAGCGGAACGAGTGGTCGACTGTTGAGGCATGCTTCAACCTGAGTCAGGAGAGTAGAGAATTCTTCATACGTCAATTTAACATCACCTAGAATCCGTTTGAGATGAGTCTTCATGGACTTAACGGCTGCTTCCCAGATTCCGCCAAAGTGAGGAGCATGTTGGGGAATGAATTTCCAAGTGATTTTCTTATCGCTGAGGTAGTGGTTGACATCATTTTGGGTGGATGGTTGCTTGAGGAATTGATAGAGTTCCTTGAGCTCTCGAGCAGCTCCTGTGAAGTTAGTACCATTGTCGCTCCATATGAGTGAGGGAAGGCCACGTCGAGAAATGAAACGTTTCAGGCAAGCAATGAATGCTTCAGAGGTAAGATCTGTGACTAATTCGAGATGCACAGCTTTGATGGAGAGTGAGACAAACACGCAGATGTATGCCTTAACTGTAGTTGGCTTACGGACATATCCATACTTGATGAAGACAGGTCCAGCATAATCAACGCCAACCTTGTCGAATACCGAGCCAGGGGTAATTTGTTCAACAGGTAGTTGTCCAAGCATTTGAGGTTTGGGTCTTGCGGTGTATTTGCGACATGTAATACATTTGCGAGCAACAGACCTGACCACCTTTCGTCCACCAACTATATGGTAGAACCTGGACAGAGAAGCAGTGAGTAGAGTGGGACCTGCATGAAGAAGTCTCCTATGCTCATCTCTGATCATCAAATGGGTGAGAGGATGTTTTCCATGTAGGATGGCTGGGTGCCGAGACCGATAATTGGATGTCTGTGAGAGTTGCCTTCTGCCACCCACACGTAGGATATCTGAGTCATCAATAAATGGTTGCAGGGGTAGGAGTGAACTAGATCTTGAGAGAGATTGACTCCCTTTGAGTGATATCAAATCTGATTTAAAATGAGCGGATTGCATTATTTTGATCCAGTAATTTTCTGCGGCTTGTAATTCAGGAACTGTGAGGTGGGCTTTGTTACGTTCTGCAGAACCTTTAGTTTGGCAATTTCGAGTGAAACGAACTATCCAGGCAGTAATGCGCTTCAGGTGATCAAAACTGGAGAATCGATCGATTGGAATGATTGGTGTGGGTGTCTCAGTGAGCACATGGACATGTAGTGATACTTCCTTCTCATCAATTTCTTGCTGATTTGGAGGCAAAGGTAGTTTTGCAGGCCAATTGGAAGGTGGATCCTTGAGCCAATCTGGTCCGTTCCACCACAGAGTGTGGTTGAGTAGCTCAGAGGGGTAGAGTCCTCTGGAAGCACAATCAGCCGGGTTGTCAGCTGAGCAGACGTGTCTCCAATTGTCTGGGGGAATGAGATCAATTATAGTGGAGATGCGGTTGCCAACATAAGTTTTGAAACGTCTAGGACTTCCATCCAGCCAATTTAGTACAATTGTACTGTCAGTCCACGCATATACATGGGAGAGAGGTACATCAAGGACTCGTCTGACATGGTGGATGAGTTGAGCTAACAACTGTGCTCCACATAGCTCCAGCCGAGGAATGGTCAGCCGCTTGATGGGAGCCACCTTGCTCTTTGACATCACCAGTGATATTTGAGTGTGATCGGAGGCATCAGAAATGCGTAGGTAGACCACAGCTGCATAGGCAAGTTCAGAGGCATCGGAGAAACCATGAATTTCGATGGTGACTACCTGAGACTCCTTGCTGGAGTAACAGCGAGGGATCAGCATCTGAGAGAGTAGGTGAAGCTCGGTTCTCCATTGTAGCCAGGCGTCATGGATATCTTCAGGCACAGGGTCATCCCAGCCAATCTTGAGTTCCCAGAGTTGCTGCATGAGAATCTTAGCCTTGATAGTAGAAGGAGAGAACCAGCCTAGAACATCAAAGGTCTTCGCAACATCTGAGACAAGACCCCGCTTGGTTAGAGTTTCCAGTGGTGTGGGAGAGGGTACAGAGAGCTTGAAGCAATCCTTGAGAGCATTCCATTGGATTCCAAGTGTTTTGGTGTACTCATCAGCTGTTGGCATCTCCTGTGTGGGCTTTGTGTGCTTCAGCTCTGCTGGCAGATGTTGGATAGCTTGTGGATCACTAGAATTCCATTTTCTTAGGAGGAATCCTCCCTTGGAGAAGAGTTCTTGCAGCTGTTGTTGAAGCTGGATAGCCTCTTGAATGGAGTCAGCACCAGTAAGACCATCATCAACATAGAAGGAGTTGTCCACGCTTCTTGCTGCGAGTGGGTACTTCATAGCATGGTCCAAGGCGTTCTGTTTGACGGCCATGTTTGCTGCAAATGAAGAGGCTGAGACTCCAAAAGTGACACGCATCATCCTGTAGTCAAGTAGAGGTTCTTCAGGATTGTTGCGCCACACGAATCTGTGCAGATCTCTGTCAGTTGGGACTAACTCTATGGCTCTGTACATCTTGCTGACATCAGTAGTAAGAGCCACACGGTGCGTACGGAACCGTAAGAGAACATCAATGAGGGGAGGGTGGACGGTAGGTCCAACAAGCAAGATATCATTGAGGGAGAGACCAGTGCTAGACTTTGCCGATGCGTCAAATACGACTCGGAGCTTGGTTGTGGTGCTCTCTTCCTTGCGGACAGCGTGCATGGGGAGATAAAAGGTTTCTTCCGGTAGCTTGTTCAAGTCTCCCTTTGGTACCAGTTCAGCATGCTTGAGATCCATGTACTCGTTCATTACTGTGGCAAACTCATTGAATTGATTCCTGGAACGTAAAGATCGCTCGAGTGAGAGAAACCTGCGCACAGCTGACGATCTTGACTCACCAAGCGGTTTTGCCTGAGCATCTTTCGGCAACGGTACAACGAATCTACCATCTTCATTCTTCCTATGGTTTTCAGCAAAGTGACGAACAACAGCACGTTCTTCTGGGGAGTAATTTGAGGCAACCTTTGGGCATTCTTCGATTTCCCAAAACTTACGTAGAATGTCATCACCAGAGAGTATCATTGCGTGGTGAGATGCGACAGTCGAGGGAGTTGTGGGATCTTCTGTCTTGCCAGCAAGCACCCATCCGAATTTCGTTTCAAAGGCAACTGGTGTGCCAGGGGGTCCCTTCCGCCGGCCTTGCAACAGTACATCGGCATAAACATCCACTCCCAGGAGTATGTCTATCTTGCCAGGTTGATCAAAGCTGGGGTCGGAAAGGTGTAGGCCATTGAGATGACTCCATTTAGCGTTGAAGTGGACAGGCTGGGTGGGTAGGTCACAAGTAACACGGGGTACAACGATAGTTGAAATTGTTAGCTTCTCAGTAGGTGAGAACAGAGGAGAAATTGTGAGGGTAGCAACAGATTGCAATGGAGAGCCACGAGACATACCAGTGATTCCTGTGATTCTGATGTGCTGGGTAGACAGTGGGAGTCGGAGAGATTGAGCTACTCGCTCAGAGATGAATGACGCTGAAGATCCTGAGTCAAGCAGGCCACGCGCTCGAATACAAGTGCCATCGGGTGCATGGATGAACATCTGGCATGTCATGAGTAGAGCACTCCCAGAGTTAGACTGAGCATAGCTTGAGACCATGGGTACAACTGCAAGTGTAGAAGGGGTTACCCTTTCTGGGGGTGGCTCTTTGTTCTCTGTAGTTGACTTTGAATCCTGGTGCAGCAGAGTGTGGTGTGGTTTCTGGCATTTCCGGCAGCGATTGTTGCTCCCACAACTCCTTGAGAAGTGCCCTGGCTTGAGGCAGTTAAGACAAACATTGCTTGAGCGAATGGTAGATAACATCTTGTCATGTGGGAGTAGCTTGAACTGGGGACAAGCATACAAAGGGTGTTTCTGTGTCTTACAGAGAGAGCAATAGAGTGTTGCTTCCTGGGCATTAGCTGCGAAGGAGGTAGCTGATTTGGGGGTAGCCTGCCTTGGCGGATGGCGTTTCTTAGGCTCAGTTGAGCAGGTTTCTGAGGCCTGCGCACGGAGGTCAAGGAAATCAAACAGAGCGTCGTAGTGAGGTATCTTCCCAGCGTCTTGACTAGCTTTCTGCCATTCAAACATGGTATCTTTGTCGAGTTTTAACTCCAGTAGGGCTGTGATGAATGAGCCAGTGGGTTCTTCTTTCATCGCTCTCAGTGCTCTCAGGTGCTGTTTAATGGTGTCGTGGAATCGTCTGAGTTCCTTGCCTGAACCATCTTTCAAGCTAGGTACCTGGTAGATCTCCCGGACGTGAGTTTGGTGAATGATCCGTGGTCGGTCATATCGAGCCTTGAGAGAGTCGATGGCTTCCTTGTATTGGTCAGCAGAGTGAGACAGCCCTTCAATAACATTCTTGGCTGAGCCGTCTTTCAAGGAGTGGCGAAGATACACTAACTTCTCTGTGTTGGAGATGTCAGAGCGTTTGTCAACGGATATGCTGAATTGCTCCCAGAACGTCTGCCAACGCAGCATTTCCCCATCGAATGTGGGCACATCAATCTTTGGGAGCTTGACTGTACGCGATTCTGGGGTGGTAATGGGAGAACTTGCAGCCACAGCGGCACCTGAGGAAGGTGGGGCTGGATTCAGGAATTGGAGTTTCTTAACCTTTACTGACATACCAAAGATGTTATCTTCTTGTTTCTGGGCATTGCTCATGAGCGAGTCTGAAGTATCGGCTGTAATTGCGAGTATCTCATTCCTGAGTTCAGAAAGCTCTCTCTTGAGGTCAGCTAGATGCTCTTGGTACAAATAGACGAGATGGACGTCGCTGCCATCGCCTTTGAGATCATTAATCTTCTCATTCATGGAGACAAGGCGCGCTTGGAGCATTGCTGATCGTCGTTCAAGAATGGCGCGACTGGGGAGTGGGCGAGCCTCAGGAGGAGGAGTTAGAGAGGGGGGCGGAGTTGTGGTAGCAGGGTTCATCAAAATTTGCAGTCTGAGATTGAGATCGGCTAATTCGTCATCGTGTTTGTCAAGGGCATCTTGTTCCACAGCCAGCTGCCCTTCGTCGTCAATAACGTCGATAACCGCAAAGTGGCGTGTTTTGAAGTCGCCATCAAGACTCTCGAGACGTTTGGAAAGCTGTTGAGCCTGAGTTCGGATTGTTAGGCTAGGTTCCTTGCCTTCAAGATCACCTATCTTGGTGGTAAGCTTGGTGATGCTGGCCTTTATCGCACCTCTCCTTCTTTTGAGAGCGGCCAAGTCAACGGTGGCCATGGTTGGGATAAGTGACAATCAGTTGTGGTTAGGAAGCAGGAAATTGTTTATCAACAGAGTCAACTTGACCACAAATATTTTCGTGGTGGAATTATGCAAGCCCAATTTGCGGAAATTTTCACCCTTGTGCGTGTAAAAACACCTTTGTGTAAGATACCTTATAAGCAGAGAACAAACTATGCACCTTTGTGCAAGAGAGTTTGACCATGCACCCTTGTGCCAGTAGACAGTTGCAATGAAACGTGCACCCCGCTTTGTGCAGAAAGATACTATTAGCTGTATTTGCACCGTTGTGCAACTGAAGTAGGACTGTATAATAGTGACAGAGACAAGAAAGAACTGGTTTGAACAATTGATCCGTTAAGTAGTATCCGGCTCGAAGGACCATAAATGTTTAGAGCTCTTTCTTGTGAGTAGCAATTCTAGTCAGGCTAGACAATCAAATAGACTAAACATAGGCTCCTATAGCTAGACTTAGCTACAACCAAATACTGAAGCTTTAGAGTACAAGTTGACTTCACTGAGTAGCTTAACCAAATTTTTATTCAGAAAGACAACAAGCATGCACAACTACTAAATCACATTGACTGAGAGTGAAGTGAAGAGAAACATGGTGGACAAAACTTAAATACGTGGAGCAGGGCCCCCCATAGACCCCTTGCAACAACAAAGAGCATGACAATGAGGAGGACAGACTGAGAGAGGAGAAGCATGAACATCACATGTTAACACCATCAAAGTTAATCTTGGCTAAGCTATAGTAAATATTACATAATAAGGTATAATTAATTATTTAATATCAGCAAAAGAAATTTTAACGCACATGAGCATAAACAGTAGAAGTGGTTACCAGGGTTTCTAGATTTATTGTGATTAAAGTCAAAGTTTCAGGGGGGAACTAGGGAGCTTGGGGTGAAAGCCTTCCCCACCCCCCTCCACTAGATGAAACCGTGGTTAAAAAAACTCGATAATTATGGACATTCACTACTGTTCAGAGTGCATGTTTACACAAAGCATAGTATTATTATTTTGGAGTGCAACACCGTTTCTTCCTTCCTCTTATCTGAGTTATCTATAATAATATTGCTTAACTCAAAAACTTCCAGAGACCTTGGTGTTCTCATTGGAGCGATCGATGAAAATGGATTTGCTTTCAAGTCTGGTAAACTTAACTGCAATGACCGGTTGCTGGCCTGCAATGGAGTCGACTTCACCAACAATAAATACACAGTTCAGCAAGTACAGGATATCTTTTATAAAATGGCTCAGGAAGAAGTTTTAATTAGAATGGCCATTAGCCGAGGTATCAGTCTACCAGAGAGTAATAAAGGAGGAACTAGTAAAGATTGTGTGACTACTGAAAACAACAATGGAGGTATAGATGACAACAAAGAAAATGAAAACAAAGATGAGGAGGCTGTAAGTGAGCTTTTGTTGCCTGTGGCATCTAACCATGGTGACAATCAGCCAGAAGCTAATGAAAACAGAGATAATGAAAGTTTTGTGACCAATGAAAGTAGCGAAGGAGACAAAGGAAAGCTGCAAGAAAATAATGCAAGTGGATCATTGCCAATCGCCATTAGTGAATCATACCCAAAAGCTAAAGAAAGTCACTTGACCAAGGAAAGCAACATAGATCCTGGAGGCAAAATAAAGGAGGAAGAAAGAAATGAAAAGGTTGTGATGGAGCCATCATCACCAGTGGCAGTATCAGCTAGTGCCAGTGTAGGTGGAGCTGTTGTGGTGGGTAGAGATAGTGTGAACAGTAAAGGAGCAGCAGTTACAACTATTGTCAGCAGCAGTACCAAGAAACCAAAGAAAAAGTTTCCCCTTTCTCTCAAGAAACTCTTCAATTGAAGCACATCCAATACAAAAAATTTAAATGACTTCCATTTTTGTGTGTATATAGTACGTTATAGTAAACTTAATTACAATGTTGTAGCCAATATTATGTACCATGTTTTACGAATAGTTTGAGTTATTAATTTTATCACTTCAAGTAAATTACTGTTCTTGTGATTATAAATTATTGTACTGTTGATCTATAGGTTTTGTAAGAAGCTATCAGAAATTGAAATAGCTGCAGCTGATGTATTATTATAAGATCATTCTCACACTTGTTCTAAACACTCTGACAAGCAGCACATGAGCACACCATCACCTCTTTCTGATTATTAATAATTAAATCAAATGAGAGACTTTATCTGAACAATTGCCAGAGGGCTTATTTGCTGCAATGCAATTCTCCCAATATCGATTATTGGTGGCTAACTCATTTCTGGTCTTGATGCAGCTCCTCCAGCACAGGTGAGGGCGCCAGCCTTCGATTCATGATAATAATTATTATAATATAAATTTAATGCACATGCAGGGTAATAAAGTACAGGGCAGAATTTTATGTATATCAGGAAATTTTGCCCTGCATGCATGTACTATACCACCCTATGCATTAAATTTATCTAACACACCAATTGAAGTTTAATTGCCTATAATAATATGTGACCTTCCATGACAAAACCAACCATATTGCGCTGACAACCGATTTTTAGTTAAGGCCACCATTACCAAGTACAACCTTTGAACTATTGCTCCTGCAAATTTGAAGTCTCTAGCCCGTGTAGTCATGGAGATATGAGCCAAAATGTACCCGGATCGCCCGTAATAAAAATGTGCAGCAAGCACAATGAAACATTGCTACGTACGTTGCACACGGAAGTCCGTATACTCGCCGTTTATGCAAAGTACGTGGCCACGCCCACTAAGTCAAAGAGCCAGATGGCTAGTCTCGTGCCCAGCCTCTTTATCGCACGCGGAAAAAGAGTCTGGTGAAACGCGTATTCAATTTTGGTTCCGCGCGGTGAGATTGGCCGCGTCCAATCAGATTGCAGAACGGTGCCACGTCATCAAGAAAAGATTGCGATGCTTCACCGTGTACTTTGCACTTTACTTGTAGGAGATGGCTACATGTAGTTGTTGGACAGCGAAACTGACATTCAGCAAGCGATCATCGAAACTATCCCACGTTTGAATCATGCTAGTGTCTGTGAAGTTTAGGCGAAAGTGGTAAGCTACATTTTAGCCAGCAAGAATGTGTTTATCTCTCTTAGTCTACCAGGAGAATTTTTTCATGTTTTTGAAAGCTTACCGCTGTCCTTTTGGGTACAAATCAGGCAACGAGACAAGCATAGCACTCGGACTCCACTGTCCAAGGATCCCGCTGGCGCCATAGCCTACGGTAGGTACTTTTCAAACACTTTGCGCGAATAATAATATTAAACAGTGATTGCGCCATCGCTTATAATGACATTCATTGTGCTCGTGTCAGAATACGTCACGTACGTATGGAACCAAAATTGAATACGCGTTTCACCAGACTCTTTTTCCGCGTGCGATAAAGAGGCTGGGCACGAGACTACCAGATGGCGGCCAAAACATTGGAAAGAAAGCAGCAGCGGGCGTTTCGATGGAAAAGAACGGAAAGATAAGCGTGTCTATAGATCGTTAGTACACAAAATCGAAGAAAGAAGTGTCTGGAGAGTTTTTTCTGTGCAGCTGCCGTGCTTGCCTACCTGCAACTATGGCAACGGCTCCGTATCATGGACGGTCGATGTTAGCTACCCGGCCGACTTCTTCGAGCCATAACTCAGTAAGTATAGCTTTCTAGAAGCTACGAAGCAGATTTTTGTGTAGAGGAATGATTCCTCTATCGATCTATGCTAAAAAGTGAAAAATGATAATTAGCTATCACCTTGGGCAACTAAATAGGCCTGTATCTCAGATTGATATCCAGCGCAATATGGTTGGTTTTGTCGTGGACGGTCACATATTATTATGCAGAGACCTTTTTACAGTGCTAGATAAACCATACTCAATTTCAAGTTTTAAGTTGAAACATTTAATTAGAAAGTCTATCGGCACAGTTCTTTGAACCATTCTGTATGCCATAATAATATTAGTCACATCTGATCCCCAGCACCCCATGAGGTAGCTAATTAAACTTTTTCGCTGCTTGCATGCACAAGGCACCTGTGATAAATTAAGGGAGTAGATCAAATAGCTAGTCACTGTTAGTGAATTGGAACATCTTGCGAATCGGATCATTAAATTTTTAATTGAGATGTAGCTAGTGCATAGCCATATTCATCCCGGGCCAGTAGCTACATACAATAATAAAGTTTGGTTTAGCTGATCGGGGTGGTGGCACGAACATGTAGTTACTCCTCTCTTATTTAGGCATAACAGCAGTCTCCCAAGATATACATGTAGCTCGATCATTATGCATAATAATTATGTGATCTAGGGTTAACTCCTAGCAGCATGCTTAGGTTCACTGTGGCCCACTAATTGGGTTGAAGTTGTTTGCCAAAGATAATGGTGATGCCAGTGAGTATAGGCACTGTGAATTGCTGAGTGGCTTGGGGTTAGGGTTAAGTGCATTGTCATGGTGAAATAGTATAACAGTCAATCAGGTAAACTAGCAGAGATCTGATTTTGTAGTGTATAATAAAGGGAATGATTTAAGCTGGCAAGGGCATATAGCTAGACATGTTTCTATCTGCATGCTTTATTATACCTCACACCCAGCTAACTGGCTTTACTTCCCATTACACATGTGCAAGGGCTGAGCCACACTTGCTGCTGATGATGATTGTCTCAGAATTCCCCCTCCTATAATATATAGCTACATGCCTGAGTCTGTTATTTCCCGTTCAGGGACTTACTATTATTATGTACATTAATTCCTATTGCTGTAACAATCACATGTTGTGATGATATTTTCTTATGATCCAACACGAAATTTGAATTAAATTGTGTTCTGTATCCTACCAGAGTACTATATATCAGCATTAATTGAACAAGTTGCTAATTAGCGGCTATAGCTAATAATCTATGTATTGCAGCAATTACTTATAAGATTTGCAGCTTGTTATTTATTCAGTCAGAGTGATGTAGATCTTGACAGTCTCATCATCAGCATTGGGTATCTCACATCGGTAGGTCCCTGTGGGTGACATGATGCCCTCTCTCCGGTTCAGACGTATGATCTGATTGCCTCTGTTGCGATAGAAGCCCTGCTGTCGACCTTCAATGAGAACTTGGGCTCCATTGGGATAGTAGAATTGTCCAAACCGATTTGGTCGCGTTCCACAACACTCTTCCTTGTCAGTCCTACAGTAGAGTGCACTATTGCCTTCTCCAATGTCAGTCAGAGGGAGGGCACTGTTGTTGAGGTACATCTCTCCTTTAAGCTCAAAGTATACCCCTATACACAGTTAGCAGTGATCATGTATTGCATAAGGTACAATAATATCATGTACATAGGTATCTTATATAATATTATTATTATGATGTCGCCTACTTACTGGGTGGCTTTTCTGGAACTGTTGGTTTCTCACATCCTGGGGGGATTGCATTATAAATAGCTCACATGCACGTGAAATATTAATAATAATAATAATATGCTGCCTTACCCAGAGAAATCCCCTCACTCCATTCCCCCACTCGGCCGGTTTGATGAATGACTCGAACCTGCAGTAATACATAGCCATAGCCATAGTACACAATCCTGATTAATGCATGCGCAGAAATATATAGCTATATAGCTACCTGAAGATAGGTTTCATGGCCGTTAGGCAGCTTTTCTTCCTCTACAATGTAGAAAGTTCTGTTTGCCCCGACGTGATTGGTCATATTTGGATGTAACGATTGGGGATTGTACAGTATCACTTCATAGCCGCGGATGTCCTCACAGGACTGCACTGCTGGACTGTACCAGACAACAATGGAGCACAGCCCTTGCACTCCGAGGGGAGGGGGTGGCTGAGGAAGTGGAACAGTTGTTGCTGGTACAGTTGTAGGTGGAAGAGTAGTGGATGGCACAGTTGTCGTCTCTGGGGAACACAGCATAGAAAGTGATCCTTTATTAATAATTATTCATGCAACAGATCAGTTACTGCACGGGCTTCTCTCGTATAATAACTAATACTTACATGTACATGATCAGGAGTAGCATCATAATAAACTTTAAGCTGCCATGTACACAATTAAATATAGATTGGGAAGAATGGGATCAGCGTTCCGGGTACAAAAATAACACTAGTGACCTAATTTAACTGATGTACTGATATTATGTGAACAATTGGGAAAAAAAAAATATACCAATTAATACCTAGAAAAATTTTTATCACACAGAGATATATTATAATCCATTACCATTAATTTTGGTAGCTGCTCAAAACTTGATTGGTATGCATGCAATGCCATAATAAATTAATTACCAGGATCAAACATTGAGAATGTGTATAGAAAGTATGCACAATCATGCATGTCTGAATGACTCTGTTATTTCCAGTTGTAACTTAGGATTTCATTTTAGAATTTCAGTACAGTTTCCATGCCATAAATTTAAAAGAAGGCTAATATCACAATGTAAAAATTAATGACATACTATTGCACAGCAATCCAGAGAATTGATCAGGACATGAGCAGACAGATACTGTAGCTATACGGATGCATGTTCCTCCATTCTCACAGAGATTCTCCACACATTCACTTGCAACAAACTCATCACATATGTAGGATGTCCAACCGAAAAAGTGAAAATATGTAGAACTAATCCATCACAGTATTTTCAGTCAGATCCACTCTAGATAAGATAGAAACCACACCGCAAATCGGCGAAACCCTTGAAAATGTTTGCGAAAACGCAATATTAAATCATAAGCGCAAGTATTAAAAACAGTACGTGACCAAAATAATTATTATGTATGCAAGGGCAACAACTGTAATGTACATCGCTTCTACAGGCTACTTTAAGGGATTAATAATCAGTGCTGTCTAGCACACACCTTTAGTAACCTCCAAAAGTAGTTTACCTTTCAGTTGAGTGCTCCTGCCCCTGTGCGCATAATTTTGGTCACGTAGCCTTTTTTGTACATGCGCTTATGATTTAATATTGCGTTTGTGCGAACCTTATCAGGGGCCTCGCCGATTTGTGGTGTGGTTTCTATCATACCTAGGGTGGATCTACTCGAAAGCACTGAGATTAATTCGTTTTGCATACTTTTACTTTTTGGGTTGGACACCCTAACATATGTCACCAGTGTAGCCCTCTGAGCAGCTGCACGTATCATTTGAGACACACACGCCATTTTCACAAGGAGGATCACACAAAACTGCATAGTATTATAATATATGTATGACAACTAGGTATAATAGCATCTCAGTATAGTTAAGGCCAGCCTTATGCTAGCTTATCCACTTGTAGCTATAACCCAATGCATAGTCATAATTTAGTAGCTTACACATTGGGGTTATGTGTGCATCAAATTTAATGTGTGATCGGTGTCACTTATAGAGACATTATTAGAATATACAGAAGTATATATTTTTGCACATACAATAGGTACCTGGTAGGGAGATATTAATAATCCTCTCAAGTTCCATGTTGCTTTCTAAGGTTGCCTGACCAATATCAGTACGCCCTGTGGCAGCAATATCATACTCAGGTCAGTTAAGGACTGGGACCAGCTAAATTTCAATGTTTTTATCATGTCTTGTAAGAATAGTTACAGCAAAATGAAAAGTAATAAGGTAATATGATAGTTATCCCAGGTTCTTCAACCTTTGATGTGGCTAATGACACCTCTTTTAGCCCCGCCCATCAAACCGCAACGGGCACACCTCCAATTTCGTGGAAGCACTTCAGTCAACATGGATGAGATAGGCGGTGAACTTCTCGGCCATGGATCAGCTAGATAGCCATAGTAGTAATTTCTTATTTTGATTTATAACATTTTTGTCGTTTGCAATTTTTAAAATGACCGTTCATTTGGTAGAGAGAGGTGAAAATCTACAAAAGTGCCACTCCCACTTTTTATATAAAGCCTTTTTTTGAGAAACTAGAGGGGTAAGTTAAAAATTGCAAACGACAGATCTTTAGGTATTACTTACATAAGTACTATGAGCGTTAGAACTCGCTGAACCATCTTGTTCCAACACCCCGCCTAGCACAGTCTACCTATTCCTATACTTTACTACTAGCGGGTGTGGCTTAGGTCACATGACCTGTCAGTTAGCTGCTCCAGAATCGCCATTCAGAAGGTCTGCTACTGGATGAATCATTGATAAACTCAAAGGATTATCCCGTATGCACTGGATTTTTGGTGTGAAATTCGTCGATCTGGGAGATAGCTGTACGGTGGGCGGAGACCCTGCTATGAATATCATTATCGCGTGGGTCCCAGTCCTTAACGTGTCTGAGTACTGACAGAAGATGTCATTACCACATATGGCATTGGCTTGCTGTTCAAGGACGGAAGAAGAAAATGTTGGTTCAAAGAATGGGATAAAATCAGGCTGATAGAAAGTGCTCCAACTTTCATCTTCATTGTATGTAAACAAACTTTCTTCCGTGCTATTTATGATCCCTAAGAAATTAAAGATATTAGCTATAATGTAATCTAGTACAAAAGTTAATGATACTAAATAATCACAGTTCACTCCAGGGGGATCGAGTATTATCTCATCCATCAGTCTCTTCCATCCAAAATGGGAGAATAGGTAGTTGTACACACAAATTACATGTTTATAATTTTGATTACATGTACTTTAAAACTGAACTACATAAATGCCTGCATCATGGATATCTAGCTACCAGTTGCATGCACAGCTGTGCAGCTATACCTATAGCAAACTTTAAATGAGATACAGTAACTACTTGAGCTGTTCTGAGAACATGCACACCCTAGCCTGTGCACTATCATCTGTATGCAGCTGTCTGTACAGAGAATCTGGGCTAGGGCTGCATGCATGCACCTGTTGATGACCTTTACCTACATAATAGTATATTAATAGTTTACTATTGGTTCAAGGTCGTCAAGGAGCATGAGTAGAAAGCATAATCATGATCTGCATAATCCTTTGTTGTACATGCTTGTGTGGGGTAAAAGTACAGTATATGTTCTAATATAGGTGTCACCCTAAATTAGGCGCCCCTTGAGACCTGCGCAATTTTTTCAGTTCTAGTTTAAGGTGCCTTTCCAGACATCAATTATTTTTAGGCAGTGGAGATTTAATTGGAACGTAGTGCCACGTGCAATATTAAAATACTACTGTATCGTCGAGCTAGCAGTTAAGATGTCAAAATAAGCTGTCTCTTACATCAATTTTATAAAATTAATATTATGGGCACTTACCTACTGCTTTGATGTCTTTCTGGAGTCAGAGACAACTATTCTGATGGCTACAGTACCAGTAACTCAAGCATGATTCAACGATGAGAGTGAAATTACCAACAAGAATTGAAACTAATTAAAACCATATTTTAGTTGTTTTCGCCACTATCATTCACTTCCACTAAATAGTACTGGTTAGTCGAAGCGCTTGTGCCCTAGCAAAACTTTCAGAACCATTGTAATTGCAGCTCTTAGGTGCCTCCCTAATTTAGGTGCCCTTTGACCTGCTTGTGAATTTTCAGTTCTAATTGGAGGTGCCTGCATGATCTGTAATTATTTTTTAGGGGCACCTAGATTAGAAAGTATACGGTAGATCCCTAGACTGCACCATGCATCTGAGGATTGTGTCTATAAATTTTGCCAGAAAAGTAGCTAGCTACATGCCCTCTTTTCAATCCCATAATAGCTAGTACTGTGACCCCCAAGTAGAAATGAATGCAGGGTCATTTGTGGCAACCTTATGGTGGGAATTTGAACTGTATGGTTTCACCTAAACAACTCACATGTAACTCCAAAACGTCTGTGAATTTCTTCAACATTGGACGATGATGATATCGGCTCTTCTTTATACCTGGGTACAAGATCATCACTAGGGTCACCATTGTAGTTCCCCATCAGTCCAGCAGTCTTAGATTTATAGATCCTGGGTAGGGTAGCTGAAAGGACAGATACGATCCCATTCTCTACTTTGACTTCAATGTGTACTCCACTGGAGAAGATGGCAGATATGGTATTGCCCATCTTATGCAGAGTAACATTGTTAAATTGCTGATTAGACAGTCCTTCAAAGTCAAGTAATTCACCATTCACAAGTGCATCAATGTCATCAACAATAATCTCACTGTCTACAACTTGAAATTGGACAGTATCTGAGTCAGACTGCTTAGCAACAATAGCTGAATATGCTGTAGCTGAAATCAAACCTCCATCAGTATCTCTAGCCTGGATCATTCGTCCTTGTAGAGTGAAACTATCATCTTGTGTCTCAATTAGCACATATTCTCCAAATCCATTGAAGGTGTACTTAAGATTATCCAAGGTCACAATATGTGGATCACCAAATGTGAAAGCTGTATACATAATAATTGCTATTACAGTAAATATAATATTGCTGGGAACCATAATAGCAAACGTGGAGGGATTACTGCAATTATTTGGCAAGTTTTGTCCGTCCATCTGTCCATCCGAGCCCTTCTAGCTGTGTTAAGTAGTAAGGGTCACTTAAGAGGAAGTTCGCATTTATACTTGGGATAAGTATGTTAGCTAAGTCCTGCCCAGTGGCGTAGCAGTGTGCAGTATGTGTTCACAAGGCACCTAGTATCTCAGCTACCTGCACATGACTGATTAGCATTCTGTGCTTTGCTGGTCAGTGGTCAATGCAGTAGACAGTGTAAACAGGCAGTGGCTCTGAAGTGCATAATTCAATTTAGGTATGTCACATGCAGAGACTTTCAGTTTCTATGATAGCTAGGTACCTTCCCCTACTCTTAGATCATGCACTGCATGACTATGAAGAGAACTCTACCAGAACTCTGTTCAGTGTAGGGTATGTAGTTCAATACTATATTGTTCCTCCTCACCCCTCTCATCCTTCTCTTTCTCCAGCCCATATACATACTATCATGGTACTCTTAGGAGCCAGAGTTAAATCCAGTAGGGGAATGGGAGGAATCATCCTCCAAATGATAAAGAAAGTGAAAAGAGAGAGGGAAGAAACAAACATTTAACTAGAGCTCATAGAGCACATAGCTACCCTTTGTGCCATGGCAATATCACCCATGGCCATGCCTCTTCTTAGAGGTCTCTATTCTTTAAAATTTTATCTCTTGCTACTCAAACTTTTTCGTTCCCTTCTGAGAACCATGATCACAAATGACATTACTTTTGTGCTAGAATCATGCTGTAGAGAAGCTCGAGCATGCACAATAGACTCCAGAAGCTGAAGCGTGCACAATAGATTTCATAGGGTACTAGGTGGGCATGTCTGATGTAGGCATGTCGATCCTATTGCCTTGGATTAGAATGAGATAGAAGATGTTTTTTTGCTGTTTTACACCATAATTATTTTAATCTTATTAATTTTATTGACCCTACTCTCGCTTAGATGTTGAGATTTGCCGATTTTTATTCTAACAGAGAACAGACGACAGATGACAAACAGATTGCTTTACTCCTTCCTGTGCATGTGCGCATGAAGGGCAATTACATAGCTATTTGAGTGGCTGCAATGTATAAATAAATTATCCCCCTAAGACAAGCCAATTAATTATTATAGTAGCCAAAGCAGCTATTATTTACATACATGCACTACCGTAACAATAATAGTCGTACCTGGCTGAGGTGGCTCACATGATTCACCTCTTCCTGAAGGTCGTCTTTCATAATATAATTGACATGTAACATCCCTTTGGTTTCCCTTGCAGCAATAGATTGCAGGAAGAACATCAACAACAAAGTGTCTGATGACGTTAAGGCCAAAGTTCCCTACGGGTGCAACACGATCCACAGTTCCTCCAGATCTAGGTCCAATGATAAGATTCCCATCACTGTCATAGCAGCATTGCTGTCCAGACTCCATATTTTCACTAATAATATTATAACCAAGCAACATGTTTTCGCTTTACGGGGAACTACCATCATTTACTAGTCGCTTAAATTGCACGTAATTAATTAGTCAGCAATATCTGAAGCTGGCAGAATGATTTGATGTTTATATTCATACAATGATATTACTCTCTTACCTGGTGATAGTTGCTTGCCGGTAACAGCTAGCGGCACCTGGATGAAAGAAGGCAACCAAAGCTTCATGAGTATCTCTCACGAAACCACTGTTAGGTGCGGCGGCCCTGTTTTCTGTCTGACAACAATCAGGAACTCGGCTCAGTAATATTTCACCGATGTCAGGAGGCTCGTCGACAGACCTGTACCACGCGTTGCATTCGTCTGCAAAATTCAAAGAATCAATTGCATAATAGAAAAAGCTTGAAAACCATTGAGAAACTCTATCATGGGCAGATCTTATAATAGCAGGAACTTGTAAAGCCATTTCTTGAGCTCCTGTGGGTAGAGCTTCACCAACTGAAATCCGTAGTGCCACAGGATAGAGATTTAAACCCATCTGATTACTTGAGAGCATAGTAAAATTAATTATTCCAGAATTGGGATGCCCACTTGTGATATTCAAAAAAGGTATCCAATCTTTTCCGTCATTTACAAGTCGATAAAGTTTGAGGTCAACTGTAAACAAAGAAGGGTCCACCATTGGAAGTAGCGACTGTGGATCCCAGTGTGCCGTAAACTGTTCTTCGCTGTTTTGAAGTATAACCAATGTTTCTTGGTCCACAGTTAGATCAGAGGTGTCTTCGGGAAGAGCTGTAATAATGTTTGAGCTATAATTATTATAAGTGGTTGTACCATAATTGCCGGAAACTTTGGTGACAATCTTAAAATAATTAGCAATAATATTGTGATTTGCAAATGGGGCAAAGATCATCTAATCACCTTGGGCGCTTACCTGGGCACTACAGTAATAACATTATCTTATTATCAAATCAGCAAAGAAGGGTTGTTCTATAATGTGTTATATTACACTTATGATAGATTAATCATGGCTATGTGCAGAAGTAATTGATGCAATGAGATTATTGTAACTAGTAACATCCTTTCTTATTACTATTCACCTGCATAAAATTGGCCTTGTCCAGTGTATGTTTCTACACCATTTTTAAGAATTGTGAGGGTAAGACTCTTCCAGCCAATTTCATCAAATCTCGGTGAGATGCATATTGCTGTACGATCATTTGCAACAAAAGCATTGATGTCACTTTTACCCTCAAATACACACTTCAACACATCGGTGTTATCAAAGCAAGGTCCAGTGAGATGGACAGCAGTACCTCCAAAAATATTTCCAAAACGAGGACCAACAGTAAGCCTCACTGTAAAGAACAATAGATATTATACACAGTTAAAATCTAGCTATTAATATCATCAATAGTATAATAAGGTTATATATGGAGAAGGAGGGAGAAGTATCCTACTTCACTATGGTACTGCATAATATGTTACAACCCTTTACGGGGGTCATAACCTTTGTAATGATATTCACAAACAAAGTGATTTCACTGATTTTCCTACATCATATAGATTACAGAAAGAACTGGCTTCTAGAAGTGTTCCAAACAAACGTTATGAAGCGAGGCGCAAACTCCGGCTGTTAATCGAGATTTTACGCTAGTTACCAAGTTTGACAATTATCCATAATACCGAGTAATGCTCAAGTTACCCACCTAAAAATAATTGATATCCACAAAGGCACCTTCACATGGAATTGTACAGATCTTTAAATTAGAGCTCTGTAGAGCACATACCCCGCGTACTCTGCAACACTCTGTGGCATAGCTGTTTTATGATTTGACGACCCTTTCCAACACTCACTGAGCTTGAGCATGCGCAGTCACATCAGCATACTATTATGCTAAAGGAGTGGGTATGGTCGATAAACCACAAGCATACTGGACAGAAAATGCACGATTTATAGCACTAGTAAGCCTTTTTGAGCAATTTGAAGCGTGTACAAACCAGTTTTTCACCGATGTCTACCGATTGGTTGTGCTTTATATATAGCACGCGCGGATGCTTAGAACATGAGATCTGGTGATTTTCGTGCCGACGATAATGAGAGACAGACAAACCAATTGCTTTACCCTTTGCGCATACACGCAAGGTAATAACTGCAAGAACGAACTTTAGCAGTGCAGGAAACTTTGTATGCCTCAATATTTTATGGCGGCTTATGCTAATTATGCACAATTATCAAACCTGATGGATCATTGTTGCATTCTCTGGTATCAATTTCTTCCTCATCTACACGAAATATCCAAACTCCTGGTATATCAACATTCGTAGTGGAGTCAACGTTCACAACATCGGGAGTCTGAGATGATGTAATATTCGCAAACCGTTCTCCATCACCAGCATTGAAACCCACTTGAGCTGGAGTGCCCCCAAAACCACCATTTCCTCCTGAAGCATCACCAGTGGTCCATTGGATCCCTCCATCAGCATATAGGAAGATTGCAAATGACCTTCTTCCATTAGTTGTCAAAACACACTGGAAAGTATTTGTCTGTACATATAATATAATACGTGATTACATTGCAAAGTTCAGCATTCAATGGTTTCAGTTACATGATCATGTGTGTGATTTATCATTGCAAACAGGGCTTTTCATGCTACACCACAAATCTAATAAATATATTAATTTGATAAGTGTGGGCAAACTTAAGCCTCACCCTTCAATCTAAGTATGATTGAACGACACATATAAATAGAATTAATGCAGTCAATTGATTCTGGAATGATGGTGAGTTCAATTCAGAGATATAGGAAGCAATTTTAATGTGCGTATAGGCCATGGGTGTGTCAAGTAGGAGGAGACATGGGACTATTTATCTAAAAGAGGGACTGTCCCACTCAAAGTGGTATGGTTGGACAGTCTGGCCACTGCAATTCGCACATGTACATGCATACAGCTAGCTGAGTGTAGAGCTGGATCATAGATAAAGGAGGAGGGACGTATATATCGACAGCAGATTGATGGTCACCACATCGCGCCACCTTCACAACTGTACGTATGGCCTTGTATGGCACAGTCATAAGCATTGTTGTAGATCCACTGGCTCCACACCCATTTATTACGTCTAGGGTAGGTGTTAAAAACTTAGTCAAGATTTGAGGATGTTGGGGGTGTTGCTCCTCTCAAGAGTTGGGGGGGGGGGGGGGGGGGGGGGAGGGGGGGGGGGGGAGGGGGGGGGGGGGAGGGGGGGGGGGGGAGTGGAAAGCGCAGTCCCATGGAACCCTACACACTCTAGTCCTTGCACCAAAGAAAATATATACTGGTTACGTCCAGAGTCCCAATTAGAAAAAAACAAATCGGCCGACCGATGAGGTAATTATGAGTAATGATGAGTAATGATGATGAAATTGCTTTCAAAATGTTTAGCGCTCATGAAAGATTGTTGGGACCCAGAATTCGAACCTAGCGTAGAAGACATCGTGGACTATCCGATGATATCCTTCTGGCGTTTCTCTCAGTTCGCTTTCTCTAGCGAGCGCGCTTTCAGGGCAGGGGGATTTCCCTATTCAGTCGAGCACATGGCAGGTGAAGGTCAACCGGCTCAAGCCGCGCGCCCCAATATTGTACGCGTATACGGAGCATGCGCAGTTTGTCAATGTGTCCTAGTTCGAATTTGTGGCGGCGTGTTCGTGAGGGACTCTGGACGTAGTCTCAAAGTTTTTCATTTTGAACTAAGCTGAGAATGTGAATGTAAATATGACAATACCGGTGACCTGCTATGAGAAAAGGGACCACTCGGGATATTTTATAAAAATTGAGTTTTTGGCATGGATTGATAGCTCTATGTGTGCTGAATCCAATGGTGCAAGTTTCATGAAAAATTATTGATCACAAGTGGAGTTATGACCATTTTTATGCACTCGGGTAGGTATATTCGTTTTCGGAAAATGCGCATTTTTAATTAAAATTTACATTAATTTATATGCGCCCAAGTAAATAATAACGCCCATAACTATAGTTTACATGTAGCAACTCTATGAACATAGCATATCATTATGAAGCCAAAAATCTACACTTTCTAATACAGTAAAAAACAGAAAAGTGAAAAATAATAATCTTCCACACATTTTAGCAATTATTAGAAAATGAAATTTTATCCCAAGTGGTCCCTTTTCTCATAGCGGGTCTACTGTTACTGTATACTTTCTAATTTAGGCGCCCCCAAATATAATTACAGATCGTGCAGGCGCCTCCAATTAGAACTGAAAAATTCACGAACAGGTCAAAGGGCACCTAAATTAGGGCAGCGCCTAAGAGCTGCAATTAGAACGGTTCTGGAAGGTTTGCCAGAGCACAAGCGTATCACTAATCGGTCCTATATAGTGGCAGTGAATATGACAGTGGCGAGAACAACAAAAATATGGTTCTAGTTTCAGTTTTTTTTTTAATTTCATTCTGATCGCTGAATCATTCTCAAGTTATCGATACCGTAGCCATCAGAACGATTGTTTCTAACTCCAGAAAGATATCAAAGCAGTCGGTAAGTGCCCATATAAATGTAAGAGACAGCTTAATTTGACATCTAAACTGCTAGCTTGATGGATCGATCGACGGTATATGGTACGGTACTGCAGTGTTGCCATATTGCACATGGCAATACGTTCCAATTAAATAGGCTCCACCTAAAAATAATTGTTGTCCGGAAAGGCGCCTTAAATTAGAACTGAAAAAATTGCGCAGGTCTCAAAGGGCGCCTATATTAGAACATATACGGTACTATAAATTGAGATTTTTCATTTTAAGCTCACAGCTATACTCAATAGAGCCAGGAGCAAATTATGTGGTAACAAATTATGGTAACAACAAGTATGTTTAATGTCACAATCATGGGATGTGGCTAGCATGCATGATATTCTATTAACAGTACATGCTCACAAAACTTAGAGACATACATGTAGTTCATGCACAAACAGTATCCTGCAAACAGTATCCTGCCTGGGCAAGATTGCCCATTAGTACTGTGCGCATGCCCAGATGGAAGCGGTTGCAGAGGCCACACCCCTTGGCAAAGCAAGCAGCTCCAACTAAGTGTGCAATGGCAACGTTCTCACTCTGCTCGAACGTTGCTACTGGACTACTGACAGATATGAACAGACCTCGCCTCTCGCTTCGCTCGAGACTCAGTGGCTAGCGCCAGCGTGCGGCGCTTTCGCGCCGATCGTTCGACAATGTGTTTCTAGCTGTAGCTATGGCCCGAGGCATTAAGGCCACTCTTCTTTGTGCACACGGCCCTACAGTTCTGACCAATCCTGAGCCTTGTAGTGCGGCTCGTTCATAGCAACCGGGCGCATCCAAGACGCGTATCCATGCCCTCATGTAATGACACGGACTATATAAGAAAAATGACCGTCTGAAAAATATTTTTCGTTGTGTATACTATATTATATAGTATAACAAATGTGGTAACAAATTATGTGGTAACATACCAAGTCAGTATGGCTGCTATAATATCCAACATGGTCCCAGGTAGCAATGAACAATGTTGTTGGCTCAAAGAACCTTTGATTGACAAAAGCAGATTGAATGTCCCTTTTAGCCCGATCAAGCAAAGATGTTGTGGACGTCTCTCTGTACCAAACTGTTCCGATACCCCTGGTGTCCACATCTCCCCAGTAGGGAGCAATTATCATTCGACCATCACCAAGAGGAAAGCTTTGAGGAGTAAACTGACCAACTCGAGCATCAAATGACAGAAGGCCATTATTATTCACCTGTAATACAATGGTAATTGAGATCATAATAATTATTAAAACTGCTACCTACATTATTACCCCATAAAGTAAACAGGTCTGTCGATGAAAACAGTCCACATGTACACATAGTGATTGTCAAGCTTTTGGAACAATGCTGATAATCTAAGCATGCATGTGGTCAGGTGGAGGTGTGTGTAACCAAGGATTTTTAGCCCATGTAGCCAGTGTCATATGACTCCGAGCCAAATCAATCCTATGATAATGAGATTATTTAATTGATTGTCATTACAACTCGTCCAGATCGATGCCTATATCTGATCCAGATTGCTATAGAATCGTCAAGGCAACAGCTAATAGTGATTGTGACCAGAGGGTACACACAGAACTCTTTAGAAAGTCAAGCCTGGTATTTGCTTTGACAAATGTTGGTCACGGTTGGTGTCACAGTGGTTATGATTATCTATGCTTATGTGTTTCCGAAAAAATGGCATCTTACAGCAACATTAAAATAATGCACTGAAAAGTCTATCACAATGTATTTGATTGAATCAAGGAGCCTCAACTGTTTACAGGCTTATCCTTATAAGTAGAACTATCTCAGAATATTCTCAATCTCTTAATCGACATCTTATCGATATCACCATAGAGAGACAATACATTATTACACTGTGGCCACAGGTTGTTAATGAATATGTCACGACCATAATTCAAGTTCCAGTCCACACGCTATGAACATAATCTAGACTTAAGCGCTGTTACAGCTAGACCACTGACACAAGTGCATCAGCGACCCCATTGTGTCATATACTAGACTGATGATCATTAACGTAAGGCCACTCCGTATCAATCATTAGTTTCTGGTCACCCGCCCACATGGCATTTAGAAAGCTAATTTACGAGGACTATAATGATATTCACGGAAAAGGTGCTATAGTCACATGACCTTGGTATGCAATTATGCCGCCACACGTTCAAAAGAATGCCATTTGCGAGTGTAGCTGGTAGCTAAAATGTTTGCGTGCCAAATCTAAAGCTGGAACAGAGATGAATCGTGTAGATCTAATGTTGTAAGAAGCCGACTGCGATCGACAAATACTGTTTTTGTTGTTGCCATTCTGAGAAACGAGTTTTCTCGATTTGCAAGAAGTATGAGGGGTGGATGGGCAGGGGTTGCTATAGCGCTGGATCTTCTTTTCTCATGGATTTCAACTTGCTTTCACATTTAAAACTGTCTTCAAGGCTTTAGATCGTGACTTACATTTTGTACTGTAACAGTGTTGTATACCGTAAAAGTACATTTTTCTGCACATGAAAAAACTATGCGAATTGGTCAAAACAGGCCTCTTGAAAAATTTACGCGATTTTTATTAACGTTGTATGCATTACAAACATATTATGGCACGATAATATTAAATTTTATGTAGATACAAATTTATGCGACCGCCGCTTGACTTGCATAATTCGCATAAATAAAACTCGCGCAGAAAAATGTCGCTATACGGTATGGGGCAACACACCCACTTTTTGTGCGCACGTGATCGTGTCCAACCTCCTCTGTAGCTAACTGATGACGTTTTGAGTCACATGATACTCTCATGAGCCATATTCATTGCGTGCATTGAGATCCTGCCATGGCATAATGCTGCCATTTGACACGAGATGTCCTTTCCTTGGAAGATTGTTTATTTCCATATGCATTTGAACTGTCAAAGTAATCTGAGTGTATAGTATACAATACCTGTTCTCTGCACTTTGAGGGTTGCTGAGCATGCATCTGTGATATAGTTGTCTTACTTCAATTAGAAAGTTCTAACCACCCACCTGGTCTGCACCGATGTACTTCAGACAATTGGTATGACCAGAAACAGGTGTATCTATTCACTGGACTGGACTGGACTACCAGACTCACCTTTGACCCCAAATTGGCACAAATCAGTGCTCAATATAGCTCTCCAGTTGTGTTGATTTGAGGGTTCAATAGTCTCGTAAGCCAGTCCGTCACGTGGTCTGATTCAAGATATTTTGACCTCTGTAATTGTTTTGCTAATGCTGCACTGTAGCTATGATGAAAATCTGCTGATAGCTATAAGCTATAGCTATAGGGACATCTTGGATAAAGTGACATTTGATCTAATCAAATCAGCCAGTATCGAACTAAGCCTCATCTGCCACTAGCTAGCTGCATATCCTATGCTTGTCAAAATTAATGACCATGGATGCAGAGAGCAAACTTTTACCATACTTCAGCACTCAAGATTATTTAATAGCTACACTAGCTCAGCTTTGTCAGCAATAAACACATATTTATTCATAGCTAATGTGAAGGATCGAGCTGAGTCAATGACGTTTGCTATAGTGGTATGCTAGCTATCTGCCTTTAGCATAAATGTGTAGCTGTGTTGCTGTATAGTAGTCGGTAAGTTAGATCGACAGGCAGTAGCTAGCTATAGCTAGTACATATCCTATATATAGCTAGCTAATTGTACTACTATAAGTATACTAGCAGCTAGCTACAGTTTAGTACTGCCTCAGCACTGGCCACTGACCCAGTGACCCCTGCTATGCCTGGTTGGGGGGGGGGGGGGGGGGGGGGGGGGGGGAGGGGGGATGATCCCCTTGCCCCTCTGCTTCCATTGACTATGAGTAACTTAGGAGTAGCTATATAATATACAAGATCTTGAGCACACCAGTAGTACAGTGCCTGGTGGTACACCAGGTCATACTAATTATTGAAACTACATCTTATCTTGTTATGGTAGCTACTCAAGAATGCATAAACAATTAGTATGTAGCTACACTGACAGCTGCCAGCAATGCCCCACCATAATAAATAGATTACCCAGAGTTGACAATTTGACGCCACAACTACAACACGGGTATTTTTGAGGTCTGCATGTATCAAGTGTAGCAGCAGTACTGTACACAGTGTTCACCTCAGCACATGCACAGTAGTTGGTATACATCTACAGCTATAATCTAGCTATATTATATTTTAAAATACTATTGATAATCACTATGACTTTGTAATGATGTTCACATGCTTGAGGCCTCATTCCTAGCCATTTGTGGGCATGTACCTATAATACCTCATGTATTGTAGAGCATTAAATTAAATGCATACAGGTTGATGCAGCTGCTATGTGATGTTGACAAAATGTGAAACCATTTAGCATATGAATATACTATCATTACGTAGGTCATGACCCCCGTATTGTTAATGCCATTAGTGAAGTAGGATACTCCCTGTCCTCTAATATAATATTATTATACCCTTGGCAATAGCCTAAGCACTTTACGCTATAGCCACAAGAAAATGTGCATATTTATAGTTTTAAAATTATAGTATTTCATAAGTTAAGTAAAGGTGTGCCACTAATTAAGGGATTTATATATCTAGTATATAGCTATGTTATTCGGACATTGACTAGCTAGCATAAAAAAGAATGCATAATATAGCTAGCTAGGTTACAAAATAATTTAAACAGCATCGATGCATGCATCCTAAAGTGCTTAATGACATTGTCTGCAAAAAAAGAGAAAAAATTACCTAGCACCCTAATAATAGTTTCCAGCCATAATAATAATAATTAATTGTTGAACTCACAAATAGGCTGGTGTGTCTGCTACCAAAGAATGGGAATGGGCGATTCAGAAGAATTGCTTCTGAAGAACCGTCATCGTTTGGTGGCAGGGAAAAATCATTAAGAGCTGTTCCAAATGGATAGAAGTCGTCCAGTGGGATTGCAGTTCCCAAACCTCCAAACAGGGTGAAAAGCAGAGCAACACAGTAGCTAAGTGCACTTGGCATGATACAGTACAGAGACTGATCTTCCGTGGGGTTTTCAACTCTTTGATATTGCTAATAATATTATCCCAGGGGTTAAAAATTAGTATGCTCATAATAATACTAAATTTACTGCAAATTACCTACTGACCTAAGAGAGCTGCTGTATTATCCTTGCTCTACTGAGTCCCAGAACTTTGATGTCAAATGGAAGCGATTCAGATTAGCGATTCAGATTATAGCTACTCATGCAGCCTCTATTATTTTAAAAGGCTAGCGCTGCAATAGCGATAATAATAAAGGCGTACTTTTACGTCATAACCATCATGTATCGCAGGGCCCAACCTAGTTTACCGCAATAGACAAATATAAGGTCAAGGTGTGATAAGCTTAGCTATTCAATCATGACGCATGCATACGGCGACTTTCGATTTTCTTGCGTCACAGACGTATGACCATTGAGCTAAAAATTAATAATAATTATTATCATAGTATTAAAAATCATTATTAACTCGCGGCGCAAAGCATAGGCGGAGGATTAATCGTTTGTCCGTCCGTATGGTAAGGGTCGTCTGAGAGAAAGTACGCATCCGAGGACGAGTGGTCACGTTAAGTCATGCAGAGTGGTGTATAGTAGTGTGCAGCTGTGGTTGCGATTCTGTGCCTTTCTGGTGAGATGTCAATGCAGTGGTAGTGTAAACAGGCAGTGGCTCTCAAGTGCATAGCTAATTCAGTTAAAGTAGCTAGTCACAGAGGCCGCTTGAGTCGAGTGACATAGCTACATGTAGCAAGATGCCTTCCCCTACGTCTATATCATGCACTGACTCTGAAGAAACCCGAGTACCTCAGGTGCAGGGTATGTAGCTAGTTCAATACTCCTGATATTGACCAGGCATACATATTGGGACATGCTATAGATCTACATGTGCATGAGTCATGTATGTGTGTAGTGGTGAGGGTTCTGCACTCCTGTGCATTCATTTTTGTAGCAATCATACATCGGCTACGTGTGCAAGCTCGAAGTTCCATCATAATATAGCTAGGCAACGGATCGTCTGAGAGACAGTAGCTACACATATTATAGTAGTATAATTATTAAACGGACTGATTCCCAGGCCTGCAATTGTGCAGCACTCTATGCAGCTGTTTCCAGTCTATAGCTATTAACCTTAATAAATTTATGGAGTCTTAAAAGGCAAATTAACAACATAATAGGCCAGGTAGCTACTGCATTCAAAACCAGAATCTGAACTGTCTAATTAAATACAGAGGCTTTTGTTGATTTCTAAGTGAAGTCTAGCTAGCTAGCATGCCCTAGAATATTGTTATGATATCGTATAGGAGGTAGCTAAGAGTTTGGCTTCAGCCCTTTAAAGATGAGATTGTCTATATCACCATATCCGTGACCATCTGGTGATCTTGGAATGTATATCTGTTCATAGCTAAGTGCAGTCTGCAATTGGATCTGGCACCCACCATTAATCATCAGAGGCTAAGTGGTTTCCAAGATTTTCATGGCTGCTTCAAATGCTTGGTGGTCAGTTGCTAAGTAATGCATTTTTTGATCTTTTGAATTGCACTTCTAGTGTTGTTATCCTGCATGTATTCTGTATGATTGATGGTCAGGGCTCAAATTACGTAATATAGCTAGCTACTACCTTTTTGTGACCTGGAGCATGCAAAACAAGTGCAACTGCTCGAGGTAAACAAAGTTAGTTATATAATTTTTTTTGGTAGTGCACGTAGCTATACGTACATATATGGCCACTACGGCCATGGCTGTACTGGTTTGAGAGCTCATACCCACCCAGTAGCTACAGATAGCTACACATACAGAATATAGCGACCCCTTACCACTTTAGCAATTAGAGTTCTAACTACATTATTCTTCGGATGTACCATGCATTATCAATGATTTAGCTAACAATTGTAGACAAATAATATTATATATAATCACATGGAAGAGTATAATTTGAAGAAGCACCCCATTTAGTGATATTTCAATTTTCTTGTCAACTTGATGGTATAGCTATAGCTTAGCTACTACGTAGGAATGACTGAGGCCTGACGATTGCAACTCAATATCGAAGCTCCAATTAAATGCTCATCATCAGTCAGCAGAACAACAAGACGATTGGAGGCTGCATGGAGTATATATAGTTACACAGCATGACTAGCAAGATCATGCAACTTGGGAATGTAAGTGATCAAGTAGCTATTGTTTAATAATAATATTGCACACACAATGATGTGCACAAATGGGAAGCTCCCTTAAAAATTCCCAAGTCAGTTTCAAATGTTGCAAAACATGATCATGGAGTGTACAGAATAAATTTGTAGCCTTGTCCCGGGCACCCCAATCTTTTCAACTGCACACGAGAAAAGAGGGGGAGCCTTGTAAGCCTTATCATGTGCGTGATGTCAGGTGGAACCAACTTCCATGCATGTATGGGTGCACACATGATTATTATGTTACCTTTATCTCCAATAGCTCTGGCCGGTTACGTATTTGGCAGGAATGTGCATACAGTGACACATGCACCGCAGTGTAGAGTCAGTCAAAGAGGAAAGTGGCTAAAATGCCACTTGTCCACTACTAGAAACACTATATATAGGACGTGTGATACTGGCTGAAATGCTATCTGTCTACTACTAGAAACATAATAATGTTATGATACAGTCAATCAAAGAGGAAACATGCCAAAAATGCCCCTTGTCCACTACTACAGAGCAGAGACAAGTGGGCCACGTTAATCTAATATGGGTTATCTCGGTTGCACACACTACATGTACCTCATATAACTATAGATCGATGCAGTAGCCTAGAAAGGATACGGGCGGGTGACAGGAACAAGGAATCTACAAAGCATGGCCTTATGCAGAGGACGGAACACATGCATAGCTACTTACGATAAGCATGCATGTGTTCCATCCTCTAGCTACATAAGGCCATGCTTTGTAGATTCCTTGTTTCCTGCAACCAAGGCAACCTACATTACTTTAATGTGATCCACTTACTTGTAGCTAATATTAAGTATCAATTTACTGATGGAATGTACACCTGCCGGAATCTATATGAATGCCGGTACACCAGCCCTGAATATCATGCCTAACGATCACTGTATAAATTAACGTGGTGAACAGTTCTGAATCCTGAAGTTCTGAATTCTGATTGCAAAGAGAAATGGCAAACAAAGATAGCTATGAGAAGGTTTATGTTCTTGTTTTGTATACAGGAGGCACCATTGGTATGAAAGAGACCTCCGATGGTAAGAAAGTTAATTAATAGCTTATCACAGGGAAGATGGCAGGAGTGACTCTGGCTTCTCTAGCTACATTCTTTATAGCTTCTTCTATGGCCCTACGTATAATATTATGTACTTAATGGCTTTTATTTTAAGATATTTCACTCTGCTCCAAGGAGAAAAATGCTTGACCACATCAGGGCAGATTTACCTTTTGTTAGGTCCTTTGTTTTGATGTCATTAAGATAACCTCAGTATTATTCTGTAGGTTATGTTCCATCTAGCGGATATTTGGAAGAACTCATTGAAAGCTACCCAAATTTTAATGATCCAACATACAAAAAGAACAAAGAAGACACAGAAGTAATGAAAGGGGTGATTAATGAAAAAGGCAAGAAAGTTAATTTGAAGCCATATCCTCTACAGTAAGTCTGAGTATGTACATATCATATAATATAGTACACCTGAATTTTAAGCAAAAACTGTCTTGTATGCATGTACGCGTACATACGTATATTATTATACTTGCAAAAATATCTGCAAGATCTTGAAAAAGTTACCTAGTGTAAGTGTAAGATTCTTGATGCACATTCTTGCATTCAAGCTCCAATAAAGTGACATCGATTACTTAATAATTATTTTTCTATCCTAGTCAAACTCAGGATGGCTACATGGAATACTGGAATTCAACCCACTTCTGGACTCCAGCAACATGACCATGGAAAATTGGAAACAGATCGCTGAGACTGTATACAACAATTACAAGCATTTTGCTGGATTTGTCATCCTCCATGGAACCGACACAATGGCTTACACTTCTTCGGCTCTCTCCTTCATGTTGCAGAATCTTGGTAAAGCTGTTGTCGTCACTGGCTCTCAGGTCCCTCTGGCCCAGCTGCGAACAGATGCCATCGAAAATTTCATTGGTTCCCTAATATTGGCTGGTAGGTATGGGTCCACCATCACTGAGGTTGGACTCTTCTTTGCCAATACCCTCTTTCGGGGAAACCGAGCAACTAAAGTGAATGCAAGTGGGTTTGCTGCATTTGATTCACCTAATTATCATTCGCTTGCAAAAATTGGAGTTAATGTTGAAAGTAAGTTGCCACCCATCCTTTTATACCACAATTTTCAAAGGCAAACATTTACAGTTAACAAGGATGCCCTGTGGCCAACAGACCCTTCCAAGATACTTATACTGCACAAGGAAATGGATCCTAGTGTGGGAGTGTTCATGCTTTTTCCAGGCATACAAGGGGACATGGCAAGTTTGATGATTCTTTTTTATCCTAATGTTACTCTCATTACACGGTGCCCCATGCATGCCCATCCCACCATGCATCCCAGGATAATGTGTGAAAGTAGCTAACCTTTGAAATGACCATAATATAATAATTATATCCCTGCATGACCACTCAGCCACTATATTTTGGCCGCAGTCGATCCATAGCAAGACCACCTCACAAACAAGGCCAGTCTGCCGTGTCCCAGTAATTGTTTTGATGTCTCCCTATTATAGGGTGCAAAATTATTTCAGGGCATGCTATGCCACCCTACTTTTGATTATAGTATAACAGAACCCATGCACTGTAACTAATGTAACAGCCATGAATATCATTATAAAGTATGCACATACCGGGAATTATTGATACCTGTAGGAAAATGACTAGCTATTTCAGACACCCTCTGGTCCCAAAGTGGTCATTGTAATGAGGTTCTACTGTACTCCCTAATAATAAATTTTTTTGTGACTCCATGGCAGGTGAATGGTTTTCTGAGCTCAGACAAAGTAAAGGGTGCTGTCATCCTGACATTTGGTGCAGGAAATGGTCCCGATAAGAACCAAAGTGTGATGGATGCATTTAAAGCTGCCAATAAACGTGGGGTACTGATGATCAACGTTACTCAGTGCCTTAAAGGAGAAGTAGAGGCAGCATATGCTACTGGATTGGTCAGTAAAATAAGTAGCTACACAATAAATTCTGCATGTTTTTAGAATCTTTGTTCTTATAATAAGGCACTTGCAAAAGCTGGCTTAATTCCTGGAGGAGATATGACGCCTGAAGCAGCTCTGACAAAGATATCATATCTCTTGGGAAGGAGCGATCTCACTCAAGAATCAAGAATTGAGGTACATATGTGTCTGGTATCAGTATACCAATGCCAACTACATTGATTAATAGGCTCTTCATGAAGATATTCGAGGTGAGGTGTCTCCGGACTCAATTCAACAGAATTATTGACTGCAGAATAAAACTGATGATTTCAGAGATTGAAACTTATTAATTTACTATTATGGATAGATTGCTAGTTTTGCTTATGTAGATTAATTACCAGCATTTAGTCAGCATTGCTATACATGCTCAATCTATTATTTAGCTGTATAATATTATGTAGAGGAAGCTGATTTAAACTGATGTGGTTCACAATAATAATTATTATGATGTGGTTTTGGAGCCTGGAGCAGCCAGTGAAACTACGTACCCGTGAGGATGTTCAATTTGCTGCAATAGGCTAGTCTAAGAGCTATAAACCTGATTCAGTGCATGCTATTAGCTATAGCAGCCCTGAATAACTGTGACATACTGTGAATTTTCTAGCTGCATGCAACAGAATTCGAACCTGCATGAACTCACACTTTTGGGCCTTGATGTATAGCTATACCCCATAACTACAGTTAAAGGTAATGATCAATGTGCGGCTAACTCACAGGTACCTAAGGTAATATCTATTAATTTGAGTCATTACAGTTTCTATGAAGTCAAATAAGACAATTATATTGACCCCCATGGCTACCGTAACAATGGTTACATATTGTTGTTACTAACTTCATACCTCGTGAAGTGTGTCTATTCCAGGGGCCATGATTAAGGATGGATGAGGGGTAGCTAACTAATTTAAAGTTAGGCCTGGGGATGTTGTATTACTGATTAGAATCAGATGTAGGATGATCTTTAGCCTATGGTTAACTTCTTGATCATGACGGCCCTCCTCTACACTCTTTATTGATGTCCCCTATAGCTATATAGAACCTCAGAGTAATTTGGCGAAAGTGCATTGGGAAAGCACGGTAATGCCCCACCCTCTTGCGGGGGTTGGGACATTACCTTTTCTGGTGGCATGCTATTGCCACCATTTGGCCTTCTCCCAGGAGCACTGATCACGTTGGTATTGAACCAACGGAGACTTAATTTAAAGTTTGTGGACGGGTGGGTGGGTCAACGTTGCTGACGACGATCCCGGCCTGTCTCTGACAAGCGGTGGTGGCGCTGGTTCCCCGGTCTGCCTCATTGCTGCTTCATTTCGCTCTTCTTTAATTTCTGACTTTTATCTTGCACAGCACTGTCTTAAAGCAGATCTTACGCGGCCGGTGCCCCGCCTTTTGTACTGCGCATGCTCAATGCATGCTGCTACCTGGTGATGTAACCACGCATGCTGCGCAAGCCCATTCCTAGGCCTCCTTAGTTATGGCTGCTATTTTAGTGCATAACTCGAACAAGCTTTGTTATTTCAACAGGAAACACCCAGCGCTGAATAGGCCTCGTCGAGAGGAAGCTATCGACACCTTAACCGTATGAATTGCTATCGCCGCCACTTTGGGATATCAAGCCGAAAAATCGGGCGTCCGGAATCGCTACTTATAGTCTATGTACATTAAGCTATAGCTAATTCCTGGATTCTCTAGGCAGTGCTTTTCTTCCTAAAGTAAAATTGACATCAGTTGACACATACACGCAATAAGAAAAATGAATGTACGATTTCAAGATCTTAAAACTTTAAACACTGAGTCTCATATTGAAGTAGATTCACATGATATTGAAAAGATGGGGCATAATATTTAACAATATTCATTGGATGTGAGAAAAGATTACGACTAGAACAAATATAGCTTTCTCACACCATTATGTCCTGGTGAAAGGGGAGATTCCAATTCTTTGTCTTGATGATTATTAGTCTATTCAGAGAGTGAATTAAACTGACCATACAAATCATATCACGGTCACATTGTGCAGATTTTTTGCTGAGTATAAAATGATTCTGCCCCCCCCCCCCCCCCCCCCCCCCCACTGGATGAAACCCTGGTTGAAAATCTCAATAATTATGGACATTCATGCACTACTGTTCAGAATGCATGTTTACACAAAGCATAGCTAGTATTATTATTACCCCGCGCGCATGCGCAAGGGGTAAAGCAATCGGTTTGTCCGTCTGTCGTCTATGTCGTCGGCACGAAAATCGCCAGATCTCGCGTTCTAGGCATCTGTGCGTGCTGTAAGCACAACCAATCGGTAGATGTCCGTGAAAAACTGGTATGTACGCGCTTCGATTGCTCAAAAAGGCTTACTGGTGCTACAAATCGTGCATTTTCTGTTCAGCATGCCTGTGGTTTATCGACCACACCCACTCTTTAGCATAAAAGTATGCTGATGCGACTGCGCATGCTCAAGCTCAGTGTTGGAAAGGGTCGTCAGGTCATGAAACAGCTATGCCGCCTCAATACTGCGCTACAGTAGCTACAGAGCGCGCGGGGTATGTGCTCTACAGAGCTCTAGTTTTGGAATGCAACACCTTTTCTTACTTCCTCTTATCTGAGTTATCTATATAATAATATCACTTACCTCAAAAACGTCCAGAGACCTTGGTGTTCTCATTGGAGCAATGGATGAAAATGGATTTGCTTTCAAGTCTGGTAAACTTAACTGCAATGACCGGTTGCTGGCCTGCAATGGAATCGACTTCACCAACAATAAATACACAGTTCAGCAAGTAGCTAGCTACAGGATATCTTTTATAAAATGGCTCGGGAAGAAGTTCTAATTAGAATGGCCATTAGCCAAGGTATCAGTCTACCAGGGATTAATAAAGCTTAGGAGGAACTAGTAAAGATCGTGTGACTACATGTACTGAAAACAACAATGGAGATATAGACGACAACAAAGAAAGTGAAAATGAAGATGAGGAGGCTGTAAGTGAGCTTTTATTGCCTGTGGCATCTAGCTATGGTGACAGTCAGCCAGAGGTTAATGAAAACAGAGATAATGAAAGTTTTGTGACCAATGAAAGTAGTGAAGGAGGCAAAGGAAAGCAGCAAGATAATAGCACAAGTGAATCTTTGCCAATTACCATTAATGAATCATACCCAAAAGCTAAAGAAAATCACTTGACCAAGGAAAGCAACACAGATCGATATCCTGGAGGCAAAACAAAGGAGGAAGTAAGAAATGAAAAGGTTATGATGGAGCCATCATCACCAGTGGCAGTATCAGCTAGGGTAATACCAGTGTAGGTGGAGCTGTTGTGGTTGGTAGAGACAGTGCAGTGTGAACGGTACTGGAGCAGCAGTTACAACAAGAAATCAAAGAAAAAGTTTCCCCTTTCTCTAAACTTTAAGAAATTCTTTAATTGAAGCACATCCAATGCAAACTTAAAACTCAAATAACTTCTATTTTTGTTTGTATATTGTACAGTATAAGTTACAATGTTGTAGCCAATGTTATGTACCATGTTTTATTTTAAATTATTGATTACATCACTTCAAGTAATGTTCTTGTGACCATAAACTAATTGTACTATTGATCTATAAGTTTTGTAAGAAGCTATTAGAAATTGTGAATTCCACTAGCTATATATGCATGGCTATTGGTAGCTTGCTACTGTGAGAGATAAGGCATTGATCTGTAGTAAATTCACTTGAGTGACCGGCTGAACAGCATCTTGTACGTAGGCAATTGTAATAGGGACAGTATACAGTCCACCTTTGATGCCATGGTTTTGGGTGCCCCTGAACTCCACATCATACTGATATGCACCCAACACTATAGATACTGTCCATCGCTGCAGCTGCTGGATTTGGAATGGGATACTGTAAGCCAAAAATCGAAACAGGAGGCTTGTGGATCTGTAACTCGAGTAAACTTCCTTCCATAATTATAAGTATTAGTTGAAATGGTCTTTTCTGGTCAGATTTCGACAAGGTCCAAGAGGCTTACAATAATAATAATAATATTATTATTATTATGCTAATGAGTATTCATTTCCATCCCCATGACGTGCGAAATACAACCCCCCACCTCCCATCCTGTATGTAGAGACATCATAGGCCAATCTCAATGATTTTGATTACAGTTTAGCACGGTGTGTTAAACCATCCAGATGTACAAGACAATAATAATATTATTGTTCCTAATAATATATTTACATAACACGTACACAACCTTACACTCCTCACTCCCAATTCATGGACTACCTTGGTTGAGAAGATGGTTGAAGGGGTGACCAGTCAATTTTTTCTGAAGAGGGAGGAGATTTAATTGAAAAGGCACACTCTAGACCGATACTTTGTTGGCAGCTTGCATTAGTACAGGTGGGGTGGAAGATTCCCTCTTGGCCTAAAACCCAGCAGGAGCTAGTGATAAGCCACTGTAGACAAGGTGAGGCACAAATAGTCTGTAATGGTTGATATAGCTATAAGACCCAAGAATGATCACAGTTGATGAATATTGATTATGGCACTAACCGTAGGTACTCTACTGATGGCTGTAAAATACGTATAATATAAGCACTTTATTAATTCTTTCAATTGAAATCCTTTTTCATTAAAATTGAGTTAGCTATCTTTGTCTCAGTCAATGACAAGTATATCTGATATCAATAAAGCATACAATAACCGCGGAATGCCCTGCAACAATCTTCCATCAGCCCATTGAAATTCTGTAACAGCTAGTCGAAATCGATACTATGCCACAGTAATAATTATACCTATACACAGGCAGGCCCTTAATTGTGTTTGCTGCCAGTGATGCAATCTTGCTGCTGGTATATTAGTCCACTTTTTCTACCGCTACTGAGTCACCGTGATGATGCCCTGCCAGCTCCATTATTAACATTTTATACTTTGCAATTATAATCAGACACATTGCAAACACAGGAAAATTAACATCAATTTTTATGGAGTGAAGGTAGCCATATATACATATTATTATTATTGTTTATTAATAAGAATGCAAAGTTAAGAATTGCAGCAAAATATTATTATAGCAGTATCATTCATTATCTATGTCGTTAAAATTAAAGTGCACAATTTGAACCCATTCCTGTACTTTAAATTATCGTCTCAATTACAAGGAGAATTATGACCAGATAAAGGATGTAAATGATATCAAAGGATTTGCGAAGAATTTCTCCAGAATTTTCTGCATTGGAATCAATAATTAACAATTACTCTACATGTAAAAGAGACTGTAGAACTAGTGATGGTAGGATAAAAAATACATGAACAAGAATCAGTAGAAATACCGTAGTTAATCGAATATAATGCATGATCCAATTTAATGCAAGAAATTCACTTTTGATGAATTCTTGTAACGTTTATATTATGAAGCGATCGATGACCTTCATCAGAAAAATATGCATTATTTTGTCCATGCGTTATATTATTGCAAGATGCATCCTAAAATCTCTTTTCAATCAACAAATTTTCTATGGAAAGTGAGTATAGGTTTGGCTAATCTATAGAATTTGCCACAGATGGTCACATACCATGGTGGGTAATTTTCATTCAGTGCTAGTTTTCATTAGCCATGACCATCATGATTGTAGCGGCTATGCACTCCATTGCGCACAGTACCCCCCTCGCCCTGCCTTGTGGATTGTAGCAATATCGATCACAACGATAGTAAGTTATAAAAGCCTTTAGTTTATACCCTTTTGTTGATAATTTTTGCCATGGTTGCCATCTTGAGCGGTGACCTTGTGCCTAAAAATTAACCGATCTACTGTGTAAGGATCCATAACACAGCGCAAGAGCGGTACTGTGCACAATGGGAGTGTGTGGCCACCATGATCATGGTCACGGCTGGCCCCACCAGGCTCTCCTTCTCCTTTGCTTTATCACGTGCAACATTTGTATGTGAAGAGAAAAGAAGACGGGGAGCCTGGGAACGAGGCTAGTGAACAGGACATGCGCATGCTCTATATACAGAGCTCTAGTTTATAGGTGCAGTATATAGCATACCTTTATAATGGGGAATTTATTGTGCACTCAAATACGACATCTGCCAATGCAATTAACTGTCACTTATAGCTACTGGTAAGGATTGCTATTCTCTTGACAGTTTTGGCACAAACTAGCTCAGTAACACAACTCAGGACTGTTAAGGCAGCCTCAGCTGATAACTGTGCAGAGGCTTGTAAAATGCTTGTATTCAGCTCTTATCACTAATTATTGCCAATTACATGATCGTGAATATCATTAAAACTCGAGCGCACGTGATCGTATCCCCATAGTCAGTGTACAAGCGACTTGAGTTTCAAAATGCGTTCAAGAAAACGGCCGAGGCGGCTACCAAAATCCCTTTAGCACCGAAGCTTTTGAGGATACTGAAGTCCATTGATGATTGTTCGAGGTCGAGCGGGGTGGAAAGGCTGTCCAAATTTTAGCAGTTGCCCGTGGTAAGGTCATGAATATTTAATGAGATCGATCTCAGCCCAAAATATGTTCATATCCGTCCATAACTTTCGAGCGCTTAGTTTTTTGCAACCATTCCACCTACTTTAGACATCGCTAGTGTCTGTTCTTTCGTTTGAATCCTGAATCTTGTATATCTGTGGCCGTTTTGGTACCCGCCTAGTCGAAAATAGTCAGTTAAGGAAAAAAACTTTGACCCCCACTAATTTAAGTTAATTAACGATGTTGCCATGGTAACTCATAATTTTAATAAACTACTTCCTTTCCTCTTCAACATGGATACCTTAGTCAGTGATCAAAGTTCACCCATGACATACACCAACAGGTTTTGTGTTGCCATGTTAGCAGTATTTGCTACTTACAATCCAAGTGAGGCTGCCTTAACAGTCCTGAGAAGAAAAACTATGGAAGCTGAGAAGGACAATTTTGTGTCCCACATCCCACATGCGCAAACATGCTAGTGAACTATGCAGAATGCGGGATGCAGGGTGTAAGTTGCGGAATCCTTCATCCCACAAGGTTACATACTAGTACCGCATATTTTCTAACATAGGCGTCACTAAAAAACATTGATCATGCAGGCGCCTCCAAAATTTTAATAGAACTGAAACATTAATTTGCAAGCAGCTAGGTTAATGGGCACGTAAAGTAAGGAGGCACCATAAAGCTGCAATTAAAACGGTTCTGGAAATTTTGCCAGATCCCAGTCAGTACTATTAAATTTTAGTGGCAGTGAATATGTCAGTAGCGAAAACAACAAAAAAAAACATGGTTCTATAGTGTCAAATTTTTTCACTCTGATCACTAAATCATCCTAGCTTGAGTAGCTGGTACTGTAGCCATCAGAATTGTTGTCTCTAAATCCGGAAAGATATCAAAGCAGTAAGATAAGTGCCCATATTATAAATATTAGAGATAGCTTAGTTTGACATCTAAACTGCTAGCTTGATAGATCGATCACTTGGCAATACGTAACAATTAAATAATTGCCGCATAGAATTAGCTAATTGATGTCAAGAAAAGTACATTAAATTAGAACTAAAATTGTACAGGTCTTAAAGTCACCTAAACTGGGGTGGTGACTATAATATTAGAACATTTATGGTATATACTATATAGCTCACAATAAATTGCTGGTTAATATTATCAGAGAGAATATGTTCAGAAACTGTGGGCAGTCCAGATTTACCGGATACCGTAGGACGGGTTTTAATTGCGTAGTTTAATACTGTAAAGTCTGGTTAATAAGCGCATGCGTTTAATCACACTCGGTGGTAAGGAAACATGCGCCTATTAGACAATGTGTGCTTAATAGAGAGTGATGTTTTGGCCCCGCCCACTTTCAGCATGTTTTAGCGCTCAATGACAAAGCTAGCGAGTTATGAACACAGCGATTCTTGGAATAAGCTCTGAAATAGTTCCTAAGAATATGATCAGAAGCCATTACTGGAAGAAAACCGTGAAAAAATAGCCGACTTCTTTGGCAAGACTCGCTTCGAAATCAAGGTAAAGAGTCTGAACCCGTCTCAGAGGAGCATCGCAGTGTTGAATATAGCTGATCTCGTGCAGCTGGCTATCCGAAAATAGGTAGGTAAATTAGTTCTAGCCATGTAGAGCATGGAACACTCTTGATCGAACAGTGAATATTACTGTCATCTTTATTGGGCGCATGCACTTATTAGACGATACTTAACAACAGGAAAGAAGCATGCACTAATTAAAAAATATGCACTTAATAAGCATGTGCGCTTATTAACCAGACTTTACGGTAATTGCATTGTAGTCAAATCAGGCCAAATTACGAATCGAATAATTGTGACAGACAACCCCGCACCATATAGTAGTATACGTGCACATTTATGTTTGCGAATCTATTAATTGTGAAACGTACAAAAACTCGCAATTTGCAATTAATAGATACTTGCAATTAAAACCCGACCTACGGTACATAGCTATGTACGTTGTGTATGAATTTCTAGTTGTAATTCAGGAATACTATTAATCGTTAGAGTAGTTCAGTGTAATAATCGAGGGCTCATACCATCAAAATTAATACACTTTAAACGGTACATTAAATGACATACTTGATGTTTGGCACAGTAATCCAGTGTAACGATCAGGACATGAACAGACAGGTGTTGTAGCATTGATGCGGATGCATGTTCCTCCATTCTCACAAAGATTTTCGGTACAGTCGCTCACAATAGGTTCATCACATATTTCACCAGTATAGCCCTCAGCGCAGCTACATGTATCATTTGAGACACATACGCCATTTTCACAAGGAGGGTCACACACAACTGCATTGGATATGATGGCGTATACATTAGATTGTGATAACTAATATCATACAGCATCTTAGAATAGGAATCTCAGCCCTAAGCTTATTAGGTGTATAAGAGAATTGTTGTATGAAGCCATATAATATCAAAGACGCCACTATGCCAATTAACGTGATACAGGCACAGGTTAGAGATATTAGCACACTTTACGCTAAGGCCAAAGTTGACAAAGTGCACTGGTGGCAAAAAAAAACAAACTAGCTACATAGTGAGTGATATCCTAGCTTTACCTTGTCGAACTGTCTGTTCATATGGATTGGTGGTAGCTAACTCAGTATTGATCTAGGAGACAATCTAGAACCAAGCAGCCTGTTCTTTTTACAGTGTGGCTGAGTAGCTAACCCTAATTCTGAGGTGTCTATAGTGTCTCTCTGGGGCACACAGCATTTAAAGTCATCTTTTGTTAGTTGTTCATGCAACAGATCAGTTACTACATAGGCTTTGCTTGTGCCACATGGCACTCGAGCCTGTGTAATAGCTAACACATACATATACATGATCAGGAGTAGCCTCATAATATTATACCTAAGCTGCCATGTACATATGATTAGGAAGTATGATCAATCTACCGGGTATGAAGATGACCTAGTGACCTGATTTAACTGATGTCCTGATATATGAATAATTAGGCAAAACCATACCAAAATTATTAACACCTAGATAAATAGGCTGCTCACAAACATGGCAGGCATACATTTTTATAATACTTCATCTGGGTTAAACATTGAAAATATGCACAAAAAGTGTGCACAATCATGCATGTGTGAATGACTCAGTTTTATTCCCAGTTGTAACTTAGGATTTTATTTTGGAATTTTAGTACAGTTTCTGTGCCATAAATTTAAAGAGGGCTATAGCTAATATCACAATCTTGTTTTAATGTTACACTAAGTGACATACTTTGGCACAGCAGTCCAAAGTAATGATCAGGACATGAGCAGACAGATATTGTAGCTTTGCGAGTGCATGTTCCTCCATTCTCACAGAGATTCTCCACACATTCACTCACAACAAACTCATCACATATGTCACCAGTGTAGCCCTCTGAGCAGCTGCACGTATCATTCGAGACACACACACCATTTTCACAAGAAGGATCACATACAACTGCATGGTATTATAATACATAATATTATACATGTATAACAATTAGGTATAGCATCTCAGTCTAGTTAAGGGATGCCAGCCTTATGCTAGCTTATCCACTTGTACAACCCAATTACATATTATTCATGATTCATAGAACAAAAATGACATGACATTGTAGTAATGAATGCATAGTCATAATAATATTTTATACATTGGGGTTATGTGTGCATTAAATATGTGCTCTATGTCAATTAGAGAGCCCCGAAGTTAATAATAATATTAGAATGTACAGAAGTATAAATTCTTTGCACACACGATAGGTACCTGGTAGGGAGATATTAATAATCCTTTCAAGTTCCATGTTGCTTTCCAAGGTTGCCTGACCAATGTCAGTACGCCCTGTGGCAGCAATATCATATTGACAGAAGATGTCATCACCACATACGGCATTGGCTTGCTGTTCAAGGATAGAAGAAGAAAATGTTGGTTCAAAGAATGGGACAAAATTAGGCTGATAGAAAGTGCTCCAGCTTTCTTCTTCATTGTATGTAAACAAACTTTCTTCCGTGCTATTTATGATCCCTAAAAAATTGGAGATATTAGTACAAAAAGTAATAACACTAAATAATCATAATAATTCACTCCTGGGGGAGTATTAACTCACCCATCAGTCTCTTTCATTCAAAAAGGGAGATTAGCTAACGTAGTTGTATGTACAGTACAAATGTCATGTTTACAATGCTCATGTGGGGTGAAAGTAGATCCAATGCATACTGAGGATTTATGACTTTTTGTCTATAAAATAATTTGGATTTTGCCACAGGTGGCCTTTTTCAATCCAATAATATTACTCTGACCCCTAAGTAGAAAATTAATGTTGCCGTAACAACTCACATGTAACTCCAAAATGTCTGTGAATTTCTTCAACATTAGATGATGATGACATTGGCTCTTCCTTATACCTGGGTACAAGATCATCAGTAGGGTCACCATTGTAGTTCCCCATCAGTCCAGCTGTCTTAGATTTATAGATCCGGGGTAGGGTAGCTGAAAGGACAGATATGATCCCATTCTCTATTTTGACTTCAATGTGTACTCCACTGGAGAAGATGGCAGATATGGTATTTTCCATCCTTTTCAGAGTAACATTGTTAAATTGCTGATTAGACAGTCCTTCAAAGTCAAGTAATTCACCATTCACAAGTGCATCAATGTCATCAACAATAATCTCACTGTCTACCACTTGAAATTGGACAGTATCTGAATCAGACTGCTTAGCAACAATAGCTGAATATGCTGTAGCTGAAATCAAAGTTCCATCAGTATCTCTAGCCTGGATCATTCGTCCTTGTAGAGTGAAACTATCATCTTGTGTCTCAATTAGCACATACTCTCCAAATCCATTGAAGGTGTACTTAAAATTATCCAAGGTCACAATGTGTGGATCACCAAATGTGAAAGCTGTATACACAATAATTGCTATTATAGTAAGCATAATACTGCTGGGAATTCAACCATAAAGGCAGAGGCAGGGTTATTTCAAGGGTGGGGGGAAGAGGGAGGCTTTTGCCCCCCCCCCCCCCCCCCCCCCCCCCCCCCCCCCCCAGAAATTGTTTTTTGGTCCTTAAAGAGAGAGAGATGTAGCTGCATAATAACGAAATGGTAGCTAAAAGGTGTTGTCATCATCATCTTAATAATATTATTATATGCTCTTAGAAGCTACCAGAAGCAATCTCAGGGGCTGTAAAATTAAAAAAATATTTCCTGGGGAAGCATGCCCCCAGACCCCCCAAGATGGGTGTGCTTACGCACGCACTGTGCTGATTCTTTCCACTTGCCTCCCCTAATATGTGAGCACTAAGTATTTGCCCCCTGGAGCAAAATCCTGAAATAAACCCTGAGAGGGATTACTGCAATCATTTGGCATGTTTTGTCTGTCAGTCTGTCCATCCAAACCCTCCTAGCCGTGTTAAGTAGTAAGGATCACCTAAGAGGAAGTATGCATTAATATTTGCCAAAAAGGAATAATAGTATGTTAAGTCCTGCCCACTGGTGTAGTAGTGTGCAGCTGTTTTTAGTCTGTGTTTACAAGGCACCTATCTCAGCTACCTGCACATGACTGATTGCCATTCTGTGTTTTGCTGGTCAGTTGTCAATGCAGTGGAGGATCAAAAATTTCGCGCGCTTTGCGCGCAGTTGTCACAAAGCCCCCCAATTTTGAAAATTGTGTCTACGCCCTTGAGAACCCTATTCAGTCTAGGGTATGTAGTTCAATACTATAATATCGTTCCTTCTCACCCCTCTCATCCTTCTCTTTCTCTGGCCCACATTCATAATGGCACATTCAGGAGCCAGAGTTAAATCCAGTGAGGGGATAAGAGGAATCATCCCCCAAATGATGATAGAAAGTGAAAAGAGAGAGGGGAGAAAGAACCTCCACCTCTCCCTCTGAGATTTTCCCAGGTTAGTATTAGGGTATGGGATGGGGGTGGGATTAGGGTTAAGGTTAGGGTTTGGGGTCTGGGACATCTCAGGACAGTCACTGGCAATCCTAGATAGCTAACCCTCCTCTTCTTAGAGGCCTCTATTCTTTAAATTTTATCTCTTGCTACTCATGAACTTCCTTATTCCCTTCTGGGATCCATGATCACAAATGACATTAATTTTGTGCTAGAAGCATGCTGTAGAGAAGCTATAGAGCATGCACAATAGACTCCAAAAGCTTGAATATGCACAATAGATTTCATAAGGAACTAGGTGGGCGTGTTCGATGTAGGTGTGTCCAACATACTTGCATGACTTGTAGCTTCTCTGGGTAGCTATTGCCTTAAGGTTAAGAACAAGACAGAAGGGTTTTTTCGCTGTCTTACACCATTCTATCTCATTTACTGACCCTACTTTCGCTTAAATATTGAGATTTACCGATTTTTATGCTGACAGACGACAGACGAAAGCCAAACCGATTGCTTCACCCCTTGCTGCGCATGCGTGCATGCGGGGTGATTACATACAGTGGGACCCTGCCTAATGGACACCCCTCAATGGCGGACACCTGCGATGTAACAGACAATCTGAACATCTGGGTTGTAATTCCATACACTTCAATATTATAATTATAAAAACAATAAAATTGAAGGATGAAGTATAGGGATGGCAGGGTCAAAAAGTACGTAAACTAGACTTGTAGGGACAATCACATCCACTATACATCCCTACACTTGCTTTTCTCGATTATCATGCACCTAACTTCTTCGTTAAGCACTCTTGACTTGTATGTGGAAGATATTACTGTTTTTTGTACCCCTCAAAAAGCAAGTGTAGGGATGTATAGTGGATGTGATTATCCCTTAAAAGTCTTATTTATGTACTTTTTGACCCTGCCATCCCTACTTCATCCTTCAATTTTATATTGTTTTTATACTTGTTTCTGTTGTTTTTTATTGCTCTCATAATAATTCATCTTTCATGATTTGCTGTCAATATTCCAGTGTAGAAGAATGAAATCATATCTGGGCAAAATTCTTAGCCACACCCCTCGTTAAAGGCTTGCGTTCCTGAAGAGATTGACAAAGAAGTGCAGCGTTAGGCAGCTGATATCTATGTAGCAATGAGACTCTTTCGTTTAGGGAGAAAGCCAAGTTCTAAGTTTTATTATTGGCAGCAGCTAATCTGTACGTTACAGCTCCTCGAGCCTTGCGCAGGCTTCATATCCATGATCTATCCAGCGGAGCACTAGCACTGCACGCGCTAGCGAGTAGCTCACTTATGCCTAGCACCTTACCGTTCCTCGAGCCTTGCGCTTTCATATCCTTGATCGATCCAGCAGAGCACTAGAACACTAGCGCTATCGCCTAGGGCCAGGGCGCTATCACATGATTTCACCATGGCAACACATTGTGAGCATGCACATTAGGCGTATCGATCGATCAGATACGCCCAATTATTGTCAATGAACCGTACACACCCACTATTACGTAACTATCAAGATAACGCAAAATTAGCGTGCCACTGCACTGCGCGCTACTAAATGGAATGGATTTATGCTTAAACTAAGATGAGAGGTCAAGGCAATCTTGAGTTATCCAAAGAAACTAGAAAGAAAGAAAGAAAGAAAGTAAGAAGAAAGAAACCTTGACAAAATGGCTATTTTTTGAACATCTGGTTCTGGTATGTATAATTGAATTGATGGATGGTCTTGGTCTTGTTTGATAGATAATTTGCTGGAGATTTTGATTTTCACACTTAGAAATTTCACAAAATTATCTATTTTGATATATTTGGGTATTTGTAATGTATTACATAGCTATATGGCATATCCGGGCCATCCCTACTTACAGAGTCTACCAACTCTTTGATATTCAAACCCCCTCAATAACAGACACCCTGCTTTTCCATCTAACCATAATAGAGGAGGGAGAGTACCGTATGGTGGGTAATTTTCGTGGGGTCTAATTTTCGTGGAAAGTCCGAAAAGGCCCTCAAAATTAATTTTCGTGGTTTTAAATATCGTGCATGACAGCAATAAGTACAGGGGCGTGGCAGTGCTGCACAAGCGATGATGTAAACAATACAGGCGCTCGCGATCTTCTTTGTTACTAACTTAAGCCATATATACATACGGAGACTTGGACAAATAGCATGAGATAGAATAATATTAGTATCAAAGACGCTATCAGTTGGACGACAGTGGCTACTATTGCTTGCTAATACTGTAAAGTGTTGGCCGCACTGCCACGATGTTTGTGGCCACGCCCATCATCATGGACTCGCATATCACCATAGGCATTTATTTTCGTGGGTGGAAAAATTCGTGACTGCCAAGTCAACCACGAAAATAACGAAAATTATCACCCCACAAAAATTACCCGCCATACGGTATCCTACTGCACTATGGGCCTGTGTTACAACCCTATACAGGGGTCATGATCTTTGTAATGATATTCATATACAAAGTGGTTTCACAGATTGTCCTACAACATCACATAGCAGATTCATCAACCTGCATTAGTGCTCTACAGGACATGAGGATTAGCTACATGCCCACAAATGGCTAGGATTGAGGCCTCAAGCCTGTGAATATCATTATAAAGGTCATGACCCCCCGTAATGTGTTGTAACACAGGCCCATAGTGAAGTAGGATACTCTCCCTCCCTCTCTATTATATTATACTTTTGGTATAACGGACACTTACTTTGGTCCCCTTCGAGCCTGCGCAATAGTGAACAACCTCACATAAGGATAGTTAGCCACACCCAGCGACCAGTAGCTAGCTAGCTACAATAAAGACAAATTCTTTCTTAGAAGCTGTCAGTTGACAGATCTCTCATCAATATGGTCTTTCTCGTCATGACGTTCACAGTAGTGCTTCATCATAGCTGACTGCGATTGTAGGATGGGTACATGGTCAACCACTAACCCCTGAGCAGCTAGTGACACCTTGCTACAGTGGACAAAATCTTTAGTCCCCAGAATGGTATCCACTTTACAGGGGTTCCACGGTAGCTAGCTATTTGGGTGGCTGCAATGTATTGAATTATCCCCTAAGATGAGCCAATCAATTATTTTAGTGATCAAACAGCTATTATATATTTACATACATGCACTAAAATAATAGTCGTACCTGGCTGAGGTGGCTCACATGATTCACCTTTTCCTGAAGGTCGTCTTTCATAATATAATTGGCATGTAACATCCTTTTGGTTTCCCTTGCAGCAATAGATTGCAGGCAGAACATCAACAATAAAGTGTCTGATGACATTAAGGCCATAATTCCCTACGGGTGCAACACGATCCACAGTTCCTCCAGATCTAGGTCCAATGATAAGATTCCCATCGCTGTCATAGCAGCATTGCTGTCCAGACTCCATATTTTCACTAATAATAATCCAATAATTATAACCAAGCAACATAATATTTTCACTTTACGGGGAATAACCATCACTCAAGTTGAACGTAATTAACAATTAGCCAGCAAACTCTGAGGCTGGCAGAATGATTTGATGTTAAATATTATATTCATAGAATGATAATAATTTATTATATATTACTCTCTTACCATCATTTACTAGTCGCTTAAATTGCACGTAATAATATTAATTAGTCAGCAATATCTGAAGCTGGCAGAATGATTTGATGTTTATATTCATACAATGATATTACTCTCTTACCTGGTGATAGTTGCTTGCCGGTAACAGCTAGCAGCACCTGGATGAAAGAAGGCAACCAAAGCATCATGAGTATCCCTCACGAAACCACTGTTAGGTGCAGCAGCCCTGTCAACTGTCTGACAACAATCAGGAACTCGGCCCAGTAACATTTCACCTATGTTAGAAGGCTCAGACATGTACCACTCAATGCATTCGTCCGCCAAATTCAAAGAATCAATTGCGTAATAGAAAAAGCTTGAAAACCATTGAGAAACTTTGTCCTTGGCAGATTTTATAATAGCAGAAACTTGTAAAGCCATTTCTTGAGCTCCTGTGGGTAGAGCATCGCCAACTGAAATCCGTAGTGCCACGGGATAGAGATTTAAACTCATCTGATTATTTGAGAGCACAGTAAAATCAATTATTCCAGAGTTGGGGTGCCCACTTGTGATATTCAAGAAAGGTATCCAATCTTTTCCGTCATTTACAAGTCGATAAAGTTTGAGGTCAACTGTAAACAAAGAAGGGTCCACCATTGGAAGTAGCGACTGTGGATCCCAGTGCGCTGTAAACTGTTCTTTGCTGTTTTGAAGTATAACCAATGTTTTTTGGTCCACAGTTATATCAGAGGTGTCTTCGGGAAGAGCTGTAATAATGTTTGAGCTACAATTAGCTATTATAGTAGTAGCTGTACCATAATTGCCGGAAACTTTGGTGACAATCTTATAATAATTAGCAATTGTAATTTGCAAATGGATCAAGGACTATCTAATCACCTTGGGCACTTTCCTGGGACACTACAGTAATAACATTATTTAATCAGCAAAGAAGGGTTGTTCTACACATTAACGTTTGGCTATTAATAATGTGTCATAATATTATTACACTTATGATATAGATTAATGCATGGTTAGAACCTCCAATGTACAGAAATTATTGAGATTATTGTAACTAGTAACACCCTCTCTTATTACTATTCACCTGCATAAAATCGGCCTTGTCCGGTGTATGTTTCTACACCATTTTTAAGAATTGTGAGGGTAAGACTCTTCCAGCCAATTTCATCAAATCTCGGTGAGATGCATATTGCTGTACGATTATTTGCGATAAAAGCATTGATATCACTTTTACCCTCAAATACACACTTCAACACATCGGTGTTATCAAAACAAGGTCCAGTGAGATGGACAGCAGTACCTCCAAAAATATTTCCAAAACGAGGACCAACAGTAAGCCTCACTGTAAAGAATAATAGATATTATACACAGTTACAACCTAGCTATTCATATCATCAATAGTATAATAATATTATACTAAGGAGGGAGGGAGAGTATCCTACTTCACTATATTATGTTACAACCCCTTTATGGGGGTCATGACCTTTGTACTGATATTCACATACATAATATAGCAGCTGCATTGCCTGCAAACATCTAGGAATGAGGCATCAAGCTTGTAAATCATTATAAAGATCATTATAAAGATTAGTGTTGTAACACCGGCCCATAGTCAAGTAGGATACTCTCCCTCTCTCTCTATTATTATAATAATAAATACTATACTCTTGATATTGCAATTCCATATTTTCCCTCTTTTCCCACTATAATGTATTGAATGCAAAGCAAGCATACAGATTTCAGTGCAGTTAAGGATAGTCTCATCTCAATGAAAACTATAGAGCTCGATCTGTAGATCACATAGCTACCCCACACGCACATTGCACAATCTATAGATCTGCTTTTGTTTGTATGGGGAAACAAATATTGAGTAGAAATGCTGCTTGGTTGTATCAAGCGCTTATAGCTATAGAACCCATAAGCCCTTGGACTCCTGGTGATATCAGCCAACAAACCACTGACTCTCTCTGCACCAGATTTAGACTAGGTAGACATATATTTGGCTTTGCATTCCAGTTTGCGGATACGGATATATGCCCCATTAGCATTATTGATGACCTAGCTTTACATCATATTTGTTATGCGTATGAGCAGAAAGCACAAGATCGCATGCATAACGCATTGAGTGGGCACTGTCGATAGGCATGGTTACAAAGGCTAATAAAATGGCACTATTTGTGATGATACAACTGATTACTTTATAACCCCTTGCGCATTGCGCATGCATGCGGGGTAATCATAGAGTCAGTAGATTCTATATCAGTAGGGATGGCCCAGACACTCCATATAATAATACATTACAAATACTCAAATATCTCAAAACAGGTAACTCTGTGAAATTTTGAAGCATCAAAATCAGAATCTCCAGCAAATTGTCTATCTAACAAGACCAAGATCATTAATCAAAACAATTGTACATGTCTGGAATTGAAGAAGCTACAATTTTCAGTCACATTCAAGGACTCTTTTTAAGCACCTAGTAAAAATATCAGAGGCTGATCAGGGTACCATATGAAAGACCAATCCAAGCACCTTCCGAATATTCAATTATTAACCACAACCAATTAACTAATTAGGCGTGGCAGCGCCATTCAGCCACGCCCTCTAAAACGCTAAATCGAGCTATCCGGAATTTAAGCGGCCACTTCTACCGAACCTTAGCTAGGCCACACCAAATTGATTACCTGTTTCTCGGACAGACCAGCCAGAAATAGTGACCCGGGTGGCGGAAATAAAAAAAAATAAAATAAATGAATCTCATTAAAAATTTTTTTAACCACAACTATTTGAAGCTATTTGCACCTTCTCAAGACTGACATCCATCACATCCAACTTCTCCAAATGTATCTTCCCACAGGCATTCGACAACTGTTTGCGGTTTAACGATTTCCAGGCCATGCTTAACCAATACGCTTAGCCAGGCTGATAAGGTAGCCATACTTTCTTCACCATCAGTTCAGTTCACCATGAGGAGAATACCAGTAATTCCAATTAACGCCCACGAGCATTCCACAATCCACATAGAGCATGCGCACCGCCCATAAATATGACCACACCCACTAATTTATATTTTTTTTGCTGAATTCTACAAAAAGGGACCCGCCGGATCCGAGAAACAGGTAATCAATTTGGTGTGGCCCTACACAAACGGAGGCTTACTGTGATGATCTAACATATCATCGGACGGATTGTCGAAAAACCCCTCTGCTACGATTTTAGTCGCAAAAAACTAAATTTTGGGGGATCCACGGCACGATATTTCGCATGTAGCGCCGAACTGAAAGCAGCCATCGACAATCCGTCCGATAGATCGTCAACATCGATCGTAAGCTTTGGTTTTCGATCGTTAGTACTGCGAAAACATGAGCGCTACAATTCCGGACGGCATTTGCTCGATGAAGTGAGCTCAAAACTGCGGCTATGCGGCTTTTGCCGTGGCTTGTTCAAGGCTGATATGATAGTGACGTCACAATACAAGCCACTAATTGGCTCGCAGTCGGGCGCGCGCCAACGATAATCAGACATGCCTTAACTGCACTGAGTGGGCGATATTGCCATGGCACGCGGGGTATTTGCTCTATGAGCTCTAGTTCTTTCTTTCTTTCTTTCTATTTCATTATCAGGGCTAACTCAAGACTGCCTTGGTTGCTCATCTTAGTTTGAGTATAAATCCACTCCATTTTGTAGCGCAGGTCTATGACATGCTAGTTTTGCGTTATCTCTACAGTTACGTAATGGTGAGTGTGTGGGGCGCTTCAACGAAAAGGATGTGTCTGATACGCCATTTTGTCATGTTACGCGCATGCTCATAATGTGTTGCCATGGTGAAGTCATGTGACTGTAGTCAGCGGCGCGCTCCACTGTCGCTAGCTAGCACTAGTGCTAGTGCTAGCGCTAGCGCCTATAACTTAGCCATAGCTAAGCGCCAGGCTCTCCTGCACAAGCTAGCTAGACCAGTACGAGTGTGATATAACGAGCCTAGCTAGAGGCTAGCGCTATAGTGCTGCGCTGGGATATGGAGACTCGAGGCGTCAATGTACGGGCAAAGCACGGCCCTCAGCAGTTGGCATAACAGCCAGCTCAGTAGTGACAAAGATAGTCGATAAAAAAACAATTGCTACTAGAGTCTTATAGCTACTTGGCTGTCTGAAACAGCCTTCTTTGGCATTTATTGAAGGGTGTGACTACAACTTTTGTGCGCACATGCGAACTAACCTCCCATCTTCTATAATTATATACACTGTATAGTTGCAATAGAAACAACAGTATAAACTAGAGCTCTATAGAGCACATACCCCGCGCGCTCTGTATAGCCACTGTAAGTATTGCAACATTCTGAGGCATACATATGTAGCCGTTTCATGATGTGACGACCCTTTCCAACACCATGCTTGAGCATGCGCAGTCGCATCTGCATACTAAAATAGTGGGTGTGGTCGATAAACCACAGGCATGCCGAACAGAAAATGCACGATTTGTAGCACTAATAAGCCGTTTTGAGAAGTTTGAAGCGCGTATAAACCAGTTTTTCACCGATATCTACCGATTGGTTGTGCTTATAGCACGCACAGACGCCTAGAACTCGAGATCTGGCGATTTTCGTGCCGACAACGACGACGACAGACGGACTACCCCTTGCGCATGTGCGCGGGGAAACCGATTGCTTTACCCCTTGCGCATGTGCGCGGGGTAAAAATGAATAAGGATGAAGTAGGGATGGCAATGCCAAAAAGTATACAAATGGGATTTGTAGGGAGAAAATGAATTTCTTCCACATGCAAGTCAAGAATACTCCAAGGATAGCATACCTTGAATACCGTATAGCGGGAAATTTTCGAGGGTATTAATTTTCGCTGTTTTCGCGGATCAGGGTGAATCCGCGAAATTTTATACCTCGAAAATTTCCCGCTATACGGTATGACTTGACGACCTGTTCCTACACTCGAGCATGCGCAGTCCCACGTGCACCAGCACATGATATCAGTAGAATGGGTGTGGTCGATATAAACCACAAGGCATGCTGAATAGAAAATGCACTATTTGTAGCGCTAGCAAGCCATTTTCGAAGAAAGAGCGAACATATAGCTGACATTTTTCTTGGGACGTGTCCAACTATTGTTGAAGACTCGGGTTTTGTGACAGCTACAGCATAGGGGTCACGGACGTTGCCGGGCTCTCGGATACACGTCAGCCTCCCAAATGCTTTGATACTCATGCCGTGGTAGCCACGGATCATCGCCTCCACAACACAGCTTCATAGTTCAGACATAGTTAGCTCGCGTTTAACACTATCTGCTATGATTTCCATGCACGTGTGAAAGAAGAGGGGCGTGGTTTTTATTGCATCCAATTTGGGGGTGTGGCTTTGTCTCAGGGCTGATCCTCGAAAAATAAAACGCGAAAAAGTTCAAAACCCCACATCCGCGAAAATTGCTACCCTCGAAAATTTCCCGCTATACGGTAATAGGTCTGTACAGTAGGGATGTATAGTGGTTGTGATTATCTCTTATCCCTGCAAATCTTTTCGTATACTTTTTGGCATTGCGACCGCGATAGTCATCAGAGATTGAAGCGGATTCCTTCCTTCAAGGCTTCCAGAATCTGACCTGCAATACAGTGAGCACGGCTTTCGTCATCTACTGCAGCGATATCATGCTGATTAAGACAAACGATGGTTCTTCTTGCAGCATCAAAGCAGTCATGCAGCAGTTAGAAAAATTGCTGATGTTGCATCCAATTACTCCACCCAGTTAGCGCACACGTTCTAATTGCAGGTTGATTTTATAATATTATCTCTTGTATGTTTGATCAGTGATTTATCCTCAATTTGAGAAATCTGATTGATCAGAATATTATAACCATGGTATACCGTAGGTCAGGTTTTAATTGCGAGTATCTATTAATTGTGAATTGGGAGTTTTGTACGTTTCACAATTAATAGATTCGCAAACATACACGTGCACGTATACTACAGTACGGTACGGGATCATCTATTGCAATTATTGGATTCGCAATTTGGCTTGATTTGACTAGAACGCAATTATTAAACTATGCAATTAAAACCCGTCCTAGGGTATCGAAGAAACAGTAAACCACAAATATCTAATCCATTAATTAAAAGGGTATTAGTCACACCCTCTGAAACACTATTTCTAGTTTTCCAATATTGTTCTTGTTAGATTTTTCTTACCTTAAGTAAATCTAAGCTGCTAGCTTTTCTTGATTTTCACCGAGGGATATTCAGAAATAACATCGTGGTAATGCACCTATCAATGTATTGCCCCACCTACCACCCCACTGGCAAAAGGTGGGGATTTGATTGTGTTTGACCAATAAACATGCCCCGGATCAGGGGGATTTGATCAATATTTACGGATAGCTAGTAGGGGGAAATATACAGTCCTAATGGGGGCATTTGATCCTAGCATTCGCTCCAGGGGAGAGGCAATTGATTTCACATAGGTCAAATCCCTCACCCTTGCCCGTAGGGTGATACCTGGGGCAATACATTTATAGGTGCATTTAAAGGCCATGCAAAGTTAATCTTCTGTTTCTTGTCCCCGCCCGCACGTACATCAAACCCCCCGTGTGTACTTTTGATATTCAGATTTTGGCTGGATGATGTGATCAAGCCATAACTAATTAATCAATAATTAGCCATTTTGGGGGTGTGTTCTCGTCGTTAGTTGCTCGAGGCCTGAGTGGATACTCTACAAATGTAGAAAATCGATTGAATGCTCAGCCTCTACCAACAATATTGGTCAGCGAAGATCATCAATAACTGCTATGATACTGGAAATGGAGCAAATATAGAGCTAATCATTGTTGGAGTTGCTGTTTCAGTTTGTTAGCAATTAATGGGGGTGTGGCTAGGGGTGTGGTATCAAAATCATCCATGTCCCTTATGTGCTTTGGATTATCCTATAGGACGAGAAACAGAATATTTCATTTCTGTGGCCTAAGAAAAAAGCAAAAGATGCCATTTCAGCTACCCTGATGACTTGATCTTGCGCATAATATGCCCACAAAACGGAATGAGCAGTCAACTTATCCCTCGGCAGATTCTCTATGGCAATGTTTAGCTTTTCACCATTCAAACTGCAAAACAGCCCCACGAACAATGTTGGAACTTGCAGAACTAAAAGATTATTGCAGCTATGCGGCTACATAGCCGTCCCTTGTACAATTAATGCCAATATCGGGTGACGTCATATCAAATCACTAATTGGCCACAATATGCATGCTAAGTGGCCGTTAGTACAGTGTGTGTGATAAGACTTGAGACTCTGAGATATTACATATTGTGTACTCATACACAAAATGCACCAACAAAATGGCATGGGTTCATAGTGAACATGCATGCACTTTCCTGATAATAAGAAAGTATGGCACATGGTTATAAATGATAAGCCATCATTCATCAACATGTATTAATTTTATGGGTTCTATATCCCAAAATCTCTAGTTAAATGGCTAGCGTAAAATCTCGATTACCGGTTATCGATTGAGTACACATCCATTATCGACCATGATTTTATGGGTGTATACTCATTTATACGGAAAAATTTACAAAGGTGATACGGAGTTCCGTTTACGCTCAAAGAATGAATTGGACGTTTTAGACTTGCTCGAAGAAGCCTAGTAGGCCTAACTTACTTCTATGACATAAAGATGAGGGAGGGAGGGGTATAGAATAGTGTTGAATCAATTTGAATGGACGTGACATGGTATACTGAATGGTGGTCGATCGTATGAGCTTTAAACTAGCCATATGGACTAATATGATTTTAGACACTTGACTTACTTTTTCCAGACCAGAAGAAAGGAGACAGTACTTATATGAACTTCAGAAAGCATCGCCGAAGTTAATATTAGCATTTATATCATATCATATCATTATCAATCATAAAATGTATTGTATACAATGCGGTAATGATTATTCATAGCTCGTTCTTACACTATCTTAGTAATGCTGCACAAGGAACGAGTTAGTTGTAGTTGGTAAAGGGTAATCACACCCGCTGGTTTCTTTATTGTTGACCAGAAATGGTAATCTTGAACAGGTATATAAGTGTCGACAGACAAAAAGCCTTGATTTGGCCGATAATTGCTACATTAACGAGGTATGAATGGGCGATAACAAAATTAATATCCATGGACGGTAATCGAGGCCTGACCGTCGGGATTTGGAGGACTATAGCGTCGTCTCTGATTGCAGTATTGTCTTCATCCGCATATTCTCTTGTAGATGATGTGAAGATCTAAAGTGTTCCTAAGTCAACTTATGAGCCGAACTGATAACTCAGCCAATAGTTGAGGTGTTACGCTACAAGCTACGTGTTTGAAATGTTTTGGTTACACTCATTTATTAATGATGATCCATAACATTTCACACTGCATAAGTAGTAGCCATTTCACTAGCTATTTTGGCACTATGATGAAATCAGCAGCACGCGCATGCGCAAGGGGTAAAGCAATTGGTTTGTCCGTCTGTTGTTGTCATCGTTGGCGTTGTCGTCGGCACGAAAATCGCCATACCTTGCCTCCTAGGCATATCTGTGCATGCTATAAGCACGATCAATCGATAGATATCGGTGAAAAACTGGTTTATATGCGCTTCAAATTGCTCAAAAAGGTTTAGCTACTAGTGCTACAAATGGTGCATTTTCTGTTGAGCATGCCTGTGGTTTATCGACCACACCCACTCTATTGGCATAATATTATACTGATGCGATTGCGCATGCTCAAGCTCAGTGCTGGAAAGGGTCATCAAGTCATAAAACAGCTCTGGTGCAGAGTATGGAGGGGGCAGAGTACGTACTACGCTAGCACTATAGTGGCTACAGAGCGCACCGGGTATGTGCTCTACAGAACTCTAGTATTTACTATAGGCACACACTAGTATGCCATGCTTTTACTAAGGGTCTAGTGTTTCGGGGAATCAGGGTGTCTAATTTTCACTTAGGGAAATAGGCACTCCCATCCATGATATGCATGTATTGATTCATACTTTGCAGGATCAACTTTTTTATGGTCTATATCTGACCCATAAAATTTCATCTCACTAAGGGTGGAAGGAAAGGATGATGTTGCTAGCAAGAAAGCATGGCAGAGAAGCTCTCTGCCATGCAAATTAGCCAATGAATTATAATGACGGCTTTACTATTACCTAGTAAGGTCGCTAGCGTACGTCACCGATTACTGACTAATGCATATTATCGTCGACCTTGGACACATCAATTATCAACCACCCCAAAATACAAACTGCAAATGCTCTGTATTGCATTTGGGGTGTTTGCCGAGTTGACCGGACACGACCTCAGCCTGCCACATGGTTGTGCTGGCCAATACTTAGCTACTGTCAGTCCGTCACTTACACAATGAATAATTTATCACACTAATAGCACGCAGAGATTGAGAGGCGAAGATTTGGAGGCCTAAGTTAATGGTTTATTTTTCCTATCCTCTAAAGCCAAAAATTTTAACATTACCAGCCAAGCAAATGCATTATCCGACAAAAGGACACAGTGGGGTAGACTGTACAAGTGTACTGTACTCGTTCTAATTTTCCAAACGGCCTAAACTAATTACTAATAATATTGTCGTTTGGTCTTAAATAGAATTTGGCCACTGAATCGGCTTGTTCGAGTGTAAATAGAACGGATCTGGTGAATTCGAAAAAATGGAGAAAGCACTAGCGACAACAAAACAGCAGTCAATTTCCAACTATAGTTTATCATCGTCAGCTCTAGTGTCGCTGTGCTCTGAGCGATCGCAAAACAATCGCCATCAGTGGAAGTCCGTGTTACCTTTCCACTTTTAGATGCTGTCCTAGGTGTGGTAGCCACACTCTTCGATCAGTGTAGAGGAGTTTTTCTCGAACTCCTGCTATGTTGTACCATGTGGCCGTTCGGTTGATAAAAACAGATGAGAAAACTTAAAATTCAAGATGTTTGATGAATTAGGAAAGAAATAATATATTACTCAGGGGTGTACCCAGGATTTAATACAGGGGGTTTCTAAGTAGTTGCGCGCGAAGCGCGCGCGAAAAATTGAGCGACCACGCCCACTTTTGGGGCCACGCCCTCTAATTAACGTTCGCCGTTTAGCTAGTAACAGCTTGCCAGATTCTCGAAGATTTTAGCAAAGAAACACAAGGAAAAACACCAGAGGAGAGTTCTAAGCTAAGTTTTAAGAGATTTTAGTGCCTGCAGATGGAATCTGGAAACCAAGGGGGTTTCCTATAGCAGCTAAGTCATACTAAGATAATGCTGAATCTGACTGCCAAGGGGGGTTTCCGGGCAACGAGGAAACAACTAAGGTACGCCCCTGTTACTTAAACTTTCTGTTTGGGCTATTAGAATGTTTGAATAATAATTAGAGCGAGTACGGATTTATTTTCTACTCCGTGAATAATGCAAAGATATTCTCAGAGGTCGATAAAATTAATGATATAGGAAGTAGGTAGTATATTATATAAAGTCGATAATACGTACGTGTGGTTGATGATCGATAGATTAATTGATACCTCCACTGCACAAAACATCACTCAAAGACTGTTGTGGTGGTATAGTCAAAACAGGTACCATTTATGGGTAAAGGACACTCTTTCAGCTGGTGCAAGTTCCATGATCAGTGGCGGATCTAGGGTTTATTGAAGGGGGGTTCTGTTATATTATTCTTGCGTGCGAAGCGCGCGTGAAATTTTAGAAGCCACGCCCACTTTCGGCTAAAATCACGCCAATTTTCGATCGTTTTCAGAACTACCAGTCCAATAGATGGATGTTGAACGAATTTTCTGCTAAAGCATGCTAAGGTGAGCCATAACAGCAGTTTTCTTAGTTCTGTAGCCAGAGAGGGGGGTTCCAGTGAGTTAGCCTATCATCAATACTTCTTACAACTAGGTGCAGCCCAAAGGGGGGTTCTGTCGAAACCTCCGAAACCCCCTAAATCCACCACTGATGATCATACAATCTACGGGTGAGGAGTTCTACTCGTAGTAGCTACATTCGATGGTTGATAATTGGCACGGTATGCTAGCTAGATTATAATTAATTTGGTCATTGTCTCACCTAATACCTAGAACAAGTTTCAGCCCTTCACTATGTTTAATCTGTAATGCTGGTGTCAATTTTTTTGCTTATGATCAACAAAGTTCATATAGCAGCCGTTCAAAGTGGATAATTTAAGAAGACAGCTGTTGGTAATCTGTGGATATCATTAGATATGCTGGAAGATTTGGCGGGGAATTAAATTTGGTTGTTTGGCGGTATATATTACAACTGCCAAATTAAAATCTGCCAAAATTTCCTACTTGCATATAATGTTATACATATGGCGATCCTGTACCGAACCGCCAAATTTAAATCCGCCAAATGTTCAATTTTGGGCTCAATCGTCGAATTTAATTCCCGCCAATTTTTACAGCTATATGGTATCTGGATATATAGATTTACACGGCAAGCAAGCTAGCAGTTAAAGACAAAGCCCAGATGCTGTTCGATAAATGGTGCATTCACCATTATCAAAAATAATGAATGCACTTGAGTTCAGAACCCTCATCGCTACATGTATGCATGAATCATGGGCATGTTTTGCATGGCTCACTGTGTATGCTTGTTCAATATCAGGAATATTGAACTACATACCCTGCACCTGAACATGGTTATGGTACAGTTCAAGACTCTTCAGAGTCAGTGCATCATCAAAGAGTAGGGGAAAGGCACCTGGCTATGTCACTATACAAACTGAAAGCTTCTGTGACAACCTAAATTGAGTTATGCACTTGAGAGCCACTACTACCTATTTACACTGTCACTGCACTGACACTGACCAGCAAGGCACAGAATTGTAGTCAGTCATGTAGCTGAGGTAAAAGCCATGTAAACACAGACGGGCAACAGCTGCACACTACTACATCACTGGGCAGGACTTACATGACCACCGTACTCCTTTGTGTCCGGTGTACCTCAAATGCGTACTTTCTATCAGATGACCCTTACCATTTAGCATAGGAGAGTTGCGACAATTAAGTGCTATCATTGCTCAGTAGCTAATACTGTAGTAGCGGTAGTGAATGCATCAGTAGCGAAAACAACTAGCTATATATTCTAGTTTTACTCTTCATGATTCTTTTAGAAGTTTGACACTCTTATCGATATCACCAGTACCAAGTCATGCACAAGTTATAGCTACCCATCTAAATAATTGATATCCACAAAGGCACCTTTAGATGGAATTGTACAGATCTCTAAATTAGGGTTGTGCCAGTGCAAGAATCAACTTTAGCAGGTGGCTTACGCAATATGCACATAATTATCAAACCTGATGGATCATTGTTGCATTCTCTGGTATCAATTTCTTCCTCATCTACACGAAATATCCAAACTCCTGGTATATCAACATTTGTAGTGGAGTCAACGTTCACAACATCGGGAGTCTGAGATGATGTAATGTTCGCAAACCGTTCTCCATCACCAGCATTGAAACCTACTTGAGCTGGAGTGCCCCCAAAACCACCATTTCCTCCTGAAGCATCGCCAGTTGTCCATTGGATCTCTCCATCAGCATATAGGAAGATTGCAAATGACCTTCTTCCATTAGTTGTCAAAATACACTGGAAAGTATTTGTCTGTACATATATAAATAATAATAATTTGTGATTTATACATTGAAGTTCAACATTCAATGGTTTCAGCTAATCATTCACGTGTGATTTATCATAGCAAACAGGGCTTTTTATGCTACATCACGAATGGATCTAATAAAGGTGTTAGATTAGTGTGGGCAAGTTTAAGCCTCACCCTTCAATTTAAGTGTGATTGAACGACGCATGGGATGGGTAAATAGAATTAATGCAGTCAATTCTGGCCATGGCGAGTTCAATTCAGAGGTTTAGGAAGCAATTTTGATGTGCATAGGCAATGTGTGTGTTAAGTAGGTGGAGAAACTATATACTTAATACGTCACAAAAGTAGTTTAACTACAGATCTGTTTGAAGGAAAGTTCAGTTATGACCACTAACACTCATGTCTGATTCACGCGACAGCTGCAAGTTGTATAGGAATACGTAGAGTTATGGGTGTAGTTACGCACACACGTCTAGTCTACTGATTGTGAATGGGTGTGGTTTATCAATTAAATGCTCATGATCAAGATTATATATTAATGGAACCTGCAGTCTAGTTTGCCAGTATATCATTGGAATAAGTGTGGATTTGAAGGCAAAAAGTGGGGCAGTTACTGTCATTTATCAGTGCCTCCAATTATATGGAATTGTCAGAATTCTGACCATAAACATTTAATTAAATTTTTAATACTAAAAAATGGGGGATTTAGTACATACATGAAGCTTTATAAAATACTGAAAATGCATGGAGAATACTAAAAAAATGGGAAGATTTATACTGAATGACAGGAGAACAGCTTGGAGGCACTGACCTATATTATGGTATGATCTACGAGGGTAAGTTAATTGTGTCAGACTAAAGGTGGGACAAATAGCCGTCCCAAATAAGGGTAGTGTGGGACATAGGATAATTTATCTGAACGAGGGACTGTCCCACTCAAAGTGGGACGGTTGGACAGTCTGGCCACTGCAATTGGCACATGTACATACAGCTGTGTTGTAGGGCTGGATCATAGATAAAGGTAGAGGGATGCACGTATCAATAGTGGATTGATGGTTGCCACATCATGCCACCTTCACAACAGTACTATTATGGCCTTGTATGGCACAGTCAATAAGCATTGTGTAGACCCACTGGCTCAATGCCCATTTATTTTTTTATTATGTCTAGCTACGTGTTAATATTACTATTAAAAGCTTAGTCGAGATTTGAGCTTGTTGGATGTGTCGCTCCTCTCTAGAGTTTGGGGGGGGGGGGGGGGGGGGGGTGCAGGGGCGGCAGAAGGTTGAGAATAGTGGTGTGGCAAGCCTGCCATTACAAAGGCACAGTATAACGTCATAAACATGCTATTTAAACGAATGCTCTTTAATATTTTGAGAAACATGGGCGTGGCCAGGTAGTCGCGAATCATCGGCCTCATGTTCAAGCCAAACTGTGTCTATCATGACTGTATCAATACTAGCTAGCTACTAGTGGAACGGAAAGACGTGACCTGCTCATTACTACAGCTATTTCAAGGTCAGGAAAGTATTCATGGCTATTAAAAAGTGGTATGGCAAATGCCACACCAGCCATATCGCTTCTGCCGCCCTTGGGGTGGGTGTGGAAAGCACAGTCCCAGCTCTACACACACCCTACTCCTTGCACCAAAGAAATATGTACTGGTTATGAACTAAGCTAAGAATGTGAACGTAAATATGAGAATGCTATAATATTAAGACTCTTCACTTTAAGCTCATAGCTATACTCATTAGGGCCAGGAGTAATTTATGTGGTATACATAACATACCAAGTCAGTATGGCTGCTATAATATCCAACACGGTCCCAGGTAGCAATGAATAATGTTGTTGGCTCAAAGAACCTTTGATTGACAAAAGCAGACTGAATGTCCCTTTTAGCCCGGTCAAGCAAAGATATTGTGGAAGTCTCTCTGTACCAAACTGTTCCCACACCCCTGGTGTCCACATCTCCCCAGTAGGGAGCAATTATCATTCGACCATCACCGAGAGGAAAGCTTTGAGGAGTAAACTGACTAACTGGAGCATCAAATGATAGAAGGCCATTATTATTCACCTGTAATACAATGATATTTATAAGATCATAATAATATATTATTATTAAAACTGCTACCTACATTATTACCCCGTGTGTACATGCAAAGGGTAAACATGTCCGTCTATGAAAACAGTCCCCATAGTGATTGATAACCTTTCGGAACAGTGCTAATTAACCCTCAGCGCATGCGCGAGGGTTACGGCAGTCGTTCTGTGTGTGTGTCTGTCTGTTACCAAGCTCGCTTCTACATACCTTATTCGCGAGTCCAAATTGAGATGTTATAAGGTTCCTTATGGTGTTCCAAACTCATGATTTGTGTGGATTTGCAGAGAACGCTTTCAATTTTTTTTGTTCGCTAGTTTTGGTATATATCATTTGCTGATTCTAAGATTCTTGACTAAGTCACTTTTCCGATCCCAGCCAGCTAACTTTTCAAAAAATAGAACACTGGGTGTGTCACACTATATACAGCATAGGCCTAATAGTTATACACATATTATGAGCGAGGGTTACGAAGGCGGGGATATAATATAGCTACCGCTCCTATGGTTCGTCCAGTGTAGCGTGTATCATTATTGAGCTCGCACTTTTCAGAGGCCTTTTCTGGTGATGACGCGTCCGTGTCTGTTGAAAAATCAAATCATGCCTCCAGTCAAGTTGTGTCCAAAGTATTCATTCAATTGCAAATTATCACTGTGTACACTATTAATGAAGTTATTTAATAATTATATGATATCATCTTTATATCTACCTGTGTAGTATAATAATATTATTACTATAAATCAGACAGCACCGAGGGTTTGGAACCACTATAATATTATTATAAGCATGTAGTTAAGTGGAGGTGTGTATAACCAACACTTAACCAAGGATTTTAGCCCATGTAGCCGTGTCATTCGATTCCAAGCCAAATCAATCCTATGATTGATTAATTGATTGTCATTACAACACATCCAGATGCCTATATCTGATCCAGAAATTGCTATACAATCGTCAAGGCCACAGTTAATAGTTGTAACCTGAGGTAAGTAAACACGGAATTCTTTAGAGAGTCAAGCCTGCATGGTAGCTATTTGCTTTGATGCACGTTGGTATCATCTGTATAATTTCTTGACTTAAAAGGACTAGGACTGGGAATGGATAGCTAGCTACTCGGAAGTCGGAAGCTAAGTTAGATCTACAGGCGGTCTAGTAGCAATGCTATCCTAGCTATAGCCGTAATAATTGTACTACCTAGCTATAAGGCCCCAATTCCTTGATTATTAGTTTCTCATCAGGTAGTTTCCCAACATACCATGCGGGCGGGCGGGTATTACCATTATTTAATTAAATTGTTGACCACAACTTATGCAACACTTGAAAGGCACATAAAATGCATGGTGCTGCCTGGGCAAACATTGCTATTGGCACACACAAACAGTATACTAGTCACAAAAGTGGCATCAAGAGTGTCAGTCGTGAAAGTAGCATGGTTTAATAGGCAGTACACAGATGCTTACCAGAGCCATAGCACCCCCCCCCCCCCCCCCAGCTCTTCAACAACATTGTTGCATGCACACGGTCGGTCACGTGATTGTCCACGCCTTTTATTACGTCATTGGAATGCACTAATGAAATAATGGTGATAAATTCTAACTTAAAAAATTGATGCGGGCGGTTGATGAGAAACTAATAATCAACGAATTGGGGCCTAAGTACTAGCAGCTATAGTTTAGTAGCTACTGCCTCAGCACTGGCCACTGATCCAGTGATCCCTGCTCTGCCTGGATGGGGGGAAGGGGGATGACCCCCTTGCCCCTCTGCTTCCGTTGCCTATGAGTTAGGGGTATAATATATACAGGGTTTTATCTAGCGACAAAAATTTGGGGTGGAAGCACGATAAATGAGTGGGCGTATTTAGCACGCCAAGTTGTTAGGACGTATTTGTAGGAGAATTTCTTTAATTCTTCCAGGTAGTTTCGGGTAGTTTTTGATCAAAAACAAATGCTAGTGGTTTGATTTGGTGACTTATTGTAATATTTTGATGCTTAATTTGATTAAAGTCAAATTCTTAGGGGGGGGGGGAACTAGGGAGTTTGGGGGGGGAAGCTTCCCCCCCCCCCCCCCCCACTGGATGAAACCCTGATATAAGATCTTGAGTACACCATACAGTAATATACAGTGCCTGGTGGTACAGTCCAGGTCATACTAATTGAAACTACATCTTATCTTGTTATGCATGGTACTCGAGAGTGTATAAACAATTAGTATGTACACTGACAGCTGCCAGCAATGCCCCACCATAATGAATAGATTACCCAGAATTGACAATTTGACGCCACAACTACAACACGGGTATTTTTGAGGTCTGTATTAAGTGTAGTACACAGTACTCATCTCAGCACATGCACAGTAGTTGGTAGCAAAGTAGATAAGATAAGAGTATTAACTACACATGCTGATGTAGTAGCTAACAATGTCATTGTTCTGGTTCTGGTGGGATATAATATATATACCCACAGTAGCTACTCAACACGACCTCAACAAGGTATTGATTCATCTAGCTACTCACACAATTATTGTCTACCGTTCATTCATCAGAATAATTCACGTGCAGATCAACAGTCCTATCTCATCTACATGGCTATCCTCAAGTTCCGAATGCATTTGCTACATATCTTGTCTACCCTTGGCTTATAGGCAGTGAATTAGGGTACTATAACTTTAGTCTGTTCAGCATTTATCATTCACACTTCTGGTCAGTTGAGGATGAATTATCAAGAAAGAGTTTCATTACATGTATAGTACAGAGTATAGTTCATGCGCAAAAGGTTTTACAAAGTCACTACATGCACCTGCATATCGACAACATATACAAAAGAGAGACAGTGAGAGATACTATCCTACTTCACTATGGGCATGTTTTACAGCAGTTTACGGGGGTCATGACCTTTGTAATGATATTCACATGTTTGAGGCCTCATTCCTAGCCGTTTGTGGGCATATAGCTATAATACTTCATGTAGTGTAGAGCACTAATGCAGGTTGATGCAGCTGCTATGTGATATTACAGTAATGTGAAACCATTTAGCATATGAATATCATTACAAGGGTCATGAGCCCCGTATTAACACAAAATTATGCCATTAGTGAAGTAGGATACTCCCTGTCCTCTATGAATATCATTACAAGGGTCATGAGCCCCATATTAACACAAAATTAATGCCATTAGTGAAGTAGGATACTCCCTGTCCTCTATTATATTATACTCTTGACAATAGCCTATGCACTTTACGCTATTAAATTCTTTTATCATCCCTCTAAGGATTACTATCATACTAAAGCCTAGGCACTTTGAACAATCAGTTCACACTAGCTAGCTATAGACATTAGACTTTCTAGCTGATGACATGCAGTCATGAATGGAACTGGGAGAAACTGGGCTATTCATGAGGTCAGAGTCAAGACTATGTAACATATGAACTGGAGTATAGCCACAAGAAAATGTGTATATTTTAATAATTAGCTAGTATTGCATAAGTTAAGTAAAGGTGCTTGCCTATGAAATAAGGCCGCTAATTAAGGGATTTATATATCTATAATAATATGTAGCTATATTATTGACTAGTATAAAAAAGAATGCATATAGCGAGCAAGGTTACAAAATAATAAACGGCATCAATGCATCCTAAAGTGCTTAATGACATTATCTGCAAAAAATAAGGAAAAATTACCTAGCACCCTATTAGCTAATAATGGTTTCCAGCCATAATAATAATCAATGTTAAACTCACAAATAAATTGGTGTGTCTGCTACCGAAGAATGGGAATGGGCGATTAAGAAGAATTGCTTCTGAAGAACCATCATCATTTGGTGGCAGGGAAGAATCATTATGAGCTGTTCCAAATGGATAGAAGTCGTCCAGTGGGATTGCAGTTCCCAAACCTCCAAACAGTGTGAAAAGCAGAGCAACACAGTAGCTAAGTGCACTTGGCATAATACAGTACAGTGACTGATCTTCCGTGGGGTTTTCAATTCTTTGATATTGCTAATTATCCCAGGGGTTAAAATTATAATTATGCTCATAATAATACTAAATTCAACTGCAAATTACCTATTGATCTAAGAGAGCTGCTGTATATTATCCTTGCCCTGGCGTGGTACCAATTGCAAGCGATTCTGATTACCGAGTCAGCCTCTGTTGTTTTAAAAGGCTATCGCTGCAATAATGATAACAATAAACGTGTACTTTTACGTCATAACCATTATGTATCACGGGACACTACCTAGCTACTTTATCGCGGCAATCGAAGAAGATAAGGTCAAGGTGTGATAAGCTTAGGTATTCCATCGTGACGCACGCATACGGCGACTTTCGATTTTCTTGCGTCACAGACGTGTGACCATTGAGCTATAGCTAATAATATTATTAACGCCCGGCGCGCATGCGCACGAGGGTTACGGTAGTCTGTTTATCTGTCTGTCTGTTTGTTTGTTACCAGTCTACTGCCTGCATAAGACATTTATGCAACAAAATGAACGTACCAGTCAATTTTGCGCCGAATTCCAGAGGGTTTCAACTAAGAGATTTCGCTAAAAAGCTTTCTCTCATAAGTTATAGGCTAATAGCTTATTCTTCATTTTTAGCATAGCGGAGTCAGCCATTTTTCATTCCCGGTGTCACAGGGTAGAACCTCCCCCCGGAAATTTCCTCCGGGGGAGAGAATATCCTAAGTACAAATTCTCCCCCCAGAGAGAGTATCCTAGTAAATTATCTCCCCCTCCAGGGTAAAACCTCCACCCTACCAAACTTCACAAGGCATCTCCCCTGTGTGTCTGTACATAGCCACTTGATGTCTGCATGCACTTAAGTTGTAACAACTATAATGTGGAATATTGAAATAATAAATAATTATGAAGAGAAATACGGTAGATATCAGTCATTATATGATCATGAGTAGATCAACATTTACAACATTTATGACAAAACCAGTCTCCATGAGGAACATTGTTCTGTCCTGCACCAGTAATATCACACTCGTCACACCGCTTGCAAAATTCTTGCACATCTCCATGAATTCCTTTCCAGTAGAACTTGTCTACAATCTGGAATGATGATATAGCTAAGTAAGTTTCTAAACAATGATATACCTTGCCATAGGTTTTGTCCCTACCAAAGTGCATTCCGTCAATGCCATCGTGGCACATTCTTAAAATCTGCTTTTTTTCCTCCTCCTTCACAATCACTCGACGCTTTCGCACCAGGTCAACTTTTTTGTCGATAACCTCAACATAGAGTACATTGTAGGTTGTTCTCAACAACGTACCTGCATGTAGGTATAATTATTGCTCTTCAAATGACATCGGATACTGTAAATAATGCATAGTGTAGCCTGTTGCCCGTTGCGGCAGGACCTACCTCGAAGCCTTATCTCTTATGTTTCTTTTTTTATTCTCGCTAAGGCCAGATCGGTATTTGTTTGAAGTGCTCGTTTTGTATCGCAAAATGTCATCATACTCCTGACAGTGTACTGTGGCCATAAAAATATTAGGGTGATTGCAGTGAAGTGATGTAGTCCTTGAAGAGTCGATGTCCTTGTCAAGTTGATTGCAGCGAAGAGTGATGTAGTCCTTTGAAGTCCTTGAAGAGTTGATATCCTTGATGAGTCGATGCATATATGTCCTTGATGAGTTGAAGTGGTAGTTGGATGGCTTTGAAGTTCATATGAATACTTAGCCTCGTTCCCAGGCCCTTCAAGAGGAGGAGGAGGGGCCTGGGAACGAGGCTAATGAATACTGTGTGTTGCTCATGCTGCCACCCTGCTTTTATAGAACCCTTGACACCTAGTAGCTACCTACTGAGTAGCCAGGTTTATTGGAAGGTCAAATTTTGGCGCGTAATGTCCGCACACAGCGCGCGCACCCGCGTACGTATGGCCGGAGGTTTTGCCCTAGGGGCGGAGCCCAAGCCCTGGAAGTACGAACGTACGAAGTCTCCGGGCGGAGAAAATTTCCTTAGACCGTTACCTCCGGGGGAGGAGATTTCACCCGGAGGTCCTACCCTGTGACACCGGTACCGTAAACTTGGGTTAAATCCCTTCCGTATACTACTTGTGGTAATGTCTATAACCATAGCGTAAGACCTCGACTATCGTCCGAATTATCAGTTCGGCTCATAAATCGACTTAGGAACACTTTCAGACCTTGCTTCAAAGTTCTACAGATACATCTTCGCCTCCCCTACAAGAGGATATCGCGTAAGCCGCCATATATCGGCATGTACGTAATACCAGCACCGCCCGTGCCAATCATCGGCACCTAGTTTACGACGTATTTTACGGGATTATACGGACATCGCTGGAGCGTTTACGGACCTGAAACTTTCAATGGCCATTGCACATCAAGGAAAGTAAACAGGAAGAAAAGGATGATATTACTGGCAAGAAGGCATGGCGAAGAAGCTCTATATACCAAGTTCGATCAAAATCGGATGAAGTATCTGGCGTCTACAGGGAGAAACAGCTCATGGCGGCTTTACCGTGGCCTAGCAAGAGCTAGAAAGATTATTATTCCGTCATAGTTGCTCTTAAGGTGGAGGCTAATGCCTAGAACACATCCAAGTCCTTCATGAATTTATTATACTGTTGAAACGGCTCTAGTATCGATTTTACATGTACTATCAACACATTCACGGCTGCCGTTTGAAGACGATGCAAGCGATTGATATTTTTTTTTTTTTTTTTTTTTCTCTATAACAATTCTTGCATTATACAGAATGAAAATGCAAAGGATGCACAATAGCTGGTAGCTAATCAAGTGTACACCCAGAAATAAAACAATATAAAAGGACAATAAATATAATATTAAGAGTATGATGGTACATTAGAATAAGGAGATAAAGTAGCAAAAAGTAAGTTAGCTACAACAATGATTTCTTAAAAGAAGGTAAAGTCGAGCAAGTAGCTAACCTGCTCCTCAGTGAGGGAATTCCATGCTGAAATGGAATTAGGTACAAAAGACATATGAGTACGTGCAAATGGTTGGAAAAGTGTTAGTGATCTTTGCAGCCGTTCACTTTGTGAAGGTCTCATCTCGACAATGCCTTCGGGAAAATAACATAGACCATGAATAATTCTGTGCAGTTGAGATAACTTAGAGTGTAACCTGCGAGAAGAGAGAGATGGTAGATCAGATAAAGCCAAGAGGTCTTGGTAGCTACTGTCCCAGTTGTGGGTGATCAGCTTAAGAGCAAATTTCTGTGTGTTCTCCAACAACTGGATGTCTTTTGCAGTGTGGGGATCCCATAGAGCTGCTGCGTATTCTGGGATCCCCACACTGCAAAAGACATCCAGTTGTTGATATGAGAAGAGAGATATAGTAAGAGGACATCCTAAAGTATCTGGGGATATTTTTTCTATAATTTTCTGGCAAGTAAGGCAGCAGTAAAAGGCTCAAGAAGGCCAAGGTGCCAATAAATGGCGCATTCTCCATAGTATGGAAAAGAATAGGCGTGCCGATAATAGGTACCGGTTGCCGATAAATGGTATTGTGATGTCTGCGCATTAGCGCTTATAGCTCATCGATTACTAGGGCCTACCTCTCTGGATTCTAGCTAATGAAAGCCTACTTCAAGAGCTTTCTTTTGGTGCAAGAATCAACTTCATACATCATTCCTGGCGGTTATGTAGACAATGGCGTATTTTAAGAAATTATATTGCCCTTAGACCTAAAGGGAAGATTTTACGCCAATGTTTCTCTTAGACCTAAAGGGTAGATTTTACGCCACGCTCGCCGTTTTGTACATAACGGGGACATTTTACGCAAGGTATTTTGGCGCATATCTGCCCTTTTTTTTTTTTTTTCTATAATACTTTATGCAACACATAGGTATGCAGTGGATACATAGATAGTTAAGACAACTAATCAAGTATGTACCCAGAAACTATGTAAAAGTATAATAAAACGAAAAGAAAAGCAGACACACAAGTTAATTATGAGGCATTGAAATGCTATTTTTGAAAGACGCGAGAGTCTGCATTGTGACCTGATCTTCGTTCAACAAATTCCACGCTCGGATTGAGCTTGGAACAAAGGAGTGAAAATAGTAGTTTGTTCGAGCAAACGGACATTGTAGAGTGTCTGATCTTGCGAGCCTACTGGAGTGGGAGGGTTGTGTGATGAAGATGTCCTCAGGGAAATAGCAGAGGCCATGAACAATCTTGAAGACTTGTGCAAGTTTCAGGTGAAGTCGCCGCTCACTTGTGTTTGAACATTATAATAACATTATAAAGGGAAGATTACACGCCAACCATATGAGTGGCGTAAAAGTTTCTCTTTATAATAATAAACAAACACAAGGGTGAGTTTATGCGCCGCGATCTCGGCCGTTCTTAGCGGATCTGAGCATGCGCAAAGTATCCTACTGAGTGGCGTAAAAGCTTCTCTTTATGATAGCCGAGCGTTCTGCACTTTAGTACTCTAGTTACCATATCTATAGTATTAAAAATATTATCATAGCAATCATACATCGGCTACGCGCGCAAGCTCGAAGTTCAGTCACAACAGGCAAGGGGTCGTCTGAGAGACAGAACATTATTATAGTAGTAGAAACAGACTGATTCCCAGACCTGTTGTGCAACACTCTATGCAGCTGCAGCTGTTTCCAGTTTGTAGCTATTAATCTTACTAAAATTATTTATGAAAGGCAATTTAATGACATAATAGGCCAGAATCTGAACCAAAACCAGAATTTGAATGGATTTTTATCCATGGCACACAATTTAGTGACAGCTGCATCTTTTTTAGAATCTTTATTCTTGTAATAAGGCACTTGCAAAAGCTGGCTTAATTCCTGGAGGAGATATGACGCCTGAAGCAGCTCTAACAAAGATATCATATCTCTTGGGAAGGAGCGATCTCACTCAAGAATCGAGAATTGAGGTACATATGTGTCTGGTATCAGTATAGCTACCAATGCCAACTACATTGATTAATAGGCTCTTGGACTCTTCTTTGCCAACACCCTCTTTTGGGGAAACAGAGCAATTAAAGTGAATGCAAGTGGGTTTGCTGCATTTGATTCACCTAATTATCAGTCCCTTGCAAAAATTGGAGTTAATGTTGAAGGTAAGTTGCCACCCATCTTTTTAGACCACAATTTTCAAAGGTAAATTTTTATAGTTAACAAGGATGCCCTGTGGCCAACAGACCCTTCCAAGATACTTACACTGCACAAGGAAATGGATCCTAGTGTGGGAGTGTTTATGCTTTTTCCAGGCATACAAGGGGACATGGCAAGTTTGATGATTCTTTTTTATCCTAATGTTACTTTCATTACACGGTGCCCCATGCCCATCCCACCATGCATCCCAGGATAATGTGTGAAAGTAGCTAACCTTTAAAATGACCATAATAATATTAGTTATCCCTGCATGACCACTCAGCCACTATTTTGGCCGTAGTCGATCCATAGCAAGACCACCTCACAAACAAGGCCAGTCTGCCATGTCCCAGTAATTGTTTTGATGTCTCCCTATTATAGGGTGCAAAATTATTTCAGGGCATGCTATGCCACCCTACTTTTGATTATAGTATAACAGAACCCATGCACTGTAACTAATGTAACAGCCATGAATATCATTATAAAGTATGCACATACCGGGAATTATTGATACCTGTAGGAAAATGACTAGCTATATATTTCAGACACCCTCTGGTCCCAAAGTGGTCATTGTAATGAGGTTCTACTGTACTCCCTAATAATAAAATTTTTTGTGACTCCATGGCAGGTGAATGGTTTTCTGAGCTCAGACAAAGTAAAGGGTGCTGTCATCCTGACGTTTGGTGCAGGAAATGGTCCCGATAAGAACCAAAGTGTGATGGATGTATTTAAAGCTGCCAATAAACGTGGGGTACTGATGGTCAACGTTACTCAGTGCCTTAAAGGAGAAGAAGAGGCAGCTTATGCTACTGGATTGGTCAGTAAAATAAGTAGTACACAATAAATTCTGCATCTTTTTTAGAATCTTTGTTCTTGTAATAAGGCACTTGCAAAAGCTGGCTTAATTCCTGGAGGAGATATGACACCTGAAGCAGCTCTGACAAAGATATCATATCTCTTGGGAAGGAGCGATCTCACTCAAGAATCGAGAAATGAGGTACGTATGTGTCTGGTATCAGTATAGCTACCAATGCCAACTACATTGATTAATAGGCTCTTCATGAAGACATTCGAGGTGAGGTGTCTCCGGACTCAATTCAACAGAATTATTGACTCCAGAATAAAACTGATGATTTCAGAGATTGAAACTTAATTTACTGTTATGGATAGATTGCTAGTTTTGCTTATGTAGATTAATTACCAGCATTTAGTCAGCATTGCTATACATGCTCAATCTATTATTTAGCTGTATAATAATTATTATGTAGAGCAAGCTGATTTAAAACTGATGTGGTTCACAATGATGTGGTTTTGGAGCCTGGAGCAGCCAGTGAAACTACCTGTGAGGATGTTCAATTTGCTGCAATAGGCTAGAGCTATAAACCTGATTCAGTGCATGCTATTAGCTATAGCAGGCCTTCTGCCCCCCCCCCCTCCCCCCCACCGTCCCCTGAATGAAGCCCTGAATAGCTGTGAGATACTGTGAATTTTGTCAGATTATCAACTGCAAAAAGTATAAACTTATGACAAGCTTAATAAAATAACACATAATAATTGATTTTGTTGATTTAGGCACATCATTAAATTTTGCATTTTGCACTCATGCAGCCTACCAACTTGCTGTACCATTCTCCTACTTGCAATCCAAAATTAATGCACTGGAGTGCAGAACCCTCACTGCTACATGTATGCATGACTCATGCTTGCACATGTGTATAGCATATAGCTCACTGTGAAATGCATATCAGAAGTATTGAATTCTATACATATCCGGCACCTAAATAGGGCATGTGGAACTTTTCATTTCTGAGAGTGTGCATGATCTAGGTGAGCCACATAACGAGCTGTTATTTCAATCTGCTCTGTCTTTAAGCTAGTCTATCTAGCTATGGATTGAGAATGTGACTTTGTGTGCATGAAACTGGAATGCAGAACCAGAATTTTTGTTTACCACTAAAGCAGGAATTCATAAGGAGACATTAATTCATAACATTTCAATACTTGCTATATCAGCGTAATTCGCCGATCAAGGTGGACCAAAATAATTTATTCCAAGCAGATTACGTAGCTCTCCAATTTCAGATTAGATTATTTTAGAAGCTTATAGACACTTTGTGAATAAAAGGATGAATGAATACTCATTATTGGTCAGTTTATTACTATTAATCTTTTGTTTGGTCTACTGCTACTATGTGGAAGGTGTTGCCGCTAAAGAATTGATCTGGCACGCAATCAAGATGGTGCTTTCAACCTGGACTGGGAGATGCTGTGGTACTTTATTCTGCGTATTATTCTCAATCGGACTTTGTTGTTAATATTTAAGTATGGCTACAACTCTATTATACCATTAATTTCGTTGAATGATTTTGATATCTTATAGCTAGCTAAACACACATTATTACCTGTCTACCCATTGCCAATGCCAATTAATGCTTAAATATTAAGTTTGTATTTCTTTGATGACCTGAGCTATATATTATACATTCAAATCATAACAGTATTAATTGTCATTTGCAATGATATAATTAAACTAGAATAACAGTCAATTATTACTTTGATTTGAGAGAGAGTATAGATTTGACTTTGCTTATACTAGCAGTGTAGCTACCAAGAAGTTCCCAAGTTTAAAGCTAGTATGAATGGAATCTCATGTTGTTTGTTGCTGTATCATAATTACCCCGCGCGCATGCGCAAGGGGTAAAGTAATCGGTCGTGTCGTCGTTGTTAGCACAAAATCGCCATATCTCGAGATCTAAGCACCTGAGCGACTGGTAAGCACAATGAATCAGTCGAATTTGGCGAAAAACTGGCTTCAGTGTGTTTCTAATCGAGGGATATGGTCCACGAGCGTCACAAATATGCCTTTTTGTTAGCCTTCGTAACCACGCCTATCGACAGTGCCCACTGCATCATGCATACAGGCCTTGTGCTTTCTGCTCATGCGCATAACATGGACTGGTAAAGGTCGTCAATAATGCTAATGGCACACGTTTGGCTGCAGCAACAAAAGCAGATCTATAGATTTCTCAATGTGCGCGCGGGGTATGTGCTCTATAGAGCTCTAGTTTATGAAACAGTGACGGAGGTGTATGCTGTAGCTAGTGATAAACAAACGTCTATTAGTACATAGAGTACATGAAATGGAATTTGAATATGAACTCATACATTGTTAGGCCTTGCTGTATACCCCATAACTACAGTTAAAGGAATATAATAATCAATGTGTGGCTAACTGACAGGTACGTAAGGTAAGAATGGTAATTACAGTTTCTATAAAGTCAAACAATATTATTATTGCTTTTAAATTATTGATCCCCATGGCTATACTGTAACAATGGTTACGCATTGTAGTCACTAACTTCATATCTCATGTGAAGGGTGTCTGTTCCAGGGGCCATGATTATGACACTATAAGGACGGAGAAGGAGTAACCAAATAATAGTTAGACACTGTTTAGGAGGTTTCTACGTGATTTAGAAGACAGAATGGCTCTATGTAGAATCCTGAGCAAAGTGACTTTAGATCCTAGCAACAATGCCCATATGCTTGACATATAAACTGCTGCCTAGCAACAATCCTAACCATAGGCAACAATTCTTTTACAGATTTATATGAAATTTACAGGTTTATATGAGAAATAGATACCTATTTCTGACCAATCAGAAAACAGTATTTGTTACAATATATTAGGATCTAAAGTAAGGCCTGGGATGTTGTATTACTGTAGTTACTAATTCAGAATCAGATGTGCTATGATCTTTAACCTATAAAAGGACTTAAATTTTTAGATAGTTATCAACTGGGAAATTAATTTTATTGAATTTTATTAGCTTTTGCTTGTATGTGTCCAACTGATGTCAATTAACATTATTTTGCTTTTAATTATTTGTGTTCAAACATTGATAGTAAATTATGTACCATGGATGCAGGCCTTCGTTTCATTGTTGTACAGGTGGCTTACTGCTATGATGGACAGAGTGTCTGTCAAATTTATGGATTTTTATTTGAACACCGAATAATTTAAAAGTAAACATTGACATCAGATGTCACATGATATAATATAATAATATAATATCTACATGACAAAGACACAATTGAATGCATGAGTTTCGATGTTTAACTTTACAAGCACTGAGTCCCATATTATTGCAGTAGATTCACATGATGTTCAATGGGGACATAATATTTATTCATTGAACGTGAGAAAAGATTACCACTATAACAAGCACAGCTATATTTGCTCTTTTCACACCATTATGTCCCAGCGAAGGGGGAAACTCGAATTTTTTTGTCTTGATGATTATTAGTCTATTCAGATAGTGAATTAGAATTTAAATAACCATACAAATCATCACGGTTGTGTTGTATAGACTTAAGCACTGCTGAGTATAAAAAGATTCTACCATTGATTGCAAGCAGTAATTACTTCAATTTACTGATTGCTAAGAGAGATGGCAAACACAGATAGCTTTGAGAAAGTTTATGTTCTTGTTCTATATACAGGAGGCACCATTGGTATGAAAGAGACCTCCGATGGTAAGAAAGTTAACAGCTTAAGCTATCACAGGGAAGGTGGCAGGAGTGACTGTGGCTTCTCTAGCACTTCTTTTATGACCCCATGTACAATAATATTAATTTTATTATAATTATTAAGCACTTTTAATATGGGTTTTATGTTAAGATGTTTCACTCTGCTCTAAGGAAAAAAATGCTTGACTACCTAAGGGCAGATTTACCATCATTTAATTTTGTTAGGTCCGTTGCTTTGAGGTCAATAAGATAACCTCAGTATTATTCTGTAGGTTATGTTCCATCAAGCGGATATTTGGAAGAACTCATTCAAAGCTACCCAAATTTTAATGATCCAACGTACAAGAAGGACAAAGAGGATACAGAAGTAATGAAAGGGGTGATTAATGAAAATGGCAAGAAAGTTAATTTAAAGCCATATCCTCTACAGTAAGTTTTTTGTATCCACTTATAATGAGTGTGTACATATTTAAGCTTGCTAGCATAGTGCACCTCAATTTTAAGCAAAAACCATCTTGTATGCATGTACATATATTATTATAGCTACTTGCAAAAATAACTGCAAAATCTTGCAAAGTTGCCTACCTAGTGCAAGTGCAAGATTCTTAATACACATTCTTGCATGGCAGTCAAGCTCCAATGGAAGTGACATTGATTACTTTATAATTATTGATCTATCCTATATAGTCAAACTCAGGATGGCTACAGAATCATATATGGAATACTGGAATTCAATCCACTTCTGGACTCCAGCAACATGACCATGGAAAATTGGAAACAGATCGCTGAGACTGTATACAACAACTACAAGCAGTTTGCTGGATTTTTTATCCTCCATGGAACCGACATAATGGCATATACTTCTTCGGCTCTCTCCTTCATGTTGCAGAATCTTGGCAAAGCTGTTGTCGTCACTGGCTCTCAAGTCCCTCTGGCCCAGCTGCGAACAGATGCCATTGAAAACTTCATTGGTTCCCTAATATTGGCTGGTAGGTATGGATCCACCATCACTGAGGTTGGACTATTCTTTGCCAATACCCTCTTTTGGGGAAACCGAGCAACTAAAGTGAATGCAAGTGGGTTTGCTGCATTTGATTCACCTAATTATCAGTCGCTTGCAAAAATTGGAGTTAACGTTGAAGGTAAGTTGCCACCCATCCTTTTAGATGATAATTTTTAAAGGCAAATTTTTATAGTTAACAAAGATGCCCTGTGGCCAACAGACCCTTCCAAGATACTTATATTGCACAAGGAAATGGATCCTAGTGTGGGAGTGTTCATGCTTTTTCCAGGAATACAAGGGGACATGGCAAGTTGGATGAGTCTGTTTTATCCTTATGTTACTCTCATTCCATTGTGCCCCATGCCCATCCCACCATGCATCCCAGGATAATGTATGAAAGTATATAATAGCTAACCTTTGAACTGACCTTATAATATTATTATATCCCTGACCACTCAGCCACTATTTTGGCCGTAGTCGATCCATAGCAAGACCAGCTCACAAACAAAGCCAGTAATTGTTTTGATGTCTCTCTAAGACAAACTAGCTATGTCACGTGCCTCTAATCTAATCTATCAAAATTATTTCAGGGCATGCTATGCCACCCTACTTTTGATTATAGTATAACGGAACCCACTGTTCAATTAAGCAAATACCTGAAACAGCCAAGAATATCATAAGAAAATGCACCTACTTGCGATACCAATAGGAAATGTCTATTTCAGACACACTCTGGTCCTAATGTACTGAGGTTCTACTGTAGTCCCTAATTTTGGTAACTCCATGGCAGGTGAAGGGTTTTCTGAGTTCAGACAAAGTAAAGGGTGCTGTCATCCTGACGTTTGGTGCAGGAAATGGTCCCGATAAGAACCAAAGTGTGATGAATGCATTTGAAAGTGCCAATAAACGTGGAGTACTGATGGTCAACGCTACTCAGTGCCTTAAAGGAGAAGTAGAGGCAGCTTATGCTACTGGATTGGTCAGTAAAAATAAGTACACAATAAATTCTGCATGTTTTTAGAATCTTTGTTCTTATAATAAGGCCCTTGCAAAAGCTGGCTTAATTCCTGGAGGAGATATGACGCCTGAAGCAGCTCTGACAAAGATATCATATCTCTTGGGAAGGAGCGATCTCTCTCAAGAATCAAGAATTGAGGTACATTTGTGTCTGGTATCAGTATACTAATGCCAACTACGTACATTGATTAATAGGCTCTTCATGAAGACATTCGAGGTGAGGTGTCTCCGGACTCAATTCAACAGAATTATTGACTGCAGAATAAAATTGATAGTTTCAGAGATTGAAACTTATTAATTTACTATTATGGATAGATTGCTAGTTTTGCTTATGTAGATTAATTACCAGCATTTAGTCAGCATTGCTATACATGGTCAATCTATTATTTAGCTGCATAATAATTATTATGTAGAGGAAGCTGATTTAAAACTGATGTGGTTCACAATGATGTGGTTTTGGAGCCTGGAGCAGCCAGTGAAACTACCTGTGAGGATGTTCAATTTGCTGCAAAAGGCTAGAGCTATAAACCTGATTCAGTGCATGCTATTAGCTATAGCAGACCTTCTCCCTCCCCCCTCCCCATCCCCTGAATGAAACCCTGAGTAGCTGTGAGATAGCTACTGTGAATTTTGTCAGATTATCAACTGCAAAGAGTATAAAACTTACGACAAGCCTTACACAATAACCTCATTGCTACATAACAATTGATTTTGTTGATTTAGCACATCATATGCATTTTGCACTCATGCAGCCTACCAATTTGCTGTACCATTCTCCTACTTGCAATCCAAAATGAATGCACTGGAGTGCAGACCCTCACTGCTACATGTATGCATGACTCATGTGTGCACATGTGTATAGCATAGCTCACTGTGAAATGCATATCAGAAGTATTGAATTCTATACATATCCGGCACCTAAATAGGGTAGCCGCGTTCCCAGGCTCTCCCCCTCCTCTTTATTTTATACGCGCGATTTTATTTACGCGAATTTATTGTGCAGGGAGAAGGGAGGGGGAGAGCCTGGGAGGCTTTGTATGAGAGTCGAAAACAACGAGAAAGAAGCCCGGATCAGCGTGCTAGTAGGCTTTAAGGAGTGTTCTACAGATGGCTCGATCGATGGACAAGACTGCCAGCCAACTTTTTGACACCTCACACTCTTGAATCTCTGAAAACGATCATCGTTGGATTATGGCAGCCAACTCACTGGCACTGTATGATATTCAAGAGCGCGAGGCGTCAAAAAGTTGGCTGGCAGTCTTGTCCATCGATCGAGCCATCAGTAGAGCACTCCAAGAAGCCTACTAGCATGCTGATCCGGGCTTCTTTCTCATTCTTTTGGACTCCCATACGTGGACACAATGGACACGGAACGCGTCATCAGTGTCCGCACGTGATCAAAGCCTCCCAGGCTTCCCCCTCCCTTCTCTCTGCATAATAATTTCGCGTAAATAAAATCGCGCGTATAAAATAAGGAGGAGGGGGAGACTCCGGGGAACGAGGCTATAGACATCTTAAATCTCCCTCACAGCATAGATATGTCAGGTGACGGTACAGATCGTTAAGCTTCCTAGTCTATTTATCTATATCAAGTATGTTGACCATCTTTACCCACTATCACTCATAGTAATAATCTAGATTGACGACCTATACCTGCCTGGGACCTACACAATAAGTAATGCGCATGCGCTTCATGATACGGCCCTAAATCCAGTATCTAGACATATATTGTTGACACTGTATCATAAGAAGTCTATGTACGATCCCGCACCCTACTGTATAAATAGGGCATGTGGAACTTTTCTAGCCTCGTTCCCCGGCTCTCCCCCTCGTCCTTATTTTATACGCGCGATTTTATTTACGCGAAATTATTGTGCAATAAATTCGCGTAAATAAAATCGCGCGTATAAAATAAAGAGGAGGGGGAGAGCCTGGGAACGAGGCTAGAACCTTTCTAGTCTGAGAGTGTGCATGATCTAGCTAGGTGAGCCACATAACGAGCTGTTATTTCAATCTGCTCTGTCTTTAAAAGCTAGTCTATCTAGCTATGGATTGAGAATGTGACTTTGTGTGCATGAAACTGGAATGCAGAACCAGAATTTTTGTTTACCACTAAAGCAGGAATTCATAAGGAGACATTAATTCATAACATTTCAATACTTGCTATATCTGCGTAATTCGCCGATCAAGGTGGACCAAAATAATTTATTCCAAGCAGATTAGCTACGTAGCTCTCCAATTTCAAATTATTTTAGAGGCTTATAGACACTTTGTGAATAAAAGGATGAATGAATACTCCTTATTGGTCAGTTTGTTACTTTTAATCTTTTGTTTGGTCTACTGCTACTATGTGGAAGGTGTTGCTGCTAAAGAATTGATCTGGCACGCAATGAAGATGGTGCTTTCAACCTGGACCGGGAGATGCTGTGGTGCTTTATTCTGCGTGTTATTCTCAATTGGACTTTGTTGTTAATATTTAAGTATGGCTACAACTTTATTAACTATACCATTAATTTTGTTGAATTATTTTGATATCTTATAGCTAGCTAAACACACATTATTACCTGTCTACCCATTGCCAATGCCAATTAATGCTAAATATTAAGTTTGTATTTCTTTGATGACCTGAGCAATATATTATTATACATTCAAATCATAATAGTATTAGCTAATTTGTCATTTGCAATGATATAATGCACCTGTCAGTGGTATGCCCCACCACCCCTACATGGGGGATAATGTAGGAGATATGCAAAATCAAGCCAGCCCTAGGGGTGGGGCATTGTCACGCCCAAAAATCAAGTGCTAATCAGTAATCTTGAAGCTAATACAATGGGCAAAGGTCAAGAAGTAAGCCAGCTGGCAACAAAGAATAGAATATGTGGGGGCTTTGCATAGCTTGAAGTGCCCCAGGGGTGGGGACTTATTGAAATTCGAAAGGAACAATCCCCACCCTGCCCCACATCGGCCCCATGTAGGGGTAGTGGGGCATACCATTGACAGGTGCATAATTAAACTAGAATAACAACTTTGATTTGAGAGAGAGTATAGATTTGACTTTGCTTATACTAGCAGTGTAGCTACCAAGAAGTTTCCAAGCTTAAAGCTAGTATGAATGGAATCTCATGTAGTTTGTTGCTGTATCATAATTACCCCGCGCGCATGCGCAAGGGATAAAGCAATCGGTTTGTATGTCTGTCGTCGTCGTTGTCGGCAGGAAATTCGCCAGATCTCGCGTTCTAAGCATTTATGCGTGCTGTAAGCACAGCCAATCGGTAGGTATCGGTGATAAACTGGTTTATACGTGCTTCGAATTGCTCAAAAAGGCTTGCTAGTGCTATAAATCGTACATTTTCTGTTCGGTATGCCTGTGGTTTATCGACCACACCCACTCCTTTAGCATAACTGATGCGACTGCGCATGCTTAAGCTCTGTGTTGGAAAGGGTCGTCAAGTCATGAAACAGCTATGCCTCAGATACTACACTACAGTGGCTACAGAACACGCGGGGTATGTGCTCTATAGAGCTCTAGTTTATGAAACAGTGACGGAGGTGTTACTAACTTTAGATAAAATTGAAGTTCAGGTTGCCTGCTTGCATTGTATGGTTCTACTATGCATCCAGCTCGATTATATGGTGGTTCCCGGACATTTTTTTCTGCTTAGTGTGTGGTCCCCTTGTTATATAGTATTACTAAGTAGAAAAAAAAAAAAAAAAGATTTCCACTACTGGGACTCCGGGGAGCGGTTAGGACATATGAGCACACAGAATGGCTAAAATAACAAACTTTGAGAAATGTTTTAATTCACACCTTAGAATTACACTTCTTAGTCTGAGAGTGTTTCCCATATGTTTGGATAGGGAAGCCATGCATTTGCAATGTTTCCACGTGCGGTGTGCGTTATTAGAAACATGCAGAGTAGCTATGGGCTTACCTTCTTGCTTTGTATGGCAGTACTCAGTGTGGATTTCTGGGAATTAGTGTGTCGGCTCCCTTAATAAATTCATCGAACATCTTGGATTTAAATTTTCTCACCCGCTCTAAATGCAGTGGCAGATTTAGGGGGGTTTCAGATGTTTCAACAGAATCCCCCTTTTGGCTGCACCTAGTATGATGATGGGCTAAATGGAACCCCCTGTCTGGTTACAGAACTAAGAAAACGGCTGCTATGGCTTACCTGAGCATGCTTTAGAAAACTTTTCGTTAAGGTACCATTTAATTGCGTGGGCGTGAGCGTCAGGAATGGCTAATTCAATTAGCGAATCGTGAAGGGGCGTGGCCGAAGAGGCCATACGAGTGCTTTTGGTCGAAGGTGGGCGTGTCCAGAATCGGCCAGGGATGATTATGCGCGTGTAATTAGCGACCGGAAGTGGCCCCTGAAGAAAAGGCAGGTAATTGCCCACATCAAAGCAAGATCAAAGCATTCTTTCTTAACTATTAACCGCAACGACAAAAAAAAAAAAAAAAAAAAAGCTTATTAGGCCTAATTAAGCATGTGGGCGTGTTCCTGGCACTGTGTGGAGTGTGTGCGTGTGCGTTAATGCAGGTTTTATTGCTTCCGATTGGGCGTGGCTTCACGGGCCAGTGCTTGGACATCGGCGCCTGGGACTTGGCCTCGGCGATAGGTGGGCGTGTCCCGGAAGCGGTGGTGACCTTTGAACCCCGCGAGGAGGCTTTGGGGGCGTGGCAGGAGGTCAAAGGTGAGGCCATGTCTGTTAATGAGGCACTGTACGGCGGTGCGATCGAGGGGCCTGTACGGCTGGACGGAAGCCGACGATGGTTTGAAGCGGATGTGGTTGCGATGACGTGTTGTTACTCCGCCCACACAGGAAATGAGGTGAGCTCTTGCGTGGGCGGTGTGGCAGAACGGCCTCCAAGTGTTTGTGTGTGTTTTGGCCTTGAGGAAGCTGTGTGTTTTAATTGGGATTGATTGTGGGCTTCCGGTGGACATCCGGTGGTTAGTAGGCACTTGATTGAGAATGGTGGTCCTTGGGGAACAGGGTGGGGCTGTTTTGGGCGTGGCCTGGCCCCTCCCTTCCGGCTCGGCTTCCGGTCCATGGAGGATATTAAATGAACACTTCCGGCTCTAGCAGCCACACCCCTGAGACCTGTGCAATTAAAAGGGCGTGGTTACACAGCATGCACCTCACTAATGACTTTGATGTGGTTTAGGTGTCATATCCCCCACCTCACGCCCACGCAATTTAATGGTACCTTAAAAAATCGATCGATTGGACTGGTAGTTGGGCGTGGCTTTCAAAATTTCGTGCGCTTGAGTCCCCCCTTCAGAAAATCTTAGATCCGCCACTGGAACAGCCACGCAGTACGGTATGGCGCATGTCAGGACCTCGAGACAACTCTTCCACGTTCATCAGAAGAGTGGAAGAGTGTGGCTACCACATCTCGGACAGCATATAGCTAGCTATAAGGCAACACGGACACAGATGGCGATCATTTTGCGATCGCTCAGAGCAGAGCGACACTGGAGCTCTAGAGCTGACGACGATAATTGGACATCGATTGCTGTTTCTTCATCGCTATAGCTAATAGTGCTTTCTCCATTTGCAGCGAATCCGTTCTATTTAGCTATACTCGAACAAGCCATTATCCGAATTTATTTACTTTCTATTTAACCGTGACCGAACGGCGATACTGATAATTATTTTTGGCCGTTCGGATAATTAGAGCGAGTACTAGCCGCCCCGAATGACATCCCTAACGATCACTGTATAAATTAACGTGGTGAACAGGATTCTGATTGCTAAGAGAGATGGCAAATAAGGATAGCTTTGAGAAAGTTTATGTTCTTGTTTTATATACAGGAGGCACCATTGGTATGAAAGAGACCTATGATGGTAAGAAAGTTAACAGCTTATCACAGGGAAGATGGCATGCAGGAGTGACTGTGGCTTCCCTAGCTACTTCTTTATTACTTCTTCTATGACCCTACGTATATGGCTATGTATTAAAACTTTTCACTCTGCTCTAAAGAATAAATTGCTTGACTACCTCCTCATGGCAGATTTATCTTTTGTTAGGTCCTTTATTTTGCAAAGTTGTTGAGATCATTAGGATAACCTCAGTATTATTCTGTAGGTTATGTTCCATCAAGCGGATATTTGGAAGAACTCATTCAAAGCTACCCAAATTTTAATGATCCAACATACAAGAAGGACGAAGAGGACACAGAAGTAATGAAAGGGGTGATTAATGAAAGCAACAAGAAAGTTAATTTGAATCCATATCCTCTACAGTAAGTTTTTTGTATCCACTAAGTGTGTGTATGTATATAAGCTTACTATCATATTGCACCTGAACTTTAACCAAAAATCATCTTGTATGCATGTACGTAAAGTAAGTCATCATTAGTCGACCACCTTTTATTGTCGACCGATATCTACTATACGGTGGTCTCGGGTGTGGTCGCGTTTTGCCATACACTATGAACGTATGGCGATGGTATTAATTTTGTGTATCCTGCATATATAAAAGTTTCACTCGATATGAAAACTTGATATTTATGATAATAGTAAGTAATAATCACGATGAAAGTATTATTTTAAGTATCTACTACTTGCATGCACATTCATTATAAAAATCGGTGATCGGTCGACATTAGCGCTGTTGCAAATTACTGGGCAGTCGACAACAGGTGTAAACGGTCGCCAATTCATAAAATCATGGGTCTAGCATACTCGCTCACAGTGACCTGCAGAAACGAGATTCATACATGGTAAGTGGTCGTTTATTAGACAAATGAATTATCTACCGAATGGATTTTGTTTGAGGTTCATAGCACGTACAGAGCCCGAGTTACAGTCCCAAACGTCTTAGACAGTCGAGAGTTGATGACTTACCGTAAACTCTGGTTATTAAGCGCACCTCGCTATTAAGCGCACATTATTTATTAAGCGCATGCCCTCTTCTTGTCATAAGCTATTGTTTATTAAGCGCATGCGCTTAATAGGCGTGGCATTCTATGAAGCTGACCTTGACCGGCTGGAAAGTAGTTGGACTCCAGCTATCTTTGGAGAAATGATGGCCACGAATAACGTTATCATGCAAGAAGATCGACTAATCGCCAGCACTCGTCAGCTCGAGCGGCAACTGTAAACGTTAAAGTGCTCGATCGATCGATCGAGCGCTAGTGCTAGCTATAGCTAGCTCTAGCCAGGCCCAGGCCTCGCATCCATCACGTGCCCAAACGCTTGTGGGCGTGGTTATGTGCCGTATAAGCGCATATCCTTTATTAAGCGCATACTGTCATTCCGTTTACCGCTATAAGCGCATGCGCTTATTAACCAGAGTCTACGGTATGCTATATTATACAGCTACTTACAAAAAATATCTACAAGATCTTGCGAAGTTTCCTAGCTAATGCAAGTGCAAGATTCTTAATACACATTCTTGCATGGCAGTCAAGCTCCAATGGAAGTGACATTGATTACTTATTAATTTTTCTATCCTATAGTCAAACTCAGGATGGCTACAGAATCATATATGGAATACTGGAATTCAATCCACTTCTGGACTCCAGCAACATGACCATGGAAAATTGGGAACAGATCTATGGGCATTCCAACACTGACAAAATTGGCAAGCTCAAATACATGGTCAAACTTGAGTCAGATATATGGTCAAACTCAAATATGTGGTCAAAATTGTTGCCTATATATGGTCAAAGCCGAATATATGGTCAAATTTTATATGATCAAACTCAAATACATGGTCAAATGAAAGTTATGGTCATTTTCCCCATATTATATCAAACATGCAGCAAATATATGGTCAAATTCAAGAAAATCCCCTTACATAATAGTCACGGATATGACGTATCTATTAGTTAATTGGATCGACGTGACGTCAACAGAATCCGCGTTCGCGAATAAAATTCGCGATCGCGCGCACAAACGTACACTTACGATCCTTACCTTATGTAGTCTCGTTCACGGACCCGCCCCCTTTAGGGCGGAGTCTGGGGACTCGCTCCGCTCCTGCGTGGGAGAGCTGGTGCGCAAGACTAGGTACAATCGGACATTGTATTGTATGGTATTAAAGCAGTATGGTAAGCCTGGATGAAACTACTAGCTATTCATGTACTATAATATATCCTTCTGCACCTGGTGTGTCTTACCTTAGTCTCGAAACCAGACCGCTCCCACCGCAGCGTTCAGTTCTTTCAGGATGAACGCGCGTTCATCCTGAAAGAACTGAACGCTGCGGTGGGAGCGGTCTGGTTTCGAGACTAGTCCTGGGGACACGCGGCTAGCTCAGCTAATTTCATTCATACTCACCTTACAATGTCCGATTGTACCTAGTCTCGCGCGCCAGCCCTACGAAGGAGGGATTGTAGCGCGAGCGAGATGGCCAAGTCCCCAGATTTCGCCCCAGAGGGGGCGGGTCCGTGAACGATACTACATAGCGGGTAAAGGATCGATCGCGAATTTTATTCGCGAACGCGGATTCTGGCTGTGATTCTGTTGACGTCACGTCGGTCCAATTAACTAATAGATACGTCATATCCGTGACTATTATGTAAGGGGATCTTCTTGAATTTTGACCATATATTTGCTTCATGTTTGACCATATATGGGAAAAATGACCATAACTTTCGTTTGACCATGTATTTGAGTTTGATCATATAAATTTGACCATATATTTGGCTTTGACCATATAATATTATAGGCAACAATTTGACCACATATTTGAGTTTGACCATATATCTGACTCAAGTTTGACCATGTATTTGAGCTTGCCAATTTTGTCAGTGTTGGAATGCCATACAGATCGCTGAGACTGTATACAACAACTACAAGCAGTTTGCTGGGTTTGTCATCCTCCATGGAACCGACACAATGGCATACACTTCTTCGGCTCTCTCCTTCATGTTGCAGAATCTTGGCAAAGCTGTTGTCGTCACTGGCTCTCAGGTCCCTCTGGCCCAGCTGCGAACAGATGCCATTGAAAATTTCATTGGTTCCCTAATATTGGCTGGTAGGTATGGGTCCACCATCACTGAGGTTGGACTCTTCTTTAACAACACCCTCTTTCGGGGAAACCGAGCAACTAAAGTGAATGCAAGTGGGTTTGCTGCATTTGATTCACCTAATTATCAGTCGCTTGCAAAAATTGGAGTTAACGTTGAAGGTAAGTTTCCACCCATCCTTTTAGCTAGACGATAATTTTTAAAGGCAAATTTTTATAGTTAACACGGATGCCCTGTGGCCAACGGACCCTTCCAAGACACTTATATTGCACAAGGAAATGGATCCTAGTGTGGGAGTGTTCATGCTTTTTCCAGGAATACAAGGGGACATGGCAAGTTGGATGAGTCTTTTTTATCCTTATGTAACTCCCATTCCATGGTGACCCATGCCCATCCCACCATGCATCCCAGGATAATGTGTGAAAGTATATAGCTAACCTTTGAACTGACCTTATACTATTATATCCCTGACCACTCAGCCACTATTTGGGCCGTAGTCGATCCATAACAAGACCACCTCACAAACAAGGCCAGTCTGCCATATTCCAGTAATTATTTTGATATTGTCCGTATTAAGATAAACTATAATATCACGTACCTCTAACCTCTATAGGGTGCAAAATTACTTCAGAACATGCTATGCCACCATACTTTTGATTGTAGTATAACAGAACCCACTGTAATGAACACTTCAGTTAAGCAAACATCTGAAACAGCCATGAATATCATAACAAAATGCACCTACAGTGGAACTTCTCATAACGGACCCTCCCAGGAGCGGCCACCCACTATATAACAGACAACCGCCATGGAACGGATTGAATTTGCCATAGACTTAATGCATTACGAACCTCCGAGGAGCGGACAACCTCTCAATTCACTATAACGGACGCATTGTTTGGACCCGATCGAACATCTCAATCAGTATAATCTTACTTCCAAATAACGGACGGCCATGAAGCCACACCCCTTTTCGCGGCCAGTATCGTAATTATTGGCGCCATGGCCTGGCATTCCGGGCGTTATCTCGAGGGTCTGGGGTGAGCTCGCAACCAATAATATTGCACATTTGCATGATACAGTTCAAGTGTGGTCTAGACTATATTATACACAGTATACATAGATCTAAATTGAAGTAGACTCAAATCCAGCCCATATCCTGCTTGACTCTTTCTCCAGTCACCTCAGCAAAGCTGTATAGCACTGATATAATATTATTATTATGGAATCATACATAAATTGGTTCTATTCCCTAGTTATGGATCAACATTGTCTCTGCTTCTGTAAAGGGACAACCTCCATATAAAGGACAAAATGCCCGCTCCCAATGTGTCCGTTATTCGGAAGTTCTACTGTACTTGCTGATACCCATAGGAAGATGATTATTTCAGACACTCTTTGGTCCCAAAGTGGTCATTGTAATGAGGTTTTTGTAACTCATGGCAGGTGAATGGTTTTCTGAGCTTAGACAAAGTAAAGGGTGCTGTCATCCTGACGTTTGGTGCAGGAAATGGTCCCGATAAGAACCAAAGTGTGATGAATGCATTTGAAAGTGCCAATAAACGTGGAGTACTGATGGTCAACGTTACTCAGTGCCTTAAAGGAGAAGTAGAGGCAGCTTATGCTACTGGATTGGTCAGTATAATAAGTACACAATAAATTCTGCATGTTTTTAGAATCTTTGTTCTTATAATAATTAAGGCACTTGCAAAAGCTGGCTTAATTCCTGGAGGAGATATGACGCCTGAAGCAGCTCTGACAAAGATATCATATCTCTTGGGAAGGAGCGATCTCACTCAAGAGTCAAGAATTGAGGTACATAATAATTATTATGTGCTTTAAAGATCATCAACAGTTATATACCGTATAGCGGGAAATTTTCGAGGGAGAAAACTTTCGCGGATCGGTAGGAGAAGAGCATTTCGCGGAGAAAACTTTCGCGGAACGTTAAAACTGGTCGCATAATGGGTGTGGCATGCCTAGAATTTCGTGGAGAAAACTTTTGCGGATGGCTGAAAAATCGCGAAATTCGTGAAAGTTTTCTCCCTCGAAAATTTCCCGCTATACGGTATTATTGCCAACCACATTAAAATAATATAGGCCCTTCATGAAGATATTCGAGGTGAGGTGTCTCCAGACTCAGAATTATTGATTTCAGAGATTGGAACTTATTACTATTATGGATAGATTACTTATGTGGATTCTAGTACCAGAATTTAGTCAGCATTGCTATAGCTAGCTACATGCTCTATATCTTAATAAATGCAACCATGGCTTAGCTATACTTGTAGGGGAAAATGTTTTAAAACTGATATTGTTCACAATGATGCGGTTTCAGAGCCTGGTGTAGCGTGCCACAATGGCTCCGTGCGACGTGCTGGAATGGCCATAGGGAGGCGCGCGCAACAACGGTTCGCATATACGCCCCAGCCCCACCCACCTATACGGTATATACGCGGTATAGGTGGGTGGGGCTGGGGGGTTTTGGGATGGATTGCCAATGGTTAGCAGGGTTAGTCTCGAGGGTTTGGCTATGCGTGATACGGATTGGAGGGGCTGGGGGGTTTGGGGATGGGTTACTAATGGTTAGCAGGGTTAGTCTCTAGGGTTTGTCTATGATAGGGGGGAAATAATGATTGCCAGAAGCGACAACAGCGGTGGTGTAGTGGTTGGGGCTCTTGTGTGTGGAACAGAATGTAGCGGGTTCAAATCTTGCTTCATACTTTGATTTTTTTTTCTTTTCACTTATCGAATTTTTTCTAAGTTCTTGCGAGCCGGCCGAGCCATTCCAGCACGGAGCCAGTATAGCATGCTACACCTGGAGTAGCCAGTCAAACTAGCTGTGAGGATGTTCAATTTGCTGTAATAGGCTAGAGTCCCCATCCCTCCAATGAAGCCCTGAATAGCTATGAGATACCATGAATTTTATTATCAACTGCAAAAAACAAACTTATGACATGCAAGCTTAATCACACAATGATCTCACAAGAGGATAACTGCTACATAATAATTATTTATCACTAGCTAGCTATAGCATACAGCTCCGTCAATATTTCACAAAGTAATCGTAGAGCAAATAAACATGAGATGCCATTAATACTAACCTTGGCAACTCCTTGGTACATTGCTAGTATATAAGAAAAGTCAAATATATACTCTTTCTCAAATCAAAGTAACAACAATTGACTGCTATTAATTTTATATTATCTACATATCTAAATCATTGCAAATGATAAGGGTCATGACTTGTGTAGCTCACATCATCAAAAAAGCATGCAATATTCCCTGGCATTGGCAATGGATATACAGGTAATATGTTTTTAGCTAGCTATAAAATAAATTAATGTTATAGCTAATAGAGCTGTAGCCATACTTAAAATTCATTATTAACAACAAAGTCCGATTGAGAATAAGACACAGATTGTAGCACCACAGCATTTCCCGAACCAGCTTGAAAATACCATCTTGATTGCGTGCCAGATCAACTCTTTACCAGCAACACCTTCCACATAGTAGCAGCCATAGGCCAAACAAATGATGAATAGTACCACACTGATCAATAAGGAGTATACATTCATCCCTTCAATCACAAAGTATTTGTATACAAGCCTCTGAAATAATCTGAAATTGAAGAGGTCCAACTTGAACGGTGAATTATGGTGATAAGGCAAGTATGCTATGAATAATGTCTCCTTATAAATTCCTGCTATGATGATAAACAAAAACTCTGGTTCTGCATTCCAGTTTCATGCACACAAAGTTACATTCTCAATCCATGGCTATATAGATAGACTAACTTAAAGACAGAGCTGATTGAAATAACAGCTCGTTATGTGGCTCTCCTAGATCGTGCACTGTCTCAGAAGTGAACAGTATATACCACACTCTTGTTGAGGTGCAGCTAGGGTATGTAGTTTAGTACTCCTGATCTGCATTATAGTGAGCCATGTTGTACACACGCGTGAGTCATACATACAATGTGATGTAGTGGTGAGGGTTCTGCACTCCAGTGCATTCATTTTGGATTGCAAGTGGGAGAATGGTAGAGTGAATTATTGCAAGTTGGTAGGCTCTGTGCAAAATGCAGGTGATGAGATAAGCACACATCTATAAAGTAGCTAGCTACATATTATGCATGCAACGGAATTTGAACTTGCATGAACTTACACGTACATTGTCAGGCCTTGATGTATACCCCATAGCTACAGTTGAAGCGTATAATCATCAATGTGCGGCTAATTTATATCGGGTTGTTACAGTTTCTATGAAATCAAACAAAATGATTTTATTGATCCCTATGGCTGCTGAAACAATGTATGTTACGCATTGTAGTCACTAATTTCATACCTCGCGAAGTGTGTCTGTTCCAGGGGCCATGATTATGACACTATAAGGACGGAGAAGGGGTAACAAAAGTAAGGCTTGGGGATGTTATATTATTACTGTTGTCACTGAATCAGAATCAGATATGTTATGATCTTAAGCCTATTATCATGCAATTGCACCCGAGTTGCTATGTATAGTCAACATAAGTGCAAATTGGCTGACTCCATTAACCTAATGGAAGCAGGTAGTGGCTGAAAGCTATGTACATGACATGACATGATGCAAGATAGCTAATATGAACCTACAATGTATCTAATTGTGGATCGAGTACTCAGCAAAACACTTGAACCTGAAAGTAATGAGGGTGATAAGGGTATGGCACTGAACTAAGGTTGAAATATTATTATGGCTACGTCTGTTTGAAGTTCTTAAGTGGCTATATCAACTGGGAAATTTATTGAATTTTCTTAGGTTTTGACGAACTGCATGATATTATGTTTGTAGCTATGTGTCCAACTGATGCCAATTAACATTAATTATTTGTGTTCAAATATTGATAGTAAATTATGAACCATGGATGCAGGCCTGCGTTTCATTGTTGGACAGGTAGCTAGCTTACTGCTACGAGTTGATAGACAGAGTTTCTGTCAGTAATTTAAGGAGTTTATTTGAACACCGAATAATAACGTTATTTGACATCAGTTGGACACATACACACATAGGATATGACCTAAGAGATAATCGAATACATAAGCTAGACAATTGAACACATGAGTTTCAAGATCTTAAACTTTACAAGTGCTGAGTCCATACCTGCCAACCCGCGGATAGTCTTGTGCTTGAAATTTGTATAAAATGTGCTTGATTTGGGGCATTTTTGCTTGATAATGCTGCTAGCTTCTCAAAAATGTATTAGCATATATGGGCCAGTTTCTCACAAAAAATGAGGGATTTAGTGATTTTTGTGAGGGATGGGTACCATTTTTGCTTGAAATCAAGCAGAAAGCTGGATGGTTGGTAGGTATGTGAGTCTCATAATATTACAGCAGATTTAGCTACATGATATTCTGAAGATGGGGACATAATATTTATAACCAAGAGTGTATTAGGAAGAGTACATAGCTCCTGTATGTTAGTATTGCGCTTATGCTGTGTGATGGTGGTGTCACAGCACGTAGTAGATACCAGACAAATGCTGTACAAGTACATGATTTTGTGAAAACTGTGTGGCCACTGAGACAGGCCTATGAATAATACTGTAGGGTAGTCCCTTGGTGGGGTAGTTCTAGTCAGACACTGTGCAGCACACCTGCAACCACATAGCCACGTGCATGATCACTGTGTAAACGAAACATGGATTCTGCATAGCTATGGCCTAGCCTATGGTTAGGCTGTCACACGTAGGATGACGCCACCATATCACAGTGTAGAGCTTGCTCGCCCACGCAGTTACGTACTCTTCCTAATACACTCTTGTTATGAGAAAAGATTACCACTAGAACAGATGCAGCTGCACTGCTCTTTTCACACCATTATGTCCCGGTGAAAGGGGAGATTCTTGTGATAATTTGTATGGTCAATTTAATTCACTTCCTGAATAGACTAATTATTATCAGGACAAAGAATCACCCCAGGACATAATGATGTGAAAAGAGCAGTGCAGCTACAGCTGCAGCACTGCTGAGTATAAAAGGATTCTACCATCAATTGTAAGCAGTTATTTCACTTTAATTACTTCAATTCACTGGCTTAAGTTGTTTCTTTTTTTCTACTCTGGTCAGGAGAAAGGAGGTTACTGCTATGGCCATTTGCTTGAAGCTAGTGGTTTTTCTCGTCGCTCTATTTGTGTGTTTCCAAGTGGATATCACAAATGCCAGACAAATGTTGCAAAGATACAGGTATCTCCAAAGGCTGCATGAAGCCCGTGTGGACAAACCTCAGTCTTGGAAGGACCTCGCACAGGAGAGTCGGGCTCACAACATGAGACAGCAGCCTGAGGTAGATGGTTTCGAGATCACACCAGGTAGGATGACAGTATTGTGATCAGTATTTCTGAAATATTTGTTGTCAAGAAGTGAATGTAGCTTGTGCAACCAAGTTACTTGATTGTACTGTGGGTCGTGGTGACTTGTATACTGAGCGAAGCGAAAGTTATATTGCCTAGATTTATCTGTATACCGTCACAGCTCGCACTTGATTCTCCTTGTATGTTCCATACTATTGGAGTAAGCACGGTAAAGATATACAATTGACCAGGTATTATGATGCACCTTTTTGATAATGTGAAGGTTCAGGCGAGTTCTGTGTAGTGACTGTTGCCGACTTCCGTCCTCTACCCTCCTGTACTGGAGCAAATACTGGCAGCTGCTTTTCAATCCTTGGTGGTCGTGTCTCTATTTGTAGGGATCAACAAGGTATATAAACGATGGATTGATGTAGCTAATGCAAAATAACCTGTTGTTCCCGGTTATTGCCATAGGGGCATATTGTTATGATGGAAAGAATTACTGCTCAAAAATATATGGGTGACCAGAAAAGGACTGGATACACAAGACTAGATGGAATGAATTTTGAATAAAGAATACTTGAATGTTGTAAAGTAATTTTAATTTTGTAGACCAGAACAGTAAAATTCATGGAATTTGTGGCATGTATTTGCACTTGAATTTAATAATTCATATCCAGTTATTGCATTGATAAGTAATCAAATATTGACTGATAATAATTATAACTTGCAAAAGGGACACCAACCTCCTTTCTATTACCACAAAAGCAGTGCAATAGCTATAATCAGAGGCCACACCCCTCATAGCAATCAGCTCCAACTAAGCGTACAATGGTGACGTTCTCGCTCTGCTCAAATGTTGCTACCAGACTACTGATAGGTAGTCCATTCCCAAGATTTATTTTTAACTCGACATTAACTAAAGAAGCAAAAGTCACATTGGACATGCACACACAATTTTAATGACATGTATTTTGTTAACAGTTTAGCTATAATTGTGAATTGAGAATGTGACTTCGTGTGCAGAAGTTGGAATGCATGCAAATTAAATTGTTTGTTTGTAGCAGCAACCGTATTAATATGTTGCCCTAACACTCTGCAACATTAGCTATAGTTGATACACACAAATGGTTGACTGACATTCATAATATTAAACTCAATCTTAGACTAGTAAGTACACACATAATAATAACACCAATCTAGAATAAAGAGTCCAAATACTCAGGCCATGCACCCTAAATAATAACTATAATATCATCATAATTATGCAGAGAATCAATAATACTATACAAAAATTAATTATTGCTATTGTTATATGAATATCTAATGCCCTGTAGTACAATAATTTTAGCTGCAAAATGTTTAACTGGCCAAGGTAGATATTTAAAATAAATCACACAGTTAAAGGCTTATCACATAAACAATCACCATAGTGGTCAAAATTATGATGGCAAATACTTGTGATTTGTGATACACTGTACTTGATCCTCGATTTGACGGTTCCGGAGCTGTGGCCAATTAAAATATTCTTTCACTTTCGTCGAGTTACACATGATATCCATACACTGCCCAACTGATAATATCTCCAGCGTAATCTGGATGTCATCTACTATATACAAGAGGGATTTGTGACATGCAGATCTCCATTCCTGACTGCATTTGAAAGACTTTCGATTGCTTGGTCTAGCGATTGTCCGTTAGTGGTTGGAAGAACTGTGCCATTAGTAATGTTTAAGACCTTTTCATCAGCAAGGAGCACTCTAACATTAAACTGTGTGCCCGATTCAACGGTCTCTCGTCTCCTCCAATTGTCAGTCATCGTCAAGAAAGGGAATCCAGCGCAATCCTCTTGATAGCCAATTTTATCTCTTGGCAATAAAGGTCACAACAGCTGTAGCTGCAGTAAGGTGTTGACTAAGAGGAACTAGTGGTAACTACGTAAAAAATTAATGCAGATTAAAAGGCAGGAATGCAACCAGATACATAGTTGCTCTTCTCCAAAGCATCCTACCATCACAAAAACAAGTACTAACACTTTTGTCCCTGATGGATTTTCATAGATTCAGGATCAGTTGCTAGCTAGAAATCACTGCATGAGCTGCACAACAAGCTGTTATTTCAATCTGCATGCTCTCTAATATCTTTAGTCATAATATTATTATATGGATTGAGAATGTGACTTTGTGTGCATAAATTGGAATGCAGAACCAGAATTTTTGTATGTTACTACAGCAGGAATTTGAGATACAATTCATATATTGCCTTATCAGCGTAATTCACGTAGTAGCTACTGATCAAGTTGGATCTAATGATAATATTATGCTAGGAGATTCCATGCAAGAATACATTTTGTGACTAAAAGGATGAATTTATACTCATTATTAGTCAGTTTGGTAATATTAATGATATATTTGGCCTACTGCTACTATATGAAAGGTGTTGCTGGTGAAGAGTTGATCATGCACACAATCAAGATGGTGCTTTCAAGCTGGATAGGGAAATGCTGTGGTGCTATATTCTGCATACTATTCTACATTGGACTTTTTGGTTAACACTAATTTTAAGTATAATAATATTATAGCTATAGCTCTATAATATTTAATTTACTGACAGAATTAAATTTTAAAGTTCTTTCCTTCAAACCAGAATTCATACATTGTTAGGCCTAGTTGTATACCTACTTTTGTATGAAAATTTTGCCACTTAATTCATGCAAAATGAAATATGTTTAACAATAAATTACGGTATAAGGCCTGGGGGTACGTACATACATCACTTGAAAAAAGTTGCATTTCCTTATTTTCTTTTTTTTTTGGTGTGATTGAGCAGAAAACTTTAATGTGCAGAATGGTACAGTATATAGGGCAAAATTTCCTGATATGATGAAATTCTGCCCTGTCCTGCACATTAAATTCATCTGATATACCAGATTGCCTAATAATATGGATTTCCTAAAAATAAGGAAATGTGTTATATATATTTACAGTGGATGTTGTATTACTGAATCATTAATAATAATGTTATGTCCACATCTGTTTGTAGCTAAAGGAAAACCAGATATCAACTGGTAAATTGAAACTTAGTTTTCGACAAACTTCCTGACATTGTGTGTAGATATCAATTAACAATGTCATTCATTTGCTTTTTTAGAAAATTTAGTCTTGTACCATGTATGAAGCCCTGCGTTTTACGGTTAGACTGGCATACTATCACCTATAGCTACTGCTAAGGTGGACATAATTTTGCTCAGATCTTTATGGACCTAAAGACAATAATATTATTATCAATGAATGCATGGATCTTAAACACAATAAGCACTGAGTCTCATAATACACAGAAGATATCATAATATTCAAAAGATGGGGACATAACAATAATAGTAGCTGTATACAGCTCTTTTGTTGGACACGAGAAATGATTGCTACTAGAGCAAGTGAATTTGAAGTGTCACTCTTTTCACACCATCACGTGTTCCCGGGTGGAGAGGGTGAGACTCTTTGTCTTGATAATTGAAGGGCTCAGAAGCAAAGTGGGCTAACCCCGAACTAAATGTGGGGAATTGTCTAAAAAGCTCAAAAATGGACTAAAAAGCATACATTGTACTCTACCAAGTTACCAAAATTTTCAAAAAATTGAATTTTCTATAGTTCATGAAACACATTTTAAACATGTTTTCAAGATTCGGGGGGCTAAGTCAACATTTGTGGGTTAGCCCACTTTGCTTCTGAGCCCTTCAATTATCAGTCTATTCAGAGAGTGAATTAAATCGACCATACCCGAAATTAACTGGATACACAAGTCTAGATTGAACGAATTTTAATAAAGAATACTGAACGTTGTACATTAATTTTAGTTCTGCAGACCAGAACTGTTACAATAAAATTCATGGAATTTGTGGTATGTGTATGCACTTTAATTTAATAATTCACATCAAGTTATTGCATGATGAGTATTCAAACCGACCGATAACCTTAATTGCCAAAGAGACACCAACTTCCATTCCACTACCACAAAATAGTGCAATAGCTGTAGTCCAATCCCGAGATTTAGTTTAACTTATAATTCTACAGTAGTTATCGAAGCACAAGTTGCATTACACACGTATGCAATATTAGTGATATATATGCATTTTGTCAACAGTTAGCTATTGTGAATAATTGAGAATGTGACTTTGTGTGCTGAAGTTGGAATGCAGATTCACCGCAGAATCAAAATTAATCCGTAGCAGCAACCACATTATGTTATTGCCCTAACACTGTGTAATAAGTATTATTAGCTATAATAGCTGATACATATAGCTGCACACACGAACGGTTGACTGACATTTATACTAAAGTTAATTGAGACTCAATCTAATAAGCACACATAATAATATTATAACAAGTATAAAAACAATTGAATAAAATTGAAGGATGAAATAGGGATGGCAGGATCAAAAAGTACACAAACAAGATTTGTAAGGTATAATCGCATCTACTATACATCCCTACGCTTGTTTTTCTTTATTATTATGCACTTATTAATGTCAACATACTTGTCGAGTGAAGTATGTGGAAGACATTCAGGTTATTCCTAGTTGTCACGATGGTGGAATGGTCAGTTGGATTCAATCACATGCATTATTACTTGTTTTTTTTTGCATCCCTCAACTTGAAAGCAAGCGTAGGGATGTATAGTAGATGCAATTATCCCTTACAAATCTTGTTTGTGTACTTTTTGATCCTGCCATCCGTACTTCATCCTTCAATTTTATTCAATTGTTTTTATACTTGTTCCTGTTCTTTTTTTATTGCACATAGTGCATTTTATCAATACCATCTTACATGCAACTTCTAATTAAGTGGACGATGGGAGGTGCCGAAGTTCGTAGCCACGCCTCTCGTCACAGCGTTCATATTCCTATGTGATGAAGCAAGAAGGCTGTTTTAGGCGGCCCAAGTAGAGATGAGACTCTTCCGTTTAGGGAGAAAATAAAGTTCCAAATTTTATTGTTAGCAGCAGCTACTCGGCATAATTCTGTGATCTGTACGTTACCGCTCCTCGAGCCTTGCGCCTCAGTTCAACAGTCTACACGAAGACCCCCAATTCTCTTACGCACCCGGAAGTGAATCACGCATGCGGAAGTTACGTTTACACTATGGGGATTTTGCACAGGCGAATTCCAACATGGCGGACAAAACAGCTGGTCAACTGCAGTCGACTCTACTTGTCAACAAAGCCAGTGCGAAGGCTTTTGAACCAAGAACTAGATGAAGTTATTGTACTTTAGCTAAAATATCGTAGTCTAAACTTGTTTCCTCGTTTATTATCGTCGTAAGAGCTCGAAGACTACCGCCACTACCTTCCATGATCGAGTGTCTGAGCCAACTTCACAATTTTAGTGCACGCACTAAATCACCTGCAATAATCTCGAAACTTGGTTTATGGGTGCAGTACGGTCAAATAGATGTTTATGTAAAAGTATAGAAATTGCCATGATTATATCATGGGAAGATTTTACGTGACTTGTTCCTTGGGTTAATCATGGGAAGATTTTACGTGACTTGTACCTTGATTTAATCATGGGGACATTTTACGGCACATGTAATGAAAGTCCAGTTGTTAAATGGATTGTATACATGGGAAGATTTTACGTAAGGTCAAAGTACTTACGTAAAATCTTCCCATATAATAGGATCCGAGAACACAATAATCAGGTGAGGATTTATGTGTGAACTTTGACCTCACGTAAAATCTCCCCAGGTAAATAACAGATTATACTCTGGGCTGACATTATCGAAATTTGATCCTGCCATACACAGAGACCTTTGACCTCACGTAAAATCTTCCCATATAATAGCATCAGAGAACACAATAATCAGGTGAGGATTTATGTGTGAACTTTGACCTCACGTAAAATCTCCCCAAGTAAATGACAGACTACACTCTGGGCTGACATTATTGAAATTAGATTCTACCGTACACAGAGAGCTTTGACCCCATGATGGGGGGGGGGGGGGGGGGGGTGGCGTCAATACAGATAGCTGTAACAGTAGTTAGCTACTGTAACAGTACATGTATTATCTGATAGTTCATGCGTGATAGCTAACAATTAAGATCACATGAAATTAATTATAATCATTAACAGTTATGATAGATAGTGAATAAGGAGTTAGCTGCTAACCGTTGCATTAATTTTGTAGCTACTCAACAAACTCAAGGTCCTCATCATCCAGTCCTGCATAATACCGTATACTGTTTCTTTGTCAGTAGGGAAGTATATTCCATATTTTTCTGTTATTCCATTATATTATGATGAAACTCAACCAGAGGCAGACAAGAACGAGAAACAGGCGCACGGTAAACTTGCAATAAGCCATGGCTATGTCATATCTAGATACCTGACAGTGCGGAAGTATATGCAGAATCCCGCGCCCGCTTAAAGAACAACCAACCAGATTAATTTCAAAGAGTGCATACTGGATGGAGCTGCTATATAGATCTGCAGAGTGGTGTCACTGTGCATTGGCATTCAACTACGCATGCGCATGCGCAAGCAGCTGCCGCTAGCCACGCCCACACTAATAATACCTGGCATTATGATTAGCATCTTTGAGTCTCTGGTTAATTTGAACAATTTGTCATAGCACTCGGCCTAGAAACTGGCAAGTACAATGTAGCTAGCTATAGTTTAATAAACAGTATAGCCTATATTAAAAAATATGCATGAAAAATATCTGAGATCTGAGCTTACTATAAATGACATTGCTGTAGCTAGCTACTTACATATAGACTAATGCCCCTGCATGCAACCTATACTATTCTATTATGTATGGTACAGAGATAAAGAAAACACACCAGCCGGGTAGCTATGGTATAGGTATCTAGTTGCTAGTTATTGATTGTCCCCCCCCCCCCCCCCCCCCCCCCCACCATGGTTAGCATTAAATTTTATGTGGATCAAAGGTCTCTATGTATGGCACAATCATATTTCGATATTATCAGCCCAGAGAATAATTTGTTATTTACTTGGGGAGATTTTACGTGAGGTCAAAGTTCACACATAAATCTTCACCTGATTATTGTATTCTCTGATGCTATTATATGGGAAGATTTTACGTGAGGTCAAAGGTCTCTGTGTATGGCAGGATCAAATTTCGATAATGTCAGCCCAGAGTATAATCTGTTATTTACTTGGGAAGATTTTACGTGAGGTCAAAGTTCACACATAAATCCTCACCTGATTATTGTGTTCTCGGATCCTATTATATGGGAAGATTTTACGTAAGTACTTTGACCTTACGTAAAATCTTCCCATGTATACAATCCATTTAACAACTGGGCTTTCATTACATGTGCCGTAAAATGTCCCCATGATTAAATCAAGGTACAAGTCACGTAAAATCTTCCCATGATTAACCCAAGGAACAAGTCACGTAAAATCTTCCCATGATATAATCATGGCAATTTCTATACTTTTACATAAAGAACTGTAGGACCGTGCAGTACCTTAGGATCTTCAACATTTATTGTTCAAGTGGGACTACTACTCTCCAGATCAGAACTATACGAGGTATAAAACTAAAAATATTTACTATGTTCAGCACGTTGTAGCCCGACTGGGAAAGAGACTTAGTTTATACTGGGGCCGAGCACTCGTACTTTCACTACTTTAGTTGTAATTTAATCATTCTCTGTCCTCTATTTTTCTGTAGTTCTGGAGATATACCTGAATCTGCAACACCATTTTTTGAAGATTAGTGTCTGGCGAGTTTTTGGAATTTTAGTGCACGGGGAAAGAAATCCTTGAATCCCTCGAGAGTTAGCATTTGAAGACATTACCACTAGTAGTTCAATATATATTGTAGATATCTCTTATCTAGATAATCTATGAGAGTTATTTCTCTCTCAAATATTGATTTATGCAATAATGTGTTGCTCACCTCCATGACCTTCTGTTAGCCCGATGACCTTTGGCGTAGATATTAGAGTTGACCAATATAAACGCGCAGTAGTAGAGTAGATGCTGAATATGATGTGCCCGCAAACATGATAAAATTAACGCGCATGCCTTGAGCGCTCGCGCGCCGGCGCATGGCATAACACAGTCATAGTAACGAAATAAACACGAACTTCCTGTGTGGGTAAGAGAATGTATGGAAAACGTGGGGTCTTCGTGCAGACTGCAAGAGTCGCCGTTATGAGTCCTCAAGTTTCCAGCGGAGCCGTTTTAGCGCTGCACGCGCTCAGTAGCGAGTAGCTCGCCTATGCCTAGCCTAGCGCCTTACCGCTCCCCGAGCCTTGCGCCTTCTTATCCATGATCGATCCAGCGCGCTGCTGCACGCGCTTAGTAGCGAGTATATAGCTAGCTCGCCTCGGCCTCAGCTCGAGGAGCGCTCGAGCTCGCCTGGGGGATCGGGAGGGGGCGCTGTCACATGACTTCACCATGGCAACACATTCCGAGCATGCGCATTTTATTTCAAAATGGCGTATCAGACACACCCAATTATCAATGCGCCGTACACACCCACTATTATGTAACCCAGGTCGAGATAATGCCGAACTTGCGTGCCACTGCACTGCGCGCTACAAAATGGAGTGGATTTATACTCAAACTAAGATGAGCGATTAAGGCAGTCCTGAGCTAGCCCTGATAATGAAAAAGAAAGAAAGAAAGAAAGATTGAGAAATGGCCATTTTTTTGAACATCTGGTTCTGGCATATAGCTACAATTGATTTGATGAATGATCTTGGTCTTGTTAGATAGATAATTTGCTGGAGATTCTGATTTCACACTTAGAAATTTCACAAAATTACCTATTTTGAGATATTTGGAGATTTGCAATGTATTACATATATATGGCATATCCGGGCCATCCCTACTTATAGAGTCTACCGACTCTATGATATTATAGCATAAATCTAGAATAAAGAGTCCAAACACTCTGGCCACCCTAAATTATTATTATGCAGGAAATAATAATACTATACAAAACAAGTTTATTATTGCTATAATTGTTACACAAATAATACACTGAATATCTAATGCTATGCAGTACAATGATTTTAGCTGTAAAATGTTTAACTGGCCAAGGTACATGAATCACACAGTTAAAGGCTTATCACATAAACAATCACCATAGTGGTCAAAATTATGATGGCAAATAGTTGTGATTTGTGATATGCTGTACTTGATCCTCGATTTGACGGTTCCGGAGCTGTGGCCAATACTTTCACTTCTGTCAAGTTACACATGATGTTTATACACTGCCCCACTGATAATATCTCCAGCATAATTTGGGTATCATTTACAACAAGAGGGATTTGTGACAGATCTCCATTCCTGACTGCATTTGAAAGACTTTCGATTGCTTGGTCTAGCGACTGTCCGTTAGTGGTTGGAACAACTGTGCCATTAGTAATATTCAAGATCTTTTCATCAGCCAGGAGCACTCTAACATTAAACTGTGTGCCCGATTCAACAGTCTCTCGTCTCTTCCGATTGTCAGTTTGTGAGTCATCGTCACAAAAAGGAATCCAGCGCAATCCATTTGATAGCCAATTTAGATGCTTAGCAACAAAGTTCACGACTGCATTAGCTGCAGCAAGCCGAGGAACTCTTAATATTGGTAAGCTAAAAATTAATGCAGATTGAAAGGCAGGAATGCAACCAGATAATGGTTCATTTCCAAAGCATCCTACCATCACAGACCACATCTGAGAAACGGTTTCACAAAATGCAGAAGTGAGTGCTCCACCCTCAAAACTAACTAGCCAAAACAACCGCAGAGCATCTGAGCAAGACAACTGGCATATACCTGGAGCTCTGTCAGCAGGAGTTATATAACATCCAGCATGGCTGTTGAATGCATCTTGGCGGATATCACGACAGGTTTTTTGTACCCAAGGTCTCAAAGATGGAACAAGAGCCACTTGAAGGCATTTGCGTACTCCATCTATCCACGCCCGGCCATTCCTGCTGAAATCATTGTAATTATCAGAATATAGGTTACAGAACTTTTCAGCATGTCTAATTGCGTAATCATGATCTGTCCCTTCACATGAGTAGCGCACTTCTAAGCAGTTCCTATACCAACTGCAGTCATCACCTCCAGGGCTATAACAGTGAGGAGGTAAATTATCGGTTGGTGCCACTATCATTTCATCGCCGGGTGAACACGCGCAATCCTCATTTACAACACCCCGATCTTTATCATAGATTTCAATCATGCATTGGTACCAGCATTGCAGGATACTTCTGTCTCGACAGTGATGTCTTTGATTTGAGGATTGCATAATATAGTCATCGGTCAAACATGTCGCCCACTGATATTCGCTATAAAATGGAGTATCTAAAATACAAGATACTCTGCCAATATCATTTGACGTGCCGCATTGCTGTTGATAAGAAATCATTGGAGTGAATGCTAGTAGTGCAACAGTAACGAGAGCTGTACGAAACATAGCTAATGCCATACCAAATACTTTCACTGAGCTGAAGGAGGTTTTTAATACATATTATGATAATTATTGTGTATAGCTATATAAACACGACTAAACAGCTGTGACTTCTGGAGGTATTGAGCTCACTAAATATATATATGCACTGGAATTCATGATCTTGCAAGGGTCCGCAAGACCTGAAGTGAGGTCAGAATTGTATGAGGAGCTGAAGGCAAGAATATGACATTATGTGTTTAGTCTCCCTAATGCTCAACGGACAGCAAGTTCAAAGAATTATTAATAAACTCACGTGATACCTCACATGACCTCTGGCGCCCATTCAGTCTTCTTTTTGTCCATCTAGAAGATACTATTAATAAAGGGTGGGCATATAAATAATTATTATGATTGTCACATCATGATTCTGTTTTCTCCCTTGCAGGTGAATACTCTATACCCGCTTGGGTGGGAATGTCATATTCTTGCCTTCAGCTCCTCATACAATTCTGACCTCACTTCAGGTCTTGCGGACCCTTGCAAGATCATGAATTGTACTTCGGAGCTTCCGGCTGCGAATATGACATTATGTGTTGTTCAAAGCCAGAGTTCATGTCTTATCAAGCAGAATGCATGACATTGTGGGTTGAGTTCAACCAAATGAAATTCAGGAACTCTATAATTATTGAAAATTTTAATCATTTTCTTGATAATGATAATTGCATTGTCAACCATAATTATTGTGACATAATGATAACAATGTTATTAATTAACAATTGTATTGAGAAAAGATTGAGGCCTAGTGTCAGTAGGCTTGAAATAAAAGGCTTTAAATACATTGTCTGATGACCAATCAGCAATGCGGAGTACTTCGGAAATAGACATTCCTTTCATCACAGCAGCTGTGGAAGCAGCTCCTCGAATAGAATGAGCTGAAAATTCTTGTCCTACTCCAGCCTCCTGGATTAATACCTTCATCCATCGAGCAATCGTACACTTCGATACGGGATGAAAAGGTTTCATCACTGACAGCAATAACTGCGTCTTTGATGTGTTGTTTCTCCTGATTGGAGATGTGCGTTTCAAATATTCTTCCAAGGCTGCAATAGGACATAATCTATTCTCCTGTTTCAGAGGGAGATAGTGAACAACCTTCTTCTTGCCAGGCTGTGCGGTTTTGGTCAATTTGGTGATAGTGAAAGTAGCACCATTCTCATTCCTGCTTAGATATCGAATATCTAATGCATGGATCTCTGAAGCTCTGCTGGCATTAGAAAGTGCCAATAAAACAACAAGCTTATACGACAGCTGCTTCAAGTTGAGATCGCTGTTTCCTCCTAAGGAACGGATGTGCTCGAGCACTCTTCCAACATCCCATGTAGATGTATATCTGGGTTGTGGAGGTCTACGATTAAAAATCCCTTTCATTAATCTCGTTATACAAGAGGATGCTTTCCCACAACCACTCCATCGATTGGATTGTGAGTCATCGAAATAGCTGAACGATAGGAGTTGATGGTCCGGTACTGCTTGCCTTCAGCAAATTGACATGCGAGGAAATCAAGAATAGCACTTATAGGCGCCTGAATAGAGCTATGTCCAAATGAGGCACACCACTGTTCCCATTTTCGCCAGCAGCAAGAGTATGCCTCTTCTGTGGATTTCCGCCAGGAAGATAGGATAAGGATTGTTGCTTGGCTTGAAATGCCTTGATGATCGAGGGAGTCCCTGATATTGGCCACGCGGCTAGATTCAACTGATGTATCAGTGGATGACTGCTGTTGTTGTGGTTTATCAGAAGGTGTGTCAGTTTCGGAAGGAGGAGTGGTCTCCGAAACAACATTGATAGGAGGGGAGAAAACCATGGCTGAGTTGGCCATACTGGTGCAATGAGTATTATCTCTCTGACTCCCTCCCTCTGTATCTTGGATAGGCATCTGCCTATCAACGCAAACGGAGAAAAGGCATAACCTCTCATGTTCGTCCAAGGTTGCCTCAGGCATCTGTTGCAATTGCCCCCGGATCCGGCTTCCAGCTCATATATTTGGGAAGTTGAGCTGATATTCTGGAGGCAAAAAGATCCACTTGGCAGGGGCCCAGAATTTGCATGATTTGTTGAAATATTGAAGGATCCAGCTTCCATTCTGAGCTGTCCTGTTTCCTGCGTGATTCGAGATCCGCATCTACATTCTGGACTCCTGGAAGATGTTCTGCTGATAGGAATATTCTCCTGCGCAGGCTCCAGCTCCAAATTTGAGATGTGATCTCCATCAGTTTCTTGGAATGGGTACCACCCATCCGATTGATGTAATAAACTGCCGTCATATTGTCTATTTTCAGGAGAACATGAATTTCTTCCCTGTTCCCGGCAAAGGTTTGGAGGGCTAGAAATGCCGCTAGCAACTCCTTTGCATTGATATGTAGCTGAGATTCCTGGAACGACCAGTGACCGCCGGTTTTCTGGTTGTTCCAACAGGCTCCCCATCCTGTATTCGAAGCATCGGATTCTATTGTCATCCCTGGTAGTCCCAGGTGAATTTGTCTCCCATTGGTGGTCTCCACATTGTTGACCCACCAATTCAAATCCATCACACTCTGATTCTCCAATGTTATCATCGATTCGTATGAGTGGTGGAGGTGAAGCTCTCTGATCTTTTGTGCTTGAAGACCTCGATAATGTAGAGGTGCCGGGAGAATCGCAAGGTGGGTTGATGTTAACACACCTATGATATGTGCCAAGCGGCGTATCGTCAGCTTCTCCTGCTTTAGAGCTTGCTTGCACTTGCTCTTTATTTCCTTCACCTTTGCTGTTGGCAGTGTGAACGTCATTGAGATGGAGTTTACCATGAATCCCAAAAATTCGATGCATTGTGTTGCTTCTGATTGTGACTTCTCCCGATTGATCACAAAACCGAGGTCCTCCAACAACTGCTTCACCTGATGATATGCTAGCTCTGCATCGGCCTTGTCTTTCCCTATCAATAGGATATCGTCCAAATAAGCCACCAATCTCAGGCCCTTGGCTCTGAGGTGGGCTAGGACAGGCTTGAGAAGCTTCGTGAATACACGAGGTGCAGTTGCCAGCCCAAAGGGTAGAGCATTGTATTGATATGTCACTCCCTGCCATTGAAATTGGAGGTACCTCCGATGTGCTGCACTGATCGGTACTGACAGGTATGCATCTTTCAAATCTAGCTTGCACATGTAATCTCCTCTGACCAGGAGATCCTTCACGGAACGTATATCTTCCATCTTGAAATGTTCTCGTATTGTGTATGCGTTCAGGGCCTTCAGGTTGAGTATCAACCTCCATTGGTCCTCTTTCTTTGGAACTAGAAACACATTGCTTATGAAGCCATCTGTGATTTCTGTTGGGCTTATCGCCTCCTTCTTCAGCAGCTTTTCTATCTCTGTTGAGATTGCTATCCTCTCCATTTCTGTGAAGATAAACGAGGGGATTTGCTTGACTGGCGGCTGCTCCCGGAAGGGAATTCTGTAGCCTTGAATAGTGTCCAAAATCCATGGATCTTGTGTGAGGTGTTCCCACTTGTGTATAAAGTATTGCAACTTCCCTGCCTGTGGCAGAGTCTTCACTTGTTTTGCTGGCTGCTGGATGGGTTCCTGTCGGATTGGTTTGCTCCGAGTCTGTCGAAGACACTGCCCTTCTTGACGTATGGTTTGTTGGGGGTCTGTTTTCCTTTCCCTTGGAATCGGTTGTACGGCTGGTACACCCTGCCGGACGCAGCACCGTACCGACTGGTCCGGCTTCCGAAAAAACGGTTGCCACTTGGTTTCTGGTATATTTTGCTGGTTGAACCGGAGGTCTTGGACACGATACTGACAGCTTTGGATAAGGCAGAGTCTGCCTCAACCTTCTTCACCAAGGTATCCTTGAATTCTTCCCCAAAAAGATCCGCCTTTAAGTTAGCTTTTGCGAAAGCTCCTTTCCCATACTTCTTCAGAGATGGGTGTATGGACTCAAGGGCAATTTCGCGCCTGGTCTCGGAAATCAGGCTGTTGGCATTGCCGAGGAGAACTAGAGATCTCTGAATGGTATCTAGTATGTCTGAAACATGAATGGCGGCTTCTGCGTCATTTGATAGCCCCTGCTCGATGAGATCAGCCCAAAGATTAGTCAGCGGGCTTGCTGCATAGAGCATTGCCCCCTGAATTTTAGCCAACTGCGAATCCCTAGCTTTATCAAGCTTCTTTCCAGCGAAATCAGCAACGAAACCGTCCAACTTGGGTGGTAAGGCAGCCTCTACATCTGGTTTTGGATGCCTTCTCAGCATTGCTGTACGTTCCTCCTTTGACAAGGATCGACGGAAATGCTTATCAATATATTTTTCGATTGTTTTTGGGACCTTCATTTTGAAATCATCCTTATCTTCCCTTTCCAAGGTTGGATCAAAGGACTCATTTTCTGATTCAGAGGCACTACTTGAGAAACTTTTGTCTTCTTAGCTGGAGGTGTAAGTGCTCCAGCCCCAGCTTTACGCTTCCTTGTTAGCTCAGGTGTTACTCGTCGTCTCTTCTTGGAGGGACTGTGGTCACCTTCAGAAGGCCGTTTCAGAGCCTTCTTTTTAGCTTGGGAAGAGGAGGTGTCAGCTCCTTCTCCCTGGGTGTTAGCCAGTTTATACACAACTGGGCTTGTACCCTTCTCGGATTGATCATCAGTGACAGTGGGGTCAGCACTGCGCACTGATCCAGCTTCACTCACTTCCTCCACGAATGGAGATAGAATATCTGATAGGATGTTCTTATACCTGGAATTATTAACGATGTATTGCAGTTCCTCCTGTGTTAAGGCGTCCAGGGATACGACGTCTTTATCCGAATCACCCTCAGAAGGGTCATTGTCCCCCGTCTTCGCCGCGGTGGGGTCAAAGTTCGAGTCGTCCTGGACACTCAGAGTCTGTGACCCGTCTGCCATTTCGTGCCCCGGACACTCGAAACACGTAGCACAAACTTCCTTACTCCGTTTGGCGTAGGACTGGATTCAGTGATTTAGGCGGTTCTGCGAAGTTCGCTCGCTCACCGAGACTATGGTCTTTGTGTCTATTGAGCAAAAAAGAAGACTGAATGGGCGCCAGAGGTCATGTGAGGTATCACGTGAGTTTATTAATAATTCTTTGAACTTGCTGTCCGTTGAGCATTAGGGAGACTAAACACATAATGTCATATTCGCAGCCGGAAGCTCCGAAGTACAATAAACACTTGCACACGACACTTTTGCCACGTCCAATCAGACTATGATAGACTATCAGTAAGCAAACTGTGGCATAGTTTAATGATAATAATATTGTGTACTTATATATAGCTGCTGTTTATCCGGCCATGCAGTAGCTAACGGAACTTTCTCCAAAATTAAGTCCGGCAGTCTGCCACGTTGATTCTAATGATAGCTGTGGGCAGGATTTCATCCAGTTGAGGTAGGGGAGGCGGAAGGGGGAATGCTAAAACTTTGAATTAAGCATCATACAGGGGCGGATCCAGGATATCAAGTAGGGGGGGTCATAAACTAAATAATCGCGCGCGAAAATTTTGGCCACGCCCACTTTTGTGAAGACCACGCCCACATTGTTGCCGCGAACGAGACAAACAGAGACAAACAGCCCGAGATGTCGATGGAACCCGACTTTTTCATCGTACAAACAGGTTTTTAGCTATATTTTGTGTCAGATCAAGGTTCATTAGTTGAAGGGAGGGTGGCAAAGCTGGCTGCTTAGCCAAGCACAGCAAGCTGGTACAAGATATCCAGGCCTGGAAGGGGGGGGGGGGGTCATCTGCCCCCCATGACCCCCCCTGGATCCGCCCCTGTCATAATATAATCACAATAAGTTACCACAAGTATTTCTTTTTGATCACAAATTACCCAAAAAGATATTCTTCTAAAAATACATCCCAAAAACTTGGCGTGCTATTATTATACCCACACATTTATCACACTTCCACACCAAGTTTTTATTGGGGTTCCATGACGTAGAAATTATCTTCTTAGTACGTGTGTATATTAATGGCCTATTATTAATTCCTTAAATTTGACAAATCATCAACCCAGCACATATGTGTTATTATAACCCTGTGCATATATAGCTATGCCATGTGAGCATGCATGTATTATGTATACATACAATAGCACTGCACACATCATGTTGTTGGCCAACTTTTATATATAATTTCTGATAATATATCCAGTTGTCAATTAAATACTACATAATTATTATTATAATTATAGTCAGCATGATTTTAGAATACATAGTTTCTTATGAGCCATAATTATCTTCTCATAGTCAGCAATTACTGTAGCAATAATATAATAATTATTATTATGACAACCATGATTGACATATTGAGTCTTCCCAAGTCCCAATGAATTGAATAGCACATCACAACAAGAACAGATAGTGAATTTCAAATAATATTGGATAGTTCATGAGATGTTAAAGAATTCAGGATGGGAGAAAGTACCAAAACTAATAATATTATGTTTGACCGAATCTGGAGTGCTACTGGTATCCAGAATGCATCATCGTCATTGTGAGGTTCAAAACCTGGGACACGATTCGAGATAGCCTCTCAAAACCCACTGTATATAGCAATCTGTTCTGGCTCCAGGTCTTCAGACTATGATAAATCCTAGCTGACTCAGGAGTCCTGATCACTGGTAGCTAACATCCTTCATACAGGATCTGGTGGTGACCAAGTCAACTTCATCATCACTCACAATATACACAGCAGGAGATTTACTGTCCAACTCATGATAGTTATTAGTATAGACCTCTGGAAAAAGCTACATCATAATTATTATGGTCATCCTGCATGTCACGACTCTATAATGCATATCAATGGTTCAGATCCGAACGTTCTGAGTAGCAGCATCAGTGGATACAACTGCATCAGGAGAGTCAACAGTAGCGGGACCATAGGTGATGAGATCCAGTTGAGGTGGGCATCAACTAAACTAGCTGGTATCAGACCATCTTTAATTTGGGCGGCAGATCCTCAGCAACAGTTTCTCAAATTCATTGTTGTCTCTGCATGCCTTCTTCTGCTCCTTTGCTTAGGCTAATTTATATTTGCAAGAGTTAGTTAGAGTACATTTTTGAAAGTTTGAAAGCATATGACATTGTGGAACCTGCATGCCCACAATAAAAATGACGATCACATATCTGTGGCAATATAGCTACCGTCAAAACTCTAGATGAGCAGCTACCACAATCCATACTGTTATAGTCAATTATTGGTATGCATGAGATGCATGCATGGTTGAATGCACCCCAATTATTAATTTAAAAGTCATGCAACTGTCTTATTGGGCCCATTGGCCTACCCTATGATCACCTACACCCCTCTGGTATAATATAGCTGGCAATTTGCCTATAAAAATTTTGATTGCTAGGCAATGCCCAATAGCTACTAAGTATTAATAGTTTTATGTGTACGTATAATATAGAGGACACGTTCTTGAGGGATTGCATGCATGTGCTAGTAGCTAATGGTGCTATGGATACTTTTGGACAAACACTTTCATGCTTACTTACACACTAAAGGAAATGTTTTTGTTCACCCACTCAGTATATTATTATTGTAAGCAACAATCATAGTTCCTAGCAACTATCAAAGTTATTGCTCTCAGAGACAACATGGACCAGAAGCATATCAGAGGCCTCCAAATAGACTGGAGAGTAAAATTAAGTAGTATCATGGACCCACAAGTTAAAAACATTCACGTGATAGCTAGTCAAAACACATTAGCTATCCATTACTAGTATTTTCCCACTACCCCAATTTGGTTATTTCTCGTTTCTCGTTTCCAATTTTGTGATTTTCTCATTATTAGCTGACTTCCAATTTGGGTAGCTATTTCTCATTTCCAATTAAATTTTGAAGTTTTCTAACTAATTAACTTGATTGGATATTTTAATTTGAGCACTCTTTGCAGGTATAGTGAACTGTCATATTATAATTATGTAGTATAGTGTGGCACGCATGGAAAGCAAAAGAGGGTGGACATGTATAGGTAGCTATGTGTTGAAGGCGGTAGGTGGTTGTTAACTACGTAGCATATTATTCATGGTAGCTACCCTTTGGCTGAGGTCGCACCACACTGGTAGCTATGTTAAGCTTAAAGCTATTATATAGCTATAGCTAGCTAAGAAACTTTTTCTCTGACAACCTTTTAAATTATCCTCGATTAATAATTTAGGGGGCACTTCCACACTGTTTTTGGAAATAATTAGTCTTGGATCCCCTCCCCCTCCCTATTAGCATCATAGAGCCACACCCCTTTAATGCAAAAAGTGTTAGAGGGGTGTGACTCCGAGATCATTGTTATATCTGACAGCTGACAGTGGTAGATATACTAGATCAAATGACAATCTATATAGCTCAAGTCCAAAGGCTGGTTCATATAGTTCATGCTAAAATTAGCATCATAATAGCTAATTAGCTATTATGGCCCTGACTGTCGACTCCGGCCCCCTTAACGTCATAATTACATTAACTTTTCCAAAAATTAGGAGGTAGCTAGTAGTTGAGATGAGATTGTAATTGCCTCTTCCACCATGAAGCAGCATCAGCAAACCAGCCAGCAATAATAGCTAACCCCCGATAGCTTGCACAAAACTGGTGCCTACTACGATCATCATGATAATAATTATTATATAGATATGGCATAATGCTAGCAACTAGCAACTGTTAACTAGCTACACCTGCAAAGAGCTAGTATCCACATTGAAGATAAAATTTCGAATTGGAAGTTAGTAATGACTAAACATAAAATTGGAAACGAGAAATCATAGTAGCTAACCAAATTTGAAGTTGGTAATGGGAAATTTCGAAATAATTGGTAATAGGAAATATTATTGTAATGGAGCCAGGATAATGCGGGCCACCGTAGACATCACCCTTTTCAAACTTTGTGCCACCGTACAATAAACAATTATTCCAATTCGTTGGACATAAGAAATAATTACAACTAGCTATAGAACATGCAAGCAAAATTAATGTTCCTATACAATGCCATATGTCTCATGTGCTCTGTCTTGATAATAATTATTAGTGAATTCAGAAAATGATCAAGTTCATCATAATCATAACGTCTACGTCATATATGCTGCTATGTACTGCTAAGTATAAAAGGAGTCTATGATCAACCGTCTACCCAATTATCGCACCACGTGTAGGTAAAGGTCGTCAACAGGTTTATGAATGCATGCTGCTGCCGGTGGCGTGCGCGTGGTATGCAGGGGCGGATCCAGGATATCCTGGGGGGAGGTTCACTGCTTGGGTGCGCATACGCGCTAATATAGGACCACGCCCACAAACGGGAAGGAAGTACGACTGCATGGTGACTAACTGCTAGAGAACTGTCAACTTTTCAGGTTGTTTTAGTCTGATTTTGTACAGAATGTTTATCAGATATGCAATATAGCTTATGATTTGAAGCCTTGGATTCATAAGCAAGAAATCTAACTAGTCATTTTCCATAATGATTCTAAATCTGTGAAGGTCGGGGGGGGGGGGGGGGGGGGTGGGTTACAGGCACCCCAGGCTGTGAACTACCCTAGATCCGCCCATGGTACTATGGAGCTCGAGCTCTCTCAGTGACACATCGAGTGGGTATGTGCTCTATAGACATGATAGAGCTCTAATTTGACCAAGTTTCTAGATTATCACGGGTCTGCTGTGCTACACGTACGAAATATGTTATAAGAGAAGTTAGTCTCGCACACCTAATTTCTAGCCTCGTCCCCAGCCTCCCCAGTCTTTTTCAACACACGCGAGCTTTGAAAAGATTGTGGAGGCTGGGGACGAGGCTAACAGTCCGGCTGCCATGGAATACAATAATTGACAATTTCGGTGTGCGTAAAAATAGCCACTTCAAATTCATGCCGTGTGCGTAGCAATGCTGACACACTGACTGGTAAAGGTCATCATGCAGATCCTGTACCCTAGAAATGGTAGCATACTTATGTAACAACGCTCTGTTCATTACTTGTCATGATCATTATCAGGTATAATAATATTATATGTAATTATTATGAGCTACTAGTACTCTTTAAAACTTAAGCATAATAATTGCACCTACACTGGATATAAAATAATATGTATGCTTACAATCACTCTTTTAACACCATTAATTTTCCAATATGGGGGAGTAGCACCTCATGTATACCCCATTAACAGTAATGTACTCTGGAATTTTGAGTAAAATATAGTAAACATGACTCCATGTGCACGAACAGAGCTGGCCTTGTACATCGATCGATTCCTGTTACGTCTATTGTCAGTAAATTTGTATGAAGATTATTGTGTGTAATCATGACATGTTATTTACCTGATCTTCTAAATTAATAGTCTAAGTTCCCCTTGTTGATATCCAATCATGGAGGGAGTGTTGGGGAGAGATAATTAATTTTTGGTTACTACAGCTAGTAGCTATGTCCCAAGCAAGCAGGTAAGCACACATGTACTGCATTTTAAGGGGTCAATCATTGAATGTTACTAGTAGTGGCATACAAATAACATTGTAATATTATTATGCAATTTATGTCCCAGGTAACATGCGGGCCAAACAGGCGAGTTATGTTTAAGCTAGCCTCATGGGCGCTTACCCAGGACACTACGGAATATGCTACATAATATCATATGATACATGTGCATGGCTCTAATGGCTAATTGAGTTATGGTACATGGTTGGCAGCCATGCTAACAGTTTTCATGTCCAACTCTTTGAACAGCACTTATCATATGTGTTCAATACAACCACTGTAACCACATGCAGACACAACATAACTGCTCTATGTTGGTGAGTTGCATACTCTCCCTAATCTTGATAATATTATAATTCTCATGTAGTAATGTACAGGTAGACTTGCATTTACCAGCAAGAATAATTATAGACTCTCCCTATCCATCATAAAATATTACGTGTTTGTTCACACAAGCAGGTATTACTAACAAGATCTAGACTACAAAATCTGTACAACGATAAGAGGTCATGTGACCTACAATCATTGCTCTGCATTATTACCGCACGCACATGCACAAGGGGTAGCTAAAGCAATCGGTTTGTATGTCTGTCTGTCGTCGTCAGTACGAAAATTATCAGATTTCGTGTTTTAGGCATCTATGCATGCTATAAGCACAGCCAATCGGTAGATATCGGTGAAAAACTGGTTTGTACTCGCTTCAAATTGCTCAAAGAAGGCTTACTAGCTAATGCTACAAATCGTGCATTTTCTGTTCAGCATGCCTGTGGTTTATTGACCACACCCACTCCATAGGCAAGTGCTGATGTGACTGCGCATGCTCAAGCTCAGTGTTGGAAAGCGTCGTTAAGTAAAAAAACAGCTTTGATTCAGAAGTAGTGTTGCAATACTACGCTACAGTGACTACAGAACGTGCGGGGTATGTGCTCTTTAGAGCTCAAATTATTAGTACTATAGAAATGTTATAGCCTGTATTAAAGATAAACAGTATATAGATTTTATCACTTAGGACATAAACTAATTTGATACCTTGTCTCAATTACTCCAAGTACCCAAAAACAATTAGGAGCTACATACCAACACCAGGAAATTGCTATGTAAGCTGCCATGGAATGACCTGCTACATGTAGTAAACTTATCCCCAGCTATATAGGCTGGCCACCCCTGAGGACAAGGCTACTATGTGTGCAGTCTTGAGGTTGGTGGTGGTGTGCTGTGGGGGTAAGTGGTTTGTCATGGTATCTCCCACAGCGTGCCCCTACTTGTGTGATAAGTACCTGGATGGGATGTATACACCACTGTATTTGACTTCCTAACACTTATGGTTACTCTATAAGTGCTGACATGTGATTTCTTAATCTGAGCCACCCATAATTTTATTATTGGTTGGATCCTAAGAACCACACAGAGTAAGCTTATTATTTTGTTAAGTGATTCACTAGAATAATCTTACCACCTTAAATTATGTAGGGGTATCACTATTGTGAATAGCATGTTTTACATGCAACACTCCATTTCTAAGTAGCTTTACCTCTGATTAGTATGCCCTAGCTTGCCTTCCCTTTTTAAATGGACATGCGTTGAATTGTATACTATAATAGTGCGGTACCGTTAAGTTAGGTGGACTGTACTGAATACTTTCAACATGCCAAATTACATGGTTGAGGTAAGTGTTGGTTTCTCACTCTATCAAAGGTGATGTTTGGTTGACAGTCACAATCATTGTACATAACAGTATCGACTATCTGCACTTCTACAACTTCTGCACTCTGAGTCAGTAGAATGCAACACCTGTTCTTTTGCAAGACAATGTGGAACACATGGTCAAACGTTAGCCTGTTAGCCCATGATCCCATGTCATCACTGGCATGCCCTATCCTATAATAATTATGATCATCCACACCATTGTGGTAGCCGGCAACTTGCCTATGCACTCTAGCTTTGGTTGCTAGGTAACAGCCATTACCGGGATGATACCCATTCCCATGAACTATAGACTTCCTTATTCATGGTTTAATCGTGGTTTATATTAATTGTCAGTCAAGGTGGCTGCAGATGCTTCACAGCAATTTCACATGGCATACTTTACAATAGCAAGAAGCCTTCAAGCTACCCATGCTGGCTAGACGGTGGTCACTAACACTTTCAACATGAGCAGAGGCGTAGCATGTATCATGGGCGTAGACACAGTTTATAATTTGGGGGGGGGGGGGGCTTAATGATCATTGTGTGTGAAGCGCACGAAAATTTTCTGCTCTGTTATTGAAAATGTCGTAAAAATGCACTTTTGACAAGAAATTCTCATGAATTTGGTAGTGTAAAATTATAATTTTGGAGGTTTTAGACTGATAATAGCCAATATTTGATACAAGTCAACAATTATTGTTCCCAATAAAGTATAATGTAAAGCTGAAAATCTGGGGGGGGGGGGGGGGGGGGGGGGGGGGGGGGCGGGGGGCTTCAGCCTCCAAAGCCCCCCCCCCCCGGTGTCTACACCCTTGTGTATGTATGAGTAGATACTATGCTATCAAGGAGGTCTATAAGCCCTTGATGCTATTCATTATGCTACTGCTTGTTTAGCAGGAATGTTTTGAGAGAGAAAACCTTTGCAGATCAGTAGGAAGGGAGCATTTCATGGAGAAAACTTTCACAGAATATTAAATCAACAGAAAATATGGGTGTGGCATGCCTAATATTTGGTGGAGAAAACTTTCATAGGTAGATGTGAAATCTGTAAAGATTTTCTCCTTTCCGCTGTTGATTATACCACGGAGGACTCCGGAATGCATGCAAGTGATGTTCCCTATCAGCTACTCATGTTTTTGAGTCACTGATGGTTACGTAGGTGACATTACTGATTCATGCTAATATAAAGTTAGTGTACTCCAATCCTCTAACCACATTTTTACATTACATATTGAAACTCTGGGCCAATGAGTTTGCGCTTGGTGATGATTGTTCCCACCACTCTGAAGTGAAGGAGGCCACGTGAGTTCTGACCCAATGATAATGGTCATGCATACGAGATTTAAGACAGTCAGAGCTATCTAGTAAAGTACTTACTTGCTGTGTGTAGCCTCAGACACTCCCCACTAATGACTGAATACCTTAATGAATACTTACACTGTCACTTATCCAAACTCAGATTAGCTAATGACATTCTCCATGCATGCCATTCACACCTTACAGGACAAAATTTTGTCAGCATGCATGGCTGACAGAAACTCAATTATTACAAGTGTGGCTTAAGTGACTGAGAGTGTCCTATTGATGTGGTTACTACAGTAATAGTAATGCGGTCACACAGGAATCCCTGTACAGCCAGTCACACACACTACCTGCATGACAGGAATTAATGGAACTGCTGACATCAGCGTGTGCCAAGTAACATAATAGTATACTTCCACATGCACAACATCATTATTGGACAGTACACTGACCAATTGACTGTGTATAGTGCACTGTGTACCAGGATATTTATACCCATCATAATATTATTATTCGGATTTCAGCTCACTAGGAACAATCGGTTTGTAAAAAAGGTAAACCCTATAGTATAACTAAGCACACCAAACATAGTGGTCCGTTTTTTGCACATTATCAAAATTTAATATTCTATATAAGTGAGCTACAAAGCACTGTATACAACGTACACAGCAGTATATTGTAGGTTATATATAACCATAATATTATTCATGATCCATTGTAGCCACTAACTGCAAAATAGTTGTGACGTCAAAGCTTAAGTGGTTCACTACTATAAACCATGCAGTGCAAAAAGAAGATTGGTACATAATAGATCAACCTTTGCACTTTGACTACATTATAGCTGCATGATTGATATTAATTTGGATACTTGTAATTGCCATGGAGAGAAGAGCTGGAAAATCTTGTTTGGCCCTACATTTGGACTGGATTAGGCCGCTACAAGAATTTAATTGGCATCTGTTTTAGTTGTTGGTCAATTTGTATGGGTACAGGAATATAATCTAGACAGAGAGCATTAATGCTAACAGATGGAGCCAAGGCATTAGACTGAGACTCAAGACCAAACTAGAAACATACTCATAGACACAGAGACATTGCCTTGGATGTTGTGCTCCATCCAAATCCATGCCATGTACAAGTCCCAGATTAATTATGAATCAGTAATGCCAATTAACCACCTTGCTGGCTATAATAATATTATGCACTCTGTCCCCGGCTCCCATACTATAAAGGAGGGGGGGCAGATGTTGGCTTCATGATACCTAAGTAATTATAACTCCAGTGCAACGTTGAAAGCCCGGGCTATAGTGTCCACCTATTGTGCACTCCACAATATTCCCAGCACCCTATATACACCTAAGCAGGTCATGTATGGACTGTAGTGAACGTCAGCAAATCCTATAATGTCAAATGTTCAACAATAATGAAGCCATTTGTTCAGGCTTTATCATGGGAAAGGGCATGCAAGTATTATGATACTACATGCAGGTGTGCAGCTTGAAGGCAATCAATCATGTTACATGCTAGCTGACACTGAGCACAGTGAGCAGCCGGCAATAGGATGATGATTTGTTATGCTAAGTGGCTGGATTTTAACTTTTATGGCTATGATTGCATACTATTATACTGTAATTAAGCAGATGGGTAGTGTAAATTTAATGTTAAATTTTCCCCACCAATCAATTAACTCAACGAGTATTTATTGAGAGGCTAATGGAAGCTATCCATTTACTCCGTTGATGGCTATCTAGTGTCTTATAAGCATAAGCATAATAATATTATTATATTATAGGTGAGTGAACAAGTTTGAGTAAGTGAGTTAGTGTGATACAGTGACTGATTGATGATCACACAAGAAATTAAGCCACAATAACACCTGGTCCAGCAATGCACAACTGTCAATGACGTAGCAATCTGCTCTCAATAGATATTTAATATCACCAACATAGATCAGTTATGATTAGATTGTGCATGCTGCATAGTCACGTAATTATATTAATTATGAGTCCCGGGCAAGCGCCCACTCCTGGGTATAAGCATCCATGTACCACATTTCAAGGGGTCAATGTAACAGCTTCTATACAAACGTATGGAAAATAGATCCCGGATAAGCGCCCACGCGGGCCAAAATAGACAGTTAACTCATGAGTGCTTAACCCTGGACACTACAGTATGTATGCTAGTGTACAAATCAAAGCTATGACATGTCACTGAGTATTCCCATGATACTCCCTTTACTTCAATAATATGACCAGCCAGCTAGATACAAGTGTTAACATTGGCAAGGCTTATGTTTGGAAGCAATATAATTAGGTTAAATTACTACTCATTAGTGAACAATAACTGCATGGTCCTCTCAATTAACAACATGCATCTACAAGCTGCCACACTTCTTGTGGGCACAATTATAGTTAGGTAAGGTAAGAATTTTAAATCCTTAGCAATCAGAAACGTGATGTATGTTTGCACGCACACATAGCTACAGAAGCACACAATCATACAGTATCCTGGCATTGTGATAGCTATAGCTACTTAGGCATAATACACACAGTATGTAGTATACAGTATGTAGGAGAGCATAATATTATTATTATACTATGTAAAAATTATAAAATCTTATTCATGCTGGGGTGAAAGGAGAGATCACCTTTGGCCCTTACTATTAGCTAATGTCAAGCTCAACTACATGGCTTCTGTTTTTATTTGTAGGCAAAAGCAAAAAAGAGCAATATCTGAGTGACTTAATCTGACAGATGTTGGCTACATTCTGTATCTCTATAATATTTTATTATTAGAGCTGGAAATCGTATAGACGACTTAAGGCGTGACCGTTTAGCCCACTGCACATGTTGGTGGTCAACGCTGCCATAGCTTTATACAGCGTACGATCGCGAGTGCATTTTTCGTCCCTCAGCTCGCCTACAACACCGTAAAGGCATTGAAGCTTCCGGATGTAACGTTCTCGAGCTGCTTTAAACAAACTGTTGGTGTATTTCTTGCTCATCATCGATCTTGATGGGCTAAACAGTCACGCCTTAAGTCGTCTATAGGTACAACTGCTGAAATAGCAATGGACATAAAACAATAAGCTAAATTTGTCCACTGACAACCCCAAAGTATACTTCAAACTTAGATAGCATGGATGTTTCCGAATCAAAATACATTGTTTATAATTAATTTTGTTTGTCTACACACAAGTATGATTGTCACATGCTCTTACACACACAATATTTATCATACTGGCTTATGGGAGTAATATATTATAACCATTATTTTATCACATATTAGATCTTATTATGAATTATGAATAACATTAATATTAAGGAGTGTTTTGACCCACTATAAGTGAATGAAACATATGCATGCATATGGTGAATGAATACACTGTTTACAGTAATAGTCTTACGCTCGATCAAGGGAGTTTATGATTTCATATAGGTTTTATATTATTGTTCTTGCATGGGTATAAATAATATTATTGTGTCGTTAGTGTGTGCAATTCAACATAATTATACTTACGCAACATCATGATTAGACACACTAGACAAAAATCGAATTTTTCACGCATGACAATGTAGGAGATATTATGTGGGATCGGGCAAAATATACATTACATTTCTATACATTTCATTTATTTTATAAAAATTCTGCTCATGTTTTAGTAAGCATGATATTAAGGAAATCTTAGTTTTGGTCCAGTGTCATAGTTTTGCAAAACGTCTACTTAGGTAAACTCTATTCATTATCAGATGTTCCAAGAGGTTAACTCTATGCATTATCAAATGTTCCAAGTGAGCTACCATGCAAGCACTGTATGCAATATACACAGTAGTATAATAGGTTACTAATAGTTTACTTAGACCATAATAATATTCATTCATGACACATTGTAGCCATTAACAGTTGTGACGTCAAAGCTCAAGTGGTATGACATGTTTACTACTTCACCAGTGCAAAAAATACATGACAACTACCTATAACATTATAACCATGCATACATCGAACAAAATAATGTCTATATAGAGATATTATGGTGAACAGTTATTAGTACATTGTCACTGGGATACAAATTTCTGAAGGGGTTTACCTGTATAGAGCCCAGCAGGGTGTGCCCCCCCCCCAAAAAAATAGGCAGCCCATTACTTCAACTTCTCCCATGTTTCTCCCCCTAAATTTTTGGGCCAGATAAAACCCTGATTTGTATGGATGCTGCTAAATGGACCCATAAAATATATTATGGCATAATATGAAGGGAGAGTTGAGCCTGCCTGGAATACTAGTCTAAGTGTACTTGGCATATAAAGATAGAGTATGAGAATAATATTATAAGTATAAATAATGTCAACTCCAACCATATCTTCCTATCAAGGTTCAGGATTAATTTTTGCCAATGATTGTGGTGGTTAAAACTTGTACATGTATAATATAATTATGTGTTAGGCTAATTAGAAAAAGGATCACATAATAATATTATTATGGAGAGTAAGACACATTTGGCTCTTCCTTGTATATAGCTAATGCCAGACTCGAGTATAATGATTATGGCTTCTGTTTTTAATTTGTAGGTACAAGGAGAAATCATATAGTAAAGGGAATGTGATACCTGTCTTTCTGACCAATGTGGCTAGAGTTAGAGATCCAAGAGAAGTACAATGCTATAGTATGTAGGGCCAGAATGCAAAACAATCTTAGTCTAATACCTATGGACACAAAAGGTGTTGGTTTGACTATAAAATAATCACAGTATACTTGCCACATGCTCATGTACGTATAATACTCATCATGGCAAGGGTATGTATAATACTGATCATGGTTAATATTCATGCTCTAGGTTATGCAGTATTGATACATATTATATAACTATTTGTCACATGTTAGATCTGTGAATAATAGTCATGAATAATCTTAGAACTGTTTTGGCACATAATAAACAATGAATGAAATACCTGAATGACTATAATATACTGTCTATAGCATTGGAGTAAACATCCCATCTAGAGCTTCAGATTGATATTAAAATTTTCTCTATAAGATGACCACACACTATAGAAATTAGAGTAATAATGTTGACAGTGTACCCATCTGTGTGTACAAATTTTGCTCACACAATGTGTTCTAAAACAAAATCACAGAAAAGTTCACCTGTAAAAATAATACTAAAAAAGGCCTTACCGGTAGCTCTATGAATATACAAATAATATGTTTACAAACGTGACCGTAAACGTTCACCGACCATCTGTTGATCATTAGAAATTACATGCATCCATATTAAAAAGTGCACCATTTCCCCATCAATGGATGTCTCAGTTTGTGGATGGATGTGCTATAATTTTATCATATTATGAGTTGCTGCATGCATATCAGTATATTATTATAATGATTCATATTATTAAGATGGTAAGTACTGCGGTATATAACCATACAAGGCCACAAAATTAATAATTAATTACACCCAGTCTTTTGGTAAGCCAAAAATACTATTGCAGCAGTATAAACATAAATTAATTGTACTTTAGATTATAACAGTAAATGAACTTGTGATGAACAATTAGATATTCATGTCCACTTTGTATAAAATTGACTGACACCAAATTCACTGTCACAGTGTAGTGTATAATTCAAGTGACATCGTGAACTTACAAAAGTTCATCCATAGATAGATGGACTATATTACATAAATCACTTAAATAATAGTGAGTGTTAGTAGTACACTTAAAGTCAGTAAAATTATACTTGGAAGGGTTTGGGGAGCTCTAGAGCTAGAGGCATCAGCTGTACCATTTGTTATATTACTGCAACCTCCTTCAATTGAATTATTGTCCATCTCAGGGTTAGATACTATTATGTGTATGTAACTAACAGGGCTGTTGTCATCTCCAGTTCTACACCATATTGGAATTGGCTCTTCACCAGCAGTCATATTAACGTAATTCCTGGTTTCATTTAACGTTAATTTCATATGAAGAAACCAAATACCAACATCCATTTCATCCACCTTTTTACACTTAGCTTCAACTAACTCACTATGTGTACGATCAGAAAAATGATAACCTTGTATCACCAAGAATGGTCCATTGTCGCAGTCGTGAATCATACATGATAATTCCAGCATAGCATCTCCATCATCTGCAATTGTGATGTTTTGAGGCCAATAATAGAATGGATCTGTATCACTGAACTCAGCTGTTATCACAGAGCTTGAGAATGGAGCAGAATATGATAAACCTGTGCATGTAAGAGTAATAAAGCAGACTGTTAATTCTTAATATGCATATATAAATCCAAGGTCTAGCTACCAATATACTCACCCTGTAGCAATTGCAGCATAATGAGAATAAGACAGCAAAATTTTGCAATTATCTTGACCATTGCTGAGTGAGTTTAATAGAGCTGGATATGTCTGCTACACAATATTAGCAGCTGGCTTAGATCAAGAATTGTGTACTGAACCCAGGCCCACCCATCAACGTTGATTACGGTAATGACGTAGGGGATTTCCCGGGGGAAATCCCACTATCGAATAGATCCAGATCCAGATATCCGGTTCCCCATGTTTGATTTGAATGATACGCGGTTCAATAACGACCATTTCCAACAATAATACTACTATATAACATGAGTTCCAGTAGGTCAGTACAAGCAGAGTACAAGGCATCATTGATTCATCGATCGCGTGGATTCCCGGCATTAAAATTCCTCTACTAAAGGGGTTTAATGTGACCTTTGACCCTCCAACTGCGCCCAAGTAAAAAAAAAAATCGCTACTATAAGAGCTAGAGATACCGCATCCGATCTAGCTAATTAACGCGCCACTAAAAAAATTAGAGCTCTGTAGAGCTCATACCCCGCGAGCTCTGTAGCCACTGTACATGTTGCGTATGTACTATAGTACTGCAGTAGTCTCGCGCGCCAGCCCCTCCTACCCAAAGAGGGAGAAAGGGTCTGGTCAAATGCCTATAGGGCCCGTGTCCCCGCGCACTGTATAGTAATAGCACTGGGTAGTGCGCGCCAATCAGATGCCACGGAATAGACTGCGCGGGCATGAAAGGAATGCAAATTAATGATTGTGCGCGTGCGCGATCGTGCCCCAGTACAATGGAATGTTAATTTAAATTTGTATTTCTTATTCACGCACACCAGAAATACGTGACGTCATGCATTCCTCGGCGACACGGGACCCCTTCTCTCCGCGTGCGTGAAAGGGGCTGGCTCGCGAGACTAGTACTGCAGCACTCTGCGATAGAGCTGTTTCATGAGCTGACGACCCTTTCCAACTTTGAGCTTGAGCATGTGCAGTTGCATCAGTATGTTATTGTTAACATATCTTCACAATAAAAATTAATATTACTATCATCAAATTCCATTGGATTTTATAAGTTTGGGGGTCTGTGCAAGAGCTCAGGCTTATACAGCGCAATTAGTGGGAGGCCTTTGCACGCACAGACGCCTAGAACTCGAGATCTGGCGATTTTCGTGCCGACAACAACAACGACAATGACAGACGGACAAACCGATTGCTTTACCCCTTGCGCATCCGCGCGGGGTAATAATTACCAATCTTGGGTGGCGCATAATTAGAGCACGGAAATGGTCCAGGTGGCGCATCATGGCATCTTCAGAGGCGCGTTGTAATTAAAGCGAAAGTGTGGCTTCCAGTATTCAATATGGAATACTCGAATCTCGCACGCCAGCCCCTCCTACACAAAGAGAGACTGGCGCTCGAGACTACGGATACTCGGTACTATCGAGCTATTGTCAATTAACGATACGAAGCATTGGCCAGATGGCGCATTCTTAGAGCGCGAAAATTAGGATTCTGGCGTAGGTGGCGCGTTCATTAGAGAGGTGCCTTAACAGATCGGATACGGTACTACGCATGCGTGTAGAGCTATACATTATTATTCTTGCTAGCTAATACTTATTTTGCCTGGAAATTGGCGAGAAACGTGATAAAGATGAACACAGTCACAGACTGCATAGTAGAGTAAATGATCAGATTTCGGACACCAGGTTGATTCGGACACCTGCGCATCCGGTACGAAAGACTTGGGGGAATGGTCTAGGCATGATTACATACCTTAGCCCGTTTGGGGTCTGTGCCCCAGCAATGGCGATCGAAGTCCCGCTAGTACTGGTATGGCAGGCTCGAATTCATGCTGTCCGAACTCATCAATGGTCGGACGCTTTAACTATTCGTCAGACAGGCCGTAAGCTTACGTCGATGTCCTAGGTCAACTTTTAGTGATCCTATGTGAAGTGCTCCCGCTGCCCGTCACGCGACACGTTTGACCTTTGACCCTTGAAGCTTGCGAACGGCGCTGCGCCACCAAGCTCCAGTAGGTGGAAATTTTCAGAACGGTATTTAAATGATTTTTTACAACCTAAAACTGCTATTTTCGATAATTTACAATGTATTTGACTGATAAAAAAGGTACAAGATGTGTGAAATATATCACCTCCGTGGTGGCTGGATCAGGCTGTCCCATGGAGAAGAGTTCATCATTGTCTTTGTTTGTTTTTATAACTCATTAGCTGTAGTAAACGTAAGAAATATCCTTTATGACCCATATCAATGCCATCAAAATCATTAAAACCGTTGATCAAAAGTTTTTTGTGTTTTAGTCGTCGAGTTTAGCTCCGAGGCACAGCGCGATACACGCGCCGTAGGGTCAAAGGTCGAATGCGTCGCGTGAAGGGCATCTGGAGCACTTCACATAGGATCGCTAAAAGTTGACCAAGGACATTGACTTACGGCCTATCCGACGAAAAATTAAAGCGTCCGACAATTGATGAGTTCGGACAGCATGAATTCGAGCCTGCCACACCAGTACTAGCAGGATTTTGATGGCCATCGCTGGGGCACAGTCCCCATACGGGCTAAGGTACGTATTCATGCCAAGACCACCCCCCCTTCCCCCCCCCCCCCCCCCCCCCCCCCCCCCCAAGTCTTTCGTATCGGCTGTGCAGGTGTCCGAATCAACCTGGTGTCCGAAATCTGATCATTTACTCTATCGACTACGTATGCGATACTATCTACGGCATGTGCTATCGTCGACCTTTACCAATTTTAAATTTCATTTCATTGGTACTACCGTGTTTGGTCATGTAAAACCCCGTTGTGCTTGAATATTCGTTACTATTACATCATGCCGCTATTTAATCGAGTACTCCCATGGATGCAACTATACTGGCGCTCTCTTCCCTGCACATTCTGCTACGGAGCAAGATATGATCTACCTTCTATTAGCTCTATTGTCACTTTCCAGCAGTGGTACAGTTATATCACAAAGTAAATCAACTACATTGTATTAAATAATATTGTTGTTGCTCATGTAGTTAATGGCTTCTTATATAGATATTGAGCTTGTACTAGATCCTGACTCGAGGCTACTGCCAATTGGAAGAAATGCTACATTCACTTGTAAATTTCGTAATGTAAATGAAAATCATCATCCTTATTGGAAAGTCAATAAAACAGAAGCCACCAGTGATTATAGCAAGGGTGAATTAATGAAAAAAGGTTTCAACATACTTGATGATCAAGAAGATGGCAATGGGATCATGACACTCACATTAAGTGTAGACAGTTCTTACGCCGGTGTCAATAATACTACGATACAGTGTAGAACACTAACCCATATTCACAGCCAAATCGCAACAATTTTGACAATTGCCGGTAAACATTATTGCTAATCATTTACACAATACACAGTATGCATAATGTCTTTATAGCTACACATTGTTAAAATTAATTCCTCTATAAGAGGGGTTGGGCAGGATTCAAGAAAATTATTTTTGTAGATCCTCCTTTCTCTCCAAACCCACTTTTGGAGCAGACTAGCACATCGAATTTATCCCTGAAATGGTCTCCACCGTTTCTATGGCCGGGATACTACATCAGAAAGTATAACATAAGTGTCAGAGACGACAGTGGTGAAAAATTAAGCACCTATCAAGTGAACTCAACTACATTCAGCGAAGTTGTGATGGCACTATCACTCAATGAAACTTATCATATTTGCATGGAATTTAGTTTTGAAATCACCCCAGAGCATCGAGATATAACTGGTCAGAGTCACTATGTAAACGGTGGATATTATGCACGTAAGTATTGTTAAAATTTACTATACTCAACCATACAACTTAATCAATCGACTTCATGCTTGGTTCAGTGATGTTTTAACTTATGCAAATTATTATGATAGCAACTATATTCACTAATAATACCATTATGATAGTGTCCCTGGTAAGCACCCATGGGCACTTAAAACATAACTGGCAATTTGGACACGCATGGGTGCTTACCCAGATAACGTCCATACGTATGTATAGAAGCTGCTCCATTAACCCCTTGAAATGAGGTACATGCATGAGAGCAGCAAGCTTGCCTGGGACACTTAATACTTATAGCTAATAAATATTATTACGAGAGAGGAAAAGGAAGAACAACAGGGGCGTCTAAGCTGGGTATGTTTCAGAGGTTGCTTCGCATATACACTTCCCTGTATACCACAGAGTGTCTTAGATCTTCATTGTTAAGGCTGTAATTATACAGCAGTGTCCCATGTAAACACCCATGATTCTTATACATACAGCTCTGGGTGATCATGAATTTGATGTCTCAGCTATGGTATTCTTTAGAGCTGACGGAACACCTTTAGTGAGGGCCTTAGTAAAGGTATAACATTAAGAAAACATTCATATGTGTACACTGAAAATATTAGCCATAATAATATTATTATTGTAGCCTTCTGACAAGATCTGTAGTTACCAGGAATTGAGCATTGCAATAAACATAACAGACAGAGCTAGTAATGCTCTGGTGACTAACAATGGTCCAATGCCCCACCGTGGCAACGGCAGTTTTGAATATGACATTGCATCCAGCAACCTCAAAAGGGAAGCGGAATACTTGATGATCATTATAGTCTACACTGGATTTGAAAGCTCAACTTTCTTGTACTCATTCAGTAAGTATTAAGATTATACCATTATATGATTATTGTGTACGTAAACAGGTAAATTTGGGATTAAGTGCACAGTCAAAGAGTTCAAAATACTTTACACACACTAGATTGCTTTCTTTAATGATAAGACTGCTTACAAAAACATTTTAGTTGCTCATAAACAAGCAGTACTCTAATACTGTTTGGGAATTATTTCTTTGTGAACTGTGTCAACAAGAAAATTAATTTAATTTTATCCAATGCCACATAACACGTAACTGCATGATTATGAACTTATCTTATATTATGCTATTTTTATAGTGATATTTATAGTAGCTATGTAACTGTACACTTGCAGATACTTCTTTAGATCCCGACTTGTATCCAATGAATCCATCATGCATATCCATAACTGGAGAATCTCGAAATGGACAATTGCAAAGTTCGTTGCATGCATGCTCTATAGTTTAACTTACCTTCAAGTGCATGCAGTGATGTACATAAGCTCTGACTGTTACTATAGATACCCAGCTGTTCACCTATAAGGTTGCAATGGGTACTTGTCTTGGTCTGGCTGCCCTGATGCTGTTGACACTAGGCATTGTCTTCATATGCTTCCTTATCCATCGTCAACGAAGGATATCTCAAGGTACACATGCACATGCACTGTGTATACTCTAGGGATAGATCGACCAATTACCATATGCAATATCTGATGTGACCATCAGTCAACCTCTGTATCAGTAGTAAATCATTATGATGATTGTTTGCGTACAATGAATGGAAAGACTTTCAGTAAGTTTAAACCGTACTCCTCGAAGTGTGCTTATCTCCACTGTTTTAATTGCAAGCAAGAAAACTTTCAGATTTCAGTTGAGAGGTGGGGGGGATTAAGAGAAAGACAGAGAGAGAGAAAGAGAGAGAGAGAATGATGCTTTTAAAGTCCTAAACACACCCACAGTATTGATTCAATTCAGCAATGATTCAGAAGTTTGATTGATTACATAACAAGATAACTATGTCAAGAACGCAAACGGCTTCTGTGTTATTTGATTAGAATTTAATAACATGAACAGCTGTCAAACAAATTCGATTGATGGTATTCGTCACTATGTAAATTATTTTCAATGTTTTCTTTGTTTGCAGGAAAAACCTTAAACGTCTCCACAAACAGGATGCAGAATGCCATGGTACACAACCCTATTTACGATGGGCCGGTGTATGAGAGTGTTCAACCACACTTTGATACACTAACAGCCACCGTAAAACAAGATCTCTCCCTATCCAATACTTCAGCTAGCAACAGCCCTCCCAGATCCTCCACACCTCCCAACACAGGAAGCAGTAACAATTCCCAAAGGATGGTGCGTTATCTCGATCAACCCATTCAACTGAGAAGTCAGTCGCTATCACATCCATCAACACCTGACAATAACAATCCAAGGTCAACAAGCACTGTGTGTGCACAATCAGCTAGGGTCACGGGTTTGAAGAAGAATGGAAAAGAGAGAAATAAGCTCCACCTGACACTCACTCTCAATGGGAGTGAGTCGGGAAATTCCACTTCTGGTGCACCCCAGTGTGGAAAGGATGAGGAGGTGGTATTGGCGGGTAATTTGCCGGGAAATCCACAGGGTGGCAATAAGAAGAGAGCTGTTGTGTCAGATGGTGATGAGAATTACACTGTGATGAGTCCGATTAAGAGAAAGGATAGTGGTAATATTGGAGGAGGAGTGATTGAGTTAAGTCCAGAGGACACTATTAAATACAAAGAGGAAGTGAATTAATAACGCTAACATAAATGTTGACAATATCAGACTGGCAGCTCAGAGAACAGTAGCTAATGCAGCAAAAGTTAATTGTTATTCAGTATCACTTATACTATTTAAGTACGACAAACAGTATATTAAATTAGTGTGGTAATTATTACTTTTGTTATCGTGAGTTAGAACGGTCATTAATTTTTATTTAACGACTATGGGGTAGCATTTCAGAGCCACATGCATGCGTCTGCACAATTATTATTATTATTGAGCGTCTTACTGCTCCAAACAGCACCTCTTTATCATGAAATACCAACTCAGTACCTCAGTGGCATTATGATGTGTGTGTGTGAGCCGCGGGCCCCTTGCATGACCCTCCAATTTTGAACTATTAATGAAGACCAAATTTCAGGCCCCACTCTTCTGTAGCTATATACTAGTACTCTTGTTGGGTCTGTTTCTGCTCATCTTATAGTAATCCGCTAATACTACTACACGTACAACATGATTTGATAAGACCATAGATAAGACCTCTGCCTGCTTTCTTTGAGCTTACAATTGGTATAGGTCGTCACAAATAGTGGTCATGACGTCAATTGACGGAGGGGGTGCATTATTTAGACATAGTTGCCTTGGGGGCCGGGGGGCGTGAGACGTGATGGAGCTACTCAAGCTATTCCTCGCTCTCGCTGTTTCACTGGCACCCAGCCATTCACAGAGCGACACATGTGACAGTAAGTTCATAGTGCCATTTTATTACCGAGCATTGGACAAAAATGAAATTATGCAAGTCCCAGGATAGCCTCTATTAAAGTCGTAGTCTAAAAGTGACCTCTTATCTGAGCTTCAGCACTGTATAGCAGGAATCTTCTCTAGGGAATAAACTTTGTTAATATCATTTGGGTATGCATGATTTGGTATTCCACTGAAGTATTCTCCATGTTCTCTTCCTTTCAAGGTACAAAAGCTTTCTCCCTTGAAATTTTCCTGCTACACTGTACCGTAAAAGTTCTAGTTACAGCGCCACTCTAATTTAAGCGCCACTTGGCATTGTATCATATTTTTTTCTGTTCTAAATATAGCGCCAACCTCCAGTCAGAAATATTAAAACTGGCGCTTATAATTAGAACGTGGTAAATGCTGCGTAACGGCCACTGCATAAGCATCTTTGGGATTACTATGCTCCCGCTGTGTTGCTAGTGCTTCTCCAACTGTAAGAGTCCAAATCACTTGGTACACATGAAAGCCACGTACCACAACATAAAAGCTGACTTCAAAATCACCCGGCATATCTGTAACAGATAAGTACAGGTACGGCGTGATTCTAAGCACAGCTAGCTCGTTTTAATTAGTAAGCGCCGCCCTAATCTAAGCACCACTGGCTACTTAACGCAATTTTTTACGTTCTAATATAAGCGCCACACGAAGGTTAGAATTATTTTTTTTGACGCTGTAATTAGAACTTTTATGATACTTGACTCTGCTCAGTATGCTGATATAATATTATACTGATCTCATCTCCAGACCCTCCTGATATAGGGAGGGTCTGGAACATAACCCCGGCAGAAGTGTCCCAAAGGAATGTTGCGGGAACATTATAATGACATGTAATAATATTATGGCTATTGTGGTTGTGCACACATACAAAGAATGCATAGTAATAATAACTTTGTGCAGTGTAGCACATTGTATTTGTGTGCATACGTGTAGCGTCGAATATTTCTGCTTCACACCCCGTATTGTGGCCAATCAACATCTATCGCAGAAATCTGCCTTTGGGACTGTCACGATAAATTTGGATCCCCCCTTTTTGCCCCCCCCCCCCCCGGTCCATATATTTTGAAATATTTGTACCCCCGGCCCTTATATTTCTGAAATCTATTATGGACCCCCATGCATGTTATCATCTATAGCAGAACTTCAGAAGGGTCAGGGGCTGGGTTCTGGGTATAAATGGTTAGCAGGGTTAGTTTCCAGGGTTTCTATAGCAGGGTTAGTCTCCAGGGTCTCCGGGGGGGAGGGGGGGGGGCCAATATTTCGGGAGTACAAATATCGCGTGACAGGACACCTCCGCCCGGGATTATGTTCCAGACTTTCCCTCTCTCTTCTTGAGCACTATAATCAGCAGGGTCCGGGGACGAGACTAGATATGTACCCTGTCCCTTGTCTTTAGGTTATGGTGGTGACTGCATTCCTGATTCGCCCCTTGGGAACTCTGCCTATGAGGTAGCTGTGTTTGCAATGAGGTGATTCTGGCTCCCCGAGGGTCGCTTTGGAGTGGCCCCCGGGGTGCTCAGGACAAAGGTGGTGTACACAGGGGGAACAGCAGAGTCACCAACTTACAAAAACTTGTGAGTCAATAAACAAGCTTATGTTAACGATAGCTTAGAGAGTAGGTAGCGTATTATTATGTGTACATGTGTATCCAATACCACTCATGTGTGTCACATGCCTCTATCTTAAAGGGTATGGTATTACATGTATACTTGTGTAAAAAGCTGTTAGGCAATTAAACAAGTAATATGGATGAATAGGTAAGAAAAGAGTAGTAATAAAAATTTAATAGTACCAGTGGTAGGCTGCATTTTGGGGCAAGTGTGGAGACCAGTCGTCAAAAAAAAAAAACTAGGCCGTGCACTCCCCTTCTACACAGCACCGTGTATACTGTACAGCTGAAATTTTTTCACTGGATGAAAGTTTCATCAAGCCCGGCTACCCTTGCATTATAAGCGTTATTCTAGATCTATACATGTACTGACCATCACTGAGTGTTTTGTCTCCCACTAGGTTATGTGACCGGATTTGAGTAAAGGGGCACTTTGCGCAATACGTGATTTTTTTTGTCATACCACCGTTTCATGGCAGTGAGATCCCTAGGCTTCAGACTTGGTTTGTTAGCTGTTTAGGCCTTCTACATTGTACTTCACAGATTCAATGTAAGAAGCCTGAGCAAGCGTTCTGTCCTGAGCAGTGAGCCACCAAAGTGTGGCAAAAAAAACGATGTTTTTCGTACGCTCGCCCCGCCCACACTGGAACAGGTCTGCAATTTGTAGTGAGTGTAGTAGGATGATGGATGAATATTCATGCCAGGTTTAAAATTCATAACTGCTATGGTTCCGGAGATATTTAAAACACAAAGATTTGGGAAGTGCGTGAACTGCCCCCTTTCTCAAATCTGGTTACATAATATTAATAATAATAGTTTTGAAGTCACTATACTTTCTGTGCCAAATATGAATTAATGCACCTCATTTTGTCTACTAGAGGTGATCATGCTGAAGCGGTGGTGGTTCACTATGATCCATCCGTTACGAATTACGATGAGATGTTGAAGATCTTTTGGGAGATCCATGACCCAACCAAGCCTAGGTCAAAGCAGTACATGTCCGCCATATTCTACAGCACTGATGAGCAGAGGGAGCTGGCAGAGAAAAGCTTACAAAGACAACAAAAGCTGCTCTCTAAGAAGATACTGACCGAGATTATTCCAGCTTCTGCCATTTATGATGCTGAAGAGTAAGTGACTGTCTGTGCGTGTCCATAGTGGGAAATTTCAGGGAAAGGATCAAAAGTGCATCCAAATTCCATTATTTTGCTCCTTGGCCTCCCCCATTATCTCTCAATTCGACACATTTATTGGCTGTTACATGTACATGTATGTTTACATAATTTTTCTTAACATACATGTATAAATATATGTATAAGATATTATCGTGCATGTACAAAGAGCTTCCCTTAGCCACCTCCAGGTGAAAGGATGGAAATAGATTTTTTGGAGGTGCATGCATGTACCCCACAAAACACTGCACAGTATAATACAAGGTCTGGGTCTGTGGTGCCTTGTCAAGCAGTTACATCATGTAGATGCTAATACATCACTTTCAGTACTGCATGTACCTTGCGATAGTTGCACGCATATCTGTCCATTAAGAATTTGTTGTTTATAGATGATAACAAATAGGGCATTGGCCGATTGACCAACTAATGATAATACATGTACATGTACTGTCTACACACCACATCGATACACAGAGCTACTCTCGACCTCGTAAATGACAGCATCTGATACATGTACTTATTGATTTTCAAGTCTCAGAAAGGCTCTGTTGAGGCCCTGAATTTTCTCATAATTACCTTATAGATTACCTCATAGATTACAACATAGGTTTCGTCATAATTACCTCAAAACCACCGAAAAGTAAATTGCTACTGGGGATGTAGTGTGTGTGCATCATTGACGACCCTTTACCCTGAGACTCTAAGCTGGATGAATCTCCAAATAATCAAAGACTTTACAAAAAATAATAGTTCTGAGACCTTCACTCTATTATTATTTTGAAATTCTGTTTGGTCTCTGGTTGAGCCTATGATCATGTTTACAAGTTCATGTGATGACCATATACCTAAAATTGATAAATCTCTCCCCATTGGGGCAGAAAGTACTCTAAATAAAATTAATACACTTGACTTACATGTATAATAATAATTATTACCGTACATAATATCGTGATTATGCTAATAAAATGTATGATCTAATTAGCGCAAGAAAATTCGCATTCTAGGATTCTCATGGAGCGCGTGACGACCTTTACCAGAAAATCGCGCAAAATTTAAAATCATAATTATTTTTTAGCTTGCGTTCTATTAGCATAAACACGGTATAACTGTTTTCCTTCTTTTAATACACACACTTGCAGTTACCATCAGAAGCATTACCTGAGAGTACAGCCTGATGTCTTCCAAGAGCTGCAGCTATCAGACCAGGAGCTGTTTACGTCCACCCTGGCCGCCCAGCTCAATGGTTACTGCGGTGGCTATGGTACTCTAAAAGACTTCCAGAGAGACGCTCCATCATTCAATATTTCCCAAGCTGCTGCAGAGCGAGTGAAGGAGCTGATCACAAAAGGCCCCGGCACTGACGATGACTAAACAAGTATTTTATATGACATCATAATAAATTATTATATTAAATTTTTGTTATTTTTTTAAAAGGTAATATTGCTTGCTTTTTGTATACTGTGTACTCTATCTGATGTTTGCCACCATGATGCTGTTGGGCTCACTCTTGTACATTCTACATGAGGCCCAACTGCTGATGTTTTTGGTATTACATCTTTTCAAGTTTGTGTTTCCTGCCATTGTTATAGAAGCATAAACATTTCCATTGTTCCTCCTCTAGTTTTCCATGCGGGTAATCTTGCATAGGATTGTTTGTGGCAGAGTTTCATACACTAATAATATTATGCTTGGTATAGGGTCGCTACAATTAGTAGCAAATTGGGAGAGCTGGGATAAGAATCAAGTAAATTACTTTATAATAATAGCCTAAGTTATTGTAATGTAATAATAATGCTAACCAGTGTTCGTGTACACTAAGGACGTCTGTTCAGCTGCATGTTAGGTACAGCTTTGATGTATTCTGTGCAAATAGGTGTAGATAGCTGTTAACCATGCTGGTGTTACATGCGTGACTAGGCCTCACTCATTAAATTTATTACCCCTTGGTGAACTTTGTAATATGCTCTGTATGCACCCCCCTGGGCCACTAGTAGTTTCTATAGGTTTTGTAACTATTTTGTATTTGGCCTTACCTTTGTGTATATATTATATAAATAGAGGTTTGTGCGTTATGTTGAGATATGTATTATAACATTTTGACCTTCTTGTCTATTATCGGATAAAAGCATTACAGTTGCGTGTACGTACCTCAGCAAGGCATTCCCTGAGAACCTGCTACATTAATATAAATTTATGCAGTTTTAAGTGGACATTGCACAATAGCAACCAATTTTCTATAGCCCTCTGTTTGTGCACACAATGAGTCATGACATAACAATGATAATGCTCATGCCAGCAATAACACTATTATGTATAGGTGAGCACCTGATATGTGCTCTAAACTTCCTGGTTGCTATTAGCCTATTGCTTTAAAATAATTATGTACATGTATAACCTGTTCATCCAGCACTACCTTCAGGAAGTGACTACAAGATGCTTTTTGGGACACATATTTAACTTAATGCATTGGCGTAGGAGTACATTAATGGCTATTGTTTACCTCACTGGTTTACTGTACACCTTTCATAATGCTTGCTAATGGCTACTCTTAGAAAGGCTAATTGAGGCTATTCAAAGGTTGTATTTGATGGTTCATATAAAAGGGATCTTTTTCATCATGAATCTTATTAAGAGCTTAGCATTACAATGTCATGTAAGAAATTATTGTAACGCCCCACTGACTAGGAACTTTGGGAAGAACAAACTTTTGTGAAATATCTAACAAGTTGGTTGCCTAGCAACCATTAATAATGTAATTAAAGTACAGTAACTCACATGCTTCTCATGTTTAGTACAATGTTATAGAATGCATAATGATTTTATGATGTACGTGTACATTCGTTAAATTTTGTACCCATAGACCACTCACAATCAATGATCATTAGTAGTAATTAAAGTCATGGATCATGTTTCACAAAAGGTGCACACACACAGCCATGACCATAGAGTCATTATATCATGGGACAGTTTTTGGATAGTATGAGCATACCAATTAGGATCTGGTGATTTTTACCACATTGCATTGAAAAAAATTTATTCCACAAAAAAGGTGTCTATAGCACAAAGGACTAAGCAAACCTTTATCCAACAAAAATATCCACATAATATTATACGATAATACGGTGAAATGGACTGAGCGGCCACCCTGTCTATACTCTACTGTATATCTTCTAATCAACGCGCCATGAAAAAAATTTACGAGTGCTGGGTGGCGTGCCATTAGAGCATGAAAATTTCCCTTCGCGACCAGGTGGTGCGCAAAATTTGTACACAAAAGTGTAGATATAGTGGGTGGGCGCATTTAAATAGAGTGTGAAAATTGCACTTTAGGCCGAGGTGGCGCATCTATTAGAGAGGCACGTTAATTAGATCAGATATGGTAGGGTAGTCACTCATCTTGCATATTACTATTACCAAGAGTATTTTAGGAAGAGTACGTAAGCAAGCTCTACACTGCAAAATGGTGGTGTCATCCTGCAGTACATGTACATGTACATGTGCCAGCCTAACCATAGCTATGCAGAATCCATATTTTGTTTACACAGTGATCATACACGTGGCTGTGTGGTTGCAGATATGCTGCAGCTAGAACTCTATCCCCCCACCACCAAGGGACTACCCTGCAGTATTATTCATAGGCTTATGGCCACACAGTTTTTACAAAATCATGACATTGTATGTACGTACTTTTGTTGTAGTTGCCTAGCAACCAAAGTTTTTATAGGTAATTTGCTGGCTATGAGAAGGGGCTGTGTAGTACATAATCGACCTCAAACCAACACACTAAAGTAGGCCTATGATGAATAGAGGTCAACTACCAACAATATAGTTATCTGACAGTAATTGGGGTGCATTCAACCCTGCATCTCATGCACCCCAATTACTGTCAGGTAACTATTATGTACAGCATTAAATTTTGTTTGGTATCTACTGCACTACAAAAGCACAATACTAACATACAGAAGCTACATACTTTTCCCAATAAACTCTCGTTATATATAGCACGACGTTGTAGAGGAAGAAACCTTCACCAATTTTGCGATTCTACAGCCACCCACGGAAGTTTTCTCCATGACATTTTAGGCATCCGGCCCACACCCATCCATGTGATCAGTTTAACGTTCTACAAAAATTTTCTCCGCAAAATGCTCCCTTCCTACTGATCTGTGAAAGTTTCAAAAAATTTCCAGTTAACATGTAATATCGGGAAAACCTAGCTGTCATGAGGCTACCTTATTTTTCTCAGTGGTGGCTATTATAATATTATTATAGAGCTTTGTTTGTGCATGCAAAGCAAATTATTATCTATTTCTCATCCCCGCCGCGTGTGTACTTTTGCAGACCATGTGTCAAAATTAATGTACTTTTGAGAAAATAATAATATAATGAGCACAGTGTTGTTATTTAAATAGGTCATTAATTTTGGGCTCTATAGACAAGTAAAGGTTTGTTTTAGGCCACTCAGAATTAAAGGCTTACCCCGACCAACTATGAATATATAATGCATCCAATAGCTGAGTTTACTATAAGCATTCATACATGCACTTAATGGGTGGATCAGTGTAATAATTAAATTTTCCTGACCACACTCCCATTTTACCACTAACATCCAGCACCACTGCTGACTCTTGTGGTTTACACTGCAGCCATGTTCAGGCCACTGTGTACCACTAACCACGTACCATGCACCATGTGTTGGTTTGAGGTCAATTATGTACTACATAGCTTGTCTGCTGCTAGCTGACCATATGGAGATATACTCAATAGGCCTTGTATGTAAATGGGTGGGGCTGCTTAGAATCATTTGGAGGGTTGGGGTTGCAACATGGCTGAACATTGTGCCATTCTAGTTATTAAGGAGCTGATGTTAATGTGCTGTTGAGTTGGCCATGTACCTGATTATATTATACTGGAGCGTGATGAAGTGGTTTTGAGTGAAGAAACTTGCAAGATGCTTAAAATCGAGGCATTCGCTGCCTGTTCAACGTGAGATACTGCGTGTGCCCTTCACCACTCTAACCTTATGATCGTCAGTCATCTCAAATTAGTGTTTTGTGTTTGCGTGACAACAAGTAAGACTGGTTTTAAATTTGCTCCTAATTTGTACATACACACACCTTGAGTTTGTAGTTAGTAATTTATGTACCTGCAGCAATGCTATAACTTAAAAGCATGTAGGGAATGACCATGATTTTGTATTATGAATAATCTTAGACTGTTGATTCTGACATTTTTTGAACATTAATTTTGTAATGACGGCAATAGTATTATTACGTCTTGCAACCAGGTGTTCAATGTTTGGTTGCTGTGACTCTTATAATGTACAGTCTCGTCCCCAGGCTCCTTCCCCCAATCTTTTCAATGTTGCACAAGAAAAGCGCGGGGGGGGGGGGGGGGGGGGGGGAGCCTGATATCAAAAATCACGTGACAAACGTTGGTAAAATGGTATCACGATCGCCGCACTGCTAAACCATCAATTGCAAACCTGCTTGTTATCTTTGAAGTTTCAATGTAGCTGTATGAGACCTCCAAGGATGATAATGCCCTCGCTGATAATCTGTATGGCCTTTTTTTACGCACATGTTGAAAATTAGAGTGCTTGAAAGTCGTGCTCACCCACACGCAGTTTTCACCACCTGCCACCCTTACTACTCTAGTATATGGGCCTACATCACGTACGTGATTTTGGATACCACGCTCCCCCTCTTTCCTCGCGTGCATTGAAAAGATTGGGGAGACTGGGGACGAGGATATAGACTGACTACAACAGTCCTATATACATCCACGTGGGCACAAACGTGTATGTGATATTTCAGTATCATTGTGAAGTACATGTGTATATACATTTAAGTGCCCATGGGCATTTACTTGATATGATAAGCTACAGTAATGGAATGTTCCAGCATCAGTACAGTTCTCAGGTTGTGAGAGTGACGACTCCTCCATCAATCAATCAAGCCTGGTCAGCTGACCAAGCATTATGTGGACAGTCAAGCACTCCTGTGATTGTAGAGACTATCTGTGTAAGTTTTGTGTTACTTGATTGAGAGTATTTCGTGTACCTATCTCATAATATTATGTTGTTAACCCTCGGCGCATGCGCCGTAGGGTTACGGTAGTCGTTGTCTGTCTGTCTGTCTGTTAACTCTCTAACTGCTTCAGACTTCGTTTGCGAGTCTCAAGTTCGGTGTTATATGATTCCTTATGGTGTTTCAAAGCCATGTATTGTGTGGATTTCGCTGAAAACGCTTTGTTCTCCAGTTCTGGCGACATTTGTTCCGGACCGCTACCTTTCACCATAGATCATCCTTCCACGCACCGTTGCAGCTTTTCGATGGACAAAATGAACAACACTGGACTTCTTTCAAGATAGAAAATGATAATAACTCCTGCAAAGTTACTGTCTCGAAGTATTTAGTGTAACTGCCAAGCTTCTTGACTTTCCTGGCCTGCAAGCAACTCGTTTCTATTTACACGAATGTCATGCTACCGTATACATGCATGCGTGCGCGTACTGCATGCTATAATATATATAGTATAAGTACTACTAGACTCTATAAAGAGCACGTGTCTGAACTTGGCCAGCTGTTAACCCTTGGCGCATGCGCGAGGGTCGTTCTGTGTGTGTGTCTGTCTGTCTGTCTATTAACTCTGTAACTGCTACATACCTCGTTTGCGAGTCTCAACCTCGGTGTTATATGATTCCTTATGGCGTTTCAAAGCCATGTATTGTATGGATTTCGCTGAGAACGCTTTGTTCTCCAGTTCTGGTGACATTAATTTTACTCAGGACCGCTACCTTCCACCATAAGTCCATCCTTCCACGCACCTTGGCAGCTTTTTGATGGACAGAATGAACAACAGTAGACTTCTTTCAAGATACAACTAAGTAGTTCCAGCTACAACTCCTGTAAAGCTACTGCCTGCCTGGGCCAATAGTCAGCGAAGCATAAAGTTTAAATAGCTTCTTGACTTTCCTGCAAGCCACACCCAATGCACCTTGTCTCTATTTACACGCAAGTCATGCTACCGTATACATTGTGCTGCACTCTCTGGCCAGCTGTTTTTCAGTTGAAGCAGCTGGTAAGGTACTAATATGAATGTGCTTGTAGCCTTGCACCAGGCCCTTGGAGGGTACAAGGCTATAGCACCTTTGGTTCTCTACCACCCAGTTCACATGCAACATATTCTGTGCAGAGTTATTGTAGCTATTTTGTGATTTGATTTCAAGTAAGTGTATAAATCATGCCTCCGGTCCACAAACAGTGTCCTAAATATTGTTCCATGGCAGAAATCTGTGTATGTGTGTGACTTCCAGTTTATTCCACTAGCCTATAGAAAGCAAGAGAATAGCGGCAATAGCATCAGAATCAGCAGATGATATTGGATTGAGGCTAGTGAAAAATAGCGGCATCAGAAAAGCACAACTTGAAAACGAGCCTACACAGATAGTCTAGTCACCAGACCAGAGATGACATACTCCACCTCCAAAACTGGTACGACACCCCTCAACTTGAGCTTGAGAAGCATGATCTGGGCACTCAGGGTCACTGCAGGAGATCAATGTAGTTATCATTGCCAGCTTGTATGTGCAACAAACACCACGCAACGCGCCGAGGGTTCTGGGCTCTAGAGAGCTCTAGTTTTGATGGCGTCTGGAATCAGATTCTGATGTGTAGTGTGTGCGTGCGTTTGTGTAGTCATAAACGGAATGATCGAGGAAGTAAATGATATTTCTTTATAGTTGTATAAGTTATCTAGCCATCTACTTGTGTCCATGTACAGTATTTCATGATCGAATGGTAGGAGTAACTCGTAATAGTATTTCCTTACTACCGCAAGGGGGTGTCCGTATTACCACAAGGGGTGTTTTTACTGCTGCAAGGGGTATCTTTATGGCCACGAGGGATTTCCTCACAGCAGATCTAGAATTGTTTCCGCTACGTGTACGATTACATCTGATGTCTGCATTGGATAAAAGTATGCATAATGTAATAGAGAATCGAGGAAATATTCTTATTTTGTGGTTTGGGGGTATTTAGTATCCTCCGCGGCTGGTGAATGACGTTGGAGTAGTAAAGGAAAACTCCATGAGGGATTTCCTCATATAAGCTTGAGGCTGTTGGTGTGTGGTTAGACAGCATCAAGGACTGGTCAGTTGTTTGTGTAGGCATTGGAGGAAATGATAGTTATCGTTGGTAGGGTGGATTGTATGCATCGAATGTACCTCTCCTATGGCAGAGAGTCAGCCCAATGTCTAGGTGGTATAGTGTCACAAACATAAACCTTTCATTTTTTCGTCCACACTCAGTATCTGCATCAAGGATTTTTCTAGAAGTAAGCGCAATAGGGAGCAAATTGGGATTTCCACAAATTCAAGGGGAGGGGGGCTATATCTAGTACTAGGCTATAGGCCTTCCTCATGCATGGAGCAATGAAAGACTCCGGAATTTGGAAGTGGGGGTGGATGGTGACATGTATGTTTGTGTACATGTAGTAAGTCGATGGTGTCGCTGCTAGCAATAATTTTGTTTGCTAGAGATTGAGTTAATTACATGTGTATGCCATTCATCGTGGGAGGGGGGGGGCAAGGCCTTTTTCTAGGGAGATATATTGCTCCCTTGCTCCCCCCCCCCCCCCCCCCCCACCATTCAAGAAAATATCCTGCTGCTGCATATATTTCTGCCGCTATGACTGAGATCTTATAGGAGTGCACATTAGTACGGAGAACTATTATGATGAAAGCATACTGCGTACATATACACACGCTGAAGGAGTTCACATGCCATAGATCGGGAAATTGTCGTTTAAATTTTTCGTCGACGACCCCTGCCGACAAAAATTAATATTTACGTGTACTAACTTTGCGTGTACTAATATTCGTCACTAAGACAATTTTAACAGCCGGATTACTTTACTGGCGAAAATATCCCGATCTACGGTATTGTGCATGACGCTTCTACGAATAATGTAATCTGTGCACCTTCGAGTTGCTTTTGTGGTAGTGAAATCAGTGATATTTGCAGATCTCATTTACTCTATCGTTTTTGATAAGGTACGACAAGTGCAATGTATACATAAGTGTAGGTACTCCGTATGCGATGTATATATACTTGCAAACAGAATAATTCATAATGCATAATATGTGAAGCCCGGCAATAAAAATCAAAGATTATGTACATCTATGTGTTTGAGAAAAATGCAATTAAAGTTCACATGGTGTTTCTAATTAACACCATGTGCCCTTTGACCCTTGACTGTGCAACGGTGTATATTAATGCTATAATTGGCCTTGTTAATGTACTTACACTTTCCCTTTCATCATCAAACTTCACAAACTGACACTATGAACATGAAATAAGTATTATCTAGCGTTAACCCCAAAATCACTAAGTGTAATAATCTTTGATTTATATTGCCGGGCTTCACATAATTATATAACTGACTCCCAAAAGCCTTCAAGGCTGCCTAGCAATAGGTGCTTGGCAAGAATATGCTACATTTCTACACTTTCAATTTCTAATGTAACCTATAATATGTAGCTAAACAATAACTGATTGTCATCATTTCTACGTATGTATTAAATTCATTGAGTGTCCTTGATCGTGTATATTTCACAGTCACCATTAATTGCATTACAGCTCTCTTCTTCAACCTCCTCTTCCGTGATGTTTGAAACGGTGATACCAGGTGCATGTGGCCATTGGTAGCAATCCATATCCATTCGTACGTTAGCAAAGTTAATAGGTACTGTGAAGGCGTACTTAAGTACGCAGATTTGGTCTGGTTTGGGTGTAGTTTGGTATACGTTGTACGGATAGTTTGGTTTGAATATGTAATTCAGTTGATCTTTATAGTTAGTCCCGCAGGAAAGTGGATGATGCCCATTTTGATTTTGATCTTGTTGGAGAGTTCGAATATATTCCAAACGAGCGATTGCATCACAGCGTGGATGACGGTAACCATTTGCCGCAAATTGACTACTGACAAAAGCCATCTTAGGTGCAATGTAGCGTAGCCAGAGGTAACTGTTTGCCTCACAACTTGCTCCATGATGAGAGATTTTGTAGACAGTCGACTGAAGAGTTCCCTGTAACTGTCCAGCAATTTTATTTGCCGTTTTCCCCTCCATGTCTCCTGGGAGTAGTATGCTCTGTGAGTTTGGCATAACCACTTTCATGACTATGCTGGAAGGATTAAGATTACGACCTTGATTGTTGGCTGCAAGAATGAGGAATTTAATGTCTGCTCCTCTACTGCATAAAGGTTTCGCAATTTGTGGACAGTGGTTCACTCCGATGCATCCATCTCCTCCGATAATTGAAAGTTTATTCAAACTATGCCAATATTGAATCCAGTTCCTGATGGCATTGTTCTCATAGTTTTTCTTGTTACCTATGACCACTGTTTCTACTCTACGATACTTGCCATAAATCACAGGCCATATTTGAAAGAGGTAGTTGTAGTGATCCGCATCCGCGTGAGTTATAAAGATGTTGATGTTTCGCTGCTGTCGATTAAGGTTATTTAGTCCTAGGAATGTTTTTACATCCTCAACTGAAAATCCATTACCTCCACTTGAGCCTGCATCTACAATGATAATTTCGCCTCCTTCATCTTGATTTGGTGTTCCTGGACACTGTATGATGGTGCAGTCTCCTTGGCCCACTGGTAGAGCGTAGACACGCAGAAAATTAGGATCTGGTTCAGGCATAGGATTTATTATCGGATTCTGAGCTTCTGTAGACCTGAATCCACAGGTGAACACAGTTGCTAGCAGAATGGCAAGGAAGATGGGTTTTGAAGGCATGGTTACTGTCACAACTTTCCTCGATTGCTGGCAATTGATGGAAGTAGAGCTGTCTGTCAAATTTTAAAGAGTGCCATGACAGGAAGCGTGTAACATGATAGCTAGTCGATTGGGTTGCCATGATGAATAGCTAGCTAAGCCTCTACTTAATAGGAAAATACAGAAATGCAGATGCAAAATCGATAATATTCACAATACGTGATGTACCATAGACTCGAGTTATATATAACTGGAAGGAATTCGAAGTATGCAGAATGTGTGCTTATGAATACAGAAAAACCTCCGAACAAAGGACACTTCGGGGACACCATAAATTCAGTTGTTTTGTCCTTTATAGAGAGTAGCTATGTCCTCTCCTTGAGTATATGGAAACTATAGGGAATGGCAGTTTTTGGGACCTCGAGCAGTGTTCTTTATAGAGAGGTCTAACATACTGTGTCCTTTCCTCTGAGGATCCTTTGTTTTACTGTATAAATGTATAGACTATTGATTACATGATTCACACCCCACGTGTGTGGTAATGGTCGATAGCATGAACATGCTAAATAACCTATGCATACAACAGGAAAGAAGTATGCGCTTAATATGCACTTTTTAACTACGTACCTCTACTACTATTATTATACTAACTACATAAAAGTGTTGGCTGTTCTGACCATTCTAGGCCTCAGTTCATATTTAGGTAGCAAGACTAATCTCAAGATCACTGTCTTGCAATGGCTCATGAACAGATGATGTGAGCAATTGTTGACAGTAAGATTCGATTAGCAATTGTCGCTCATTGTCTGTAGCTTCCTATGAGGGCTCGCAACACTTAGAACAGCACACGCGACTTCAGACAACTTTACGCTGTAGACACTTAGGGGCCTTGTCCAAAGTCCTTATGGAAAAATTAACGTCATTATGACGTTAACTTTTTTACCCCCCTCCCCCCCTCTCTTAACGTCACAGCATTTCAGCATAGATTCAATACTGAAACTATGATTCCGCTCCATTTAGCCTACACGTTCGGTATTCACTTGTATTCTACTGTGCTAGCTATGTCTTCATGGATTCACTGCATACCTGTGCTTCTTTAACAGTTTCTTGCTTGCCTGTAGCTACATGCACACTATTAATTAGCTACGTAGTGCTTTACACAGCTATCATACACAAAAATGCAAATTTTGACACTGCTGGAGGTGTGTCTAGACTTGTTCAACCACAATAATGCATAATCACAACTAAAGCTGACACTGCAGTTGTAAAACGTCATGGACCAAGACCCCCTCCCCCCCCTAATGTCATAATGATGTTAATTTTTCCACAAGAACTTTGGATAAGCCCCCTTAGTTTGTCTGCAACCATATCACCTGCATGTGGTGGAAAGTGAGTATGAGCAAAATGTGGTAGCATGAGGAACTACAAGGAAAAAGAAAAACTGGGACATGGACAGGAAATGGTCGTCACTGGCATTTGCGCAAAAAAGATTATGCATAAATATTGTCTTGCACTAGTGTTAAGATTGATCTTACAGAGTAAGTCACAATCAAAATGAGCGTGGCTATTGACATAACACTTACAGTACACCCAGGATCCAGTTCATCCAAGCTGTTGGTGTGTGTCAATGATTTCACTTACTTAGCTCTTCCTTTTTTTAAGGATGCGATGTAACGACGCAAATGCGATCCCGACTCGTTCGCGATACGCCGGCACGTATACGCCACCGCGATCGCTGGACGATGTGGATGGGAGGGGCTGGGAGGTCAGGGGATGGGTTGCGAATGTATAGTTAGCAGGGTTAGTGGGGGGGGGGGGGGGGGGGGGGGGCTGGGAGGTCTGGGGCTGGGTTGTGAATGGTTAGCAGGGTTAGTGTGGGAGGGACTGGGTTGTGTAAGGTTTGTCTATAAAATAGTTGAAATAACGACTGCCAGCAGCAACAACGGTGGTGGCCGAGTGCTTGGGCTCTTATGCTAGTATGGGACGGAATAGAACGGGTTCTAATCTTGCCGTACACTTTGACTTTTTTTTTCTTTTTTTTTCCCTGTCGAATTTTCTAAGTGTTGATAGATCGCATTTGCGTTGGATCACATTTGCGTCATGTGACATTGACAAAAGTAGCCATATATATACGTAGGGACAGGCCCTCAGGGACAACGCTAAAATTAATGTTTGTGGTCCTTGTGGATTGCATGCATAGCATGCATAGAGCATGCAAGTAAGATAATCTTGTATTGTTAATCCGCAAGAATAAGATAGTAATAATTATGTCGTCATAGAGTAATAATTATGTCGTCATAGTGACCTTTCAGTCTGTAATTATCATCACTGAAATTTCCACTATAATATTATCTGTAATCCATAATCATTTGTTGTTTTATCCTAAATCAATGGTATTAGCAAACTGTGACTAGAACTCTATCGATATAACTGCTAAGGGGCGAGGACTAGCGTTAGATGAATGTACACACACGTGCGATAAGATTTGTTGCCTAGTGACCATGCTGAGTTTATGTAGGCAATTGTCTGACTAGGTGAAAGGGGTGGAACAAATATTATATACAACTAGAGGTGCACTTGACCATGCACATCTCAGGTGTGCACTCCAGTCATGGTCAGATACATGTAGCTATAATATTATTTTGCCTTATGCAGTGCGTAGAAATATTTACATGACGTATAATCATATTATACTCACTTGTCTATATATTGTTGGAGCTGTTGCTAGCCATAATCAAGGTATGTTTGTAGAATTCCCAAAGAGCAAGTAAGCAAACTGCGGCCAGTCCATGCAAGTGCTGTGGCAGCAAATGGAGTGAATAGTATGACATGCCTGTAGAAGGTGGCATCCCTCATATTCTCTGTGATTATGCAGTCATGGCTGTAGATATTGAAACATAGAAGCACAAGGTCATTCTATAATATGAATTATGTCATTGCTTCTGTGGTTTGAATATCAGCACAACTTTATTCAGAACTCCATTAGAGATACGATCTGCAAAGAGGACCCAGCCACACATGCACAAAGGCATTGCTTCCCTATAGATGTTGCAAAAGAAATTCCTGTGAGTCCGTTTGTTGATCAGTACGAAAGAGGCCAACGAATTAATTATGATACTGCATAGCTATGATTAGCAATTGTGCCTTAATTTGGTGCATAATTCAAAATAAACACGTTATAAAACACATGCACACTCAGACTGCATCAATGGTTCAGTAGTACCCAGTTTAGTAACAAAACTGACTAATTTGTAGCTATGTAGCTATGTAACATTCTGTGCCATATTGTTGTAGGCACATGATTAGGCACACTTACACTGTATTCCCCCACAAGCATGGATACCATGCTGAGAGAAAGGACCATTAGAATCACTCCTCCCAGCCCCAATAGGACGATGTAATGTAGATGGAGTCCCTGCTCCATTGAAAAGTGCTTTGAGACTGACTCTCTGGTTGGATCCAAAACCACATCCTGCATGATTTAGAAGAATACTACATGTACATATACAAACAATAATTACTGTACATGTATAGTGAGCATAATGTTGTACAGAATTTGTGATTATTTAGGTGGTCAAATTAATGCTCCATGTTAGGCCAGACCAATTTAATAAGTTGTTGCACGGATTCGCTCGCTCCAATTTTTGGGCAAACAGAAAAAAATTTTTTTAATTAAGTTGGGTGGAGCTTATGTACAGTAGAGTGGTTTTTGTATTCTATCTTGATTTCCTGGTCCTAGATAATCACATTAGTCTGTCTTAATTAGATTGTGGTCTATAACCACACCCTATTAATTGCTTTTTTTTCTTTTTTTTTCGATCGCTCGCTCCAATTTTTACCTCACAATATCCGAGCAACAACAAATTAAATTGGTCTGGCCTTATCACAGCAACTGCACTGATTGAGTGTATGTTGTCATATACCCGTTATTATAGCTTCATGTAGGAATGTAAGTGAACGATGGAAAGAAGGATCATGCCATGCGTGTAGCTGCATGTGTGCACTTTACATTCATTAGTGTGACATAGGACTTGGTGTATAATATTATAATATATTATAGCGAGTGGTGTGTGGTATATGAAGGATGGGTAATGACTTTGGATGTGACAAAAGTAATCAGTGTATCTTTAGAATTAGAAGGTAGACAAACTGTTTAACTTACAGTGCTCCCCATACCAACATGGTTCCAAGAAAATAAAGCATCTGATGTGTGTATATATGTGTTGGAGCAGTGCAACTAAGTAGCTTGCATGTATGTGTAATGAAAAGTCAGTCTAGCTCATATCCTATACATGAAATGCAGGTATAGATCCATCATTTATTTTCTGATTGACACCATGCATGCATGCACGGTGGTAAATGCTTATAGTAAAATTAATGTCAACACCTTTCTCCTATGAGCTTGTTTATCCTCTTCACTGCAAGCGTTGAAGCAAAGCTTGCGATGTAGATAACCAGCGGTCCAATTGATATGCTCATCTGCATGATGAATGCATATGTTACTTGCTGTGATACTACCGATAGTAACATGATCGAATGGTAGGAGTAACTCGTGATAGTATTTCCTTACTATCGCAAGGGGGTGTCCGTATTACCACAAGGGGTGTTTTTACTGCTGCAAGGGGTATCTTTATGGCCACGAGGGATTTCCTCAGAGCAGTTACTCCTCACAGCAGAATTGTTTCCGCTACGTGTACGATTACATCTGGTATCTGCATTGGATAAAAGTATACACAATGTATGAAATACAGTCCTTGATGCTGTCTAACGATACACCAACAGCCTCAAGCTTATATGAGGAAATCCCTCATGGAGTTATCCCTTACTACTCCAACGTCATTCACCAGGAGGACACTAAATACCCCCAAACCACAAAATAAGAACATTTCCTCGATTCTCTATTACATTGTGTATACTTTTTTCCAATGCAGAAAGAGGGGGAGCGTGGTATCCAAAATCACGTACGTGACGTAGGCCCATGTACTAGGGTAGTAAGGGTGGCAGGTGGTGAAAACTGCACGTGGTTGGTAAACCTTGCAAGTAGGGATTGTCTGGACATTACATATATGTAATACATTACAAAAATGAAAATATCTAGAGAACGATATACATACAACCTTCAAAATAACACTGTTGAGTATGTCTATATGCATTGATTTTTGTGTCCATAAGCTAGCCTTGTCACAGGCCCTACCCAGCTTGTCAATATTCCACTCTTCAAAGACTGTGTAGGGCCTGGGGACGAGGCTATTTATATGTACAATTAGCTTTTTGTACAAGTACAGCGTGAATTATTAAATTAATTATCGTTCACTCGTTCAGGATTTGAGGAGTGAGTTGGCAAATTGTTGCAATGAGCTAGCAGAGAGTAGAGCCAAGGTACAAGTCTTAGAACTTGAGGTAGCAGTTGAAGACAAATAAGAGGCAGTCAAAGTGGTGGAGAAGAAATCATTAAACAGGGTGAGTGTCTGACATGCAGTTGGTGAAGTATAACTAGTATTATATATCGACATGACATTGTATATACATGTATGCGCTTAGAATAACCGTTAGATAATTTTTTAGAAAGAAGGGGAGGGAAGAATATTTTAAGGGAGTTCAGGCATAATTCACATAATATCATACATGTACATAAGTACAATTGGAGACTTTTTTGCAAAACTGAATGTTCCTAGTGAGTTAAAATCCATAGTATATTATTGTATGCTTCTTTCCTCTGTGCATATACGTATATAGCGTGGATAGACTTGTCCATGTCTCATAATAATTATTATAGCACATGATCTGAATGATTACTTATCTTGAAGAAAATATTGTAGTGTTCTTTTAAAAATTTGGTACCTCTATTATACTTAGTAATAAATTTTGACTAAGGTCATCTGATGTATTATGTCAAGCAATTGGATGTTATTTCATCACTTTCAATACTGCATGTAGTTTGTGACAGATGCACGCATATCTGTCTATTAAGAATTTGTGATCGTTTATGGACAGTGACAAATAGGGCATTGGCTGAGTGACTGACCAATGATATCACCCACTGTACATTATTTACGTTCAGCATACAAAATTAATGTACCTTTTATAATGCGATGTGATTGTATCTGTGCACCACATTGACGATCCTTTGCCCTGTGACTCTAAGGTGGATGAATCTCCAAATAATCAAAGACTTTACAAAAGTAGTAATGAGACCTTCACTCTCTAATTTTGAAGTTCTGTTTGGTCCATGTTTACAAGTTCATGTGATGACCATGTAGCTACCTAAACTTGATGAATCTTTCCCCATTGAGGCAGAAAGTACTCTAAATACAATTAATGCATATGACTTATAATAATAATTATTACTGTACATAATATCGTGATTATGCTAGTAAAATGAATACCGCAAGAAAATTCGCGTTCTAGGTTTTTCATGGTGTATCTTAATGAGCGTGTGACGACCTTTACCAGAAAATCGTGCAAAATTAAAAATCATAATGTATTTAGCTTGCACTCTATTAGCATTCCTTCTTTTAATACACTCTCTTGCAGTTACCATCAGAAGCATTACCTCAGAGTACAGCCTGACGTCTTCCAAGAGCTGCAGCTATCAGACCAGGACCTGTTTACGTCCACCCTGGCCGCCCAGCTCAATGGTTACTGCGGTGGCTATGGTACTCTGAAAGACTTCCAGAGAGACGCTCTATCATTCAATATTTCTCAAGCTGCTGCAGAGCGAGTGAGAAAGCTGATCACAAAAGGCCCTGGCACTGATGATGACCAAACAAGTATTTATATTATGACATCATATATATTTTTTTAAAAGATAAGGCCACTCCAAATCAATCATTAGTTTCTGGTCACCCGCCCGCATGATATTTTGAAAAGCCAGTTTATGAGGACTATAATGATATTCATAGAAAAGATGACGTAAAATTACACGTATTGAGTCATCATAAAACATTATGATACTCTCGAGATCTCAATCTCAAGCTCATTGCCTTGCTGCACATGGTGAATCGAATACTCTTAGAGTCTGAACTTCACTGTGTCACATCAGTTCGTCATCCTGCATTCTGTTGACCTGCCAGTGTACATCAACAGCTCATAGCTAGCTGATATGATCTGACAGGCTGTTGTTTGCACTCGAGGTTTACTGACCATGCATTTGTGGTATAATTTAAGTACTTCCTCTTCCTGTCTTAATTCAATTAGTCATAGTCCCATAGTCCTAACCACCCGCCGCCTGCATGTACTTTAGATAACTGGTGTGACCAGAAACTAATAATTGACATGGAGTGGCCTAATATTGTTTGCTTTTTGTATACTCGCTGATGTTTACCACCATGATGCTGTTGGGCTCACTCTTGTACAATATTCTACATGAAGCCCAACTGCTGATGTTTTTGGTATTACATCTGTTCAAGTTTGTGTTTTCTGCGATTGTTATAGAAGCAGAAACATTTCCATTGTTCCTCCTCAGATTTTCCATGCGGGTAATCTTGCATAGGATTGTTTGTGGCAGAGTTTCATACACTAATAATAATAATAATAATATTATATTTGGTAAAGAGTCGCTACAATTAGTAGAATAATGGGGAGAGCTAGCTGGGATAAGAATCAAGTAAATTATTTTATAATATTATTATGGCCTAAATTATTGTAATGTATTTTGCCTAAACTTTTGTAATAATAATGTTTGTGTTCACTAAGGACATCTGTTCAGCTGCATATTAGGTATAGCTTTAATGTATTCTGTGCAAATAGGTGTAGATAGGTGTTAACCATGCTAGTGTTGCATGCCTCACTCATTTGTTACCCCTTGGTGAACTTTGTAATTATTATGCTCTGTGTGCACCCCCTTGGGCCACTGGTAGTTTCTATCGGTTTATAACTATTTTGTATTTGGCCTTACCTTTGTGTGTATATTACCGTGTAACCGGAAATATTGGCGGGAATTAAATTTGGCGGTTGAGCCCAAAATCGCCATTGCAAGACTATTGGCGGATTTGAATTTGGCAGTTTGGTACGGGATCGCCATACGTATATATGCGAGTAGGAAATTTTGGCGGATTTTAATTTGGTGGTAGTAATATAGACCGCCAAACCGTCAAATTTAATTTCCCGCCAAATTTTCCGGCTATATGGAGAGGTTTGTACATTATGTTGAGATATGTATTATAGCATTTTGACATTCTTGTCTATTATCGGATAAAAGCGTAACAGTTGCGTGTATGTACCTCAGCAAGGCGTTCCCTGAGAATCTGCTACATTATGCAGTTTTGAGTGGACAATAGCAACCAAGCCCTCTATGTGTGCACACGATGAGTCATATGACATAACAATGATAATGCTCATGCCAGCAATAATACTATTATATATAGGTGAGCACCTGATATGTGCTCTAAAATTCCTGGTTGCTATTAGCCTATTGCTTTAATGTGTATAACCTGTTTATCCAGCAATAATTATGCCTTCAGGATGTGATTACAAGATGCTTTTTGGGACACATATTTAACTTAATGCATTGGCGTAGGAGTACATTAGTGGCTATTGTTTACCTCACTGGTTTATTGTACACCTTTCATGATGCTAGCTAATGGCTACTCTTGGAATTCGAAAGGCTAATTGAGGCTATTCAGAGATTGTATTTGAGGGTTCACATAAAAGGGATCTTTTACATCATGAGTCTTATTAAGAGCTTAGCATTACAATGTCATGTAAGAAATTATTGTAACGCCCGCTGACTGGGAACTTTGGGAAGAACAAACTATTGTGAAATATCTAACAAGTTGGTTACCTAGCAACCATTAACAATGTGATTCAAGTACAGTAATTCACATACTTCTCATGTTCAGTACAATGTTATAGAATGCATAATGATTTTATGATGTGCGTGCACATTCATTAAATTTTGTACCCATAGACCACTCACAATCAATGATCATTAGTAGTAATTAAAGTCATCGATCATGTTTCACATAGGTGCACACACACAGCCATGACCATAGAGTCATTATATCATGGGACAGTTTTTGGATAGTATGATCATACCAATTAGGATCTGGTGATTTTTACCACATTGCATTGACAAAAATTTATTCCATAAAAAGGTGTCTATAGCACAAAGGGCTAAGCAAACCTTTATCCAACAATAATTTCCACGTATACGATAATACGGTGAAATCCTGTTAATGGACTGAGCGGCCACCCTGTCTATACCCTGGCCGCTCATCTTGCATCGTCATAGTAATAATATTATTACTATCACCAAGAGTGTATTAAGAAGAGTATGTAACTACGTGGGCGAGCAAGCTCTATGCTGCGAAATGGTGGTGTCATCCTATAGGTGTACATGTGCCAATCTAACCATAGAATATGCAGAATCCATGTTTTGTTTACACAGTGATCATACACGTGGCTATGTGGTTGCAGGTGTGCTGCATACACAAAGTCTGGCTAGACACAAAGTCTGGCTAGAACTATCCCACCATGGGACTACCCTAGCTGCAGTATTATTCATAGGCTTATGTGGCCACACAGTTTTCACAAAATCATGTACTTATGCAGCATTTGTCTTGTATCTGCTTCCTGTTGTGACGCCACCATCACACTACATAAGCACAATATTAACATACAAGAGCTATGTACTAATAAACTCTTGTTATTATGGTAAAGCAGGACTTTGTAGAGGGAGAAACCTGAAGTCGCCAATTTGGCGATTCTACAACCACCTGCGGAAGTTTTCTCCGAAAGATATTTTAGGCATCCCACACCCATGGCCATCCATGTGATCAGTTAAATTAATATTCTACGAAACTTTTCTTCGCAAAATGCACCCTTCCTACCGATCTGTGAAAGTTTCTCCCTCGAAAATTTCCTGCTATATATAAGTTAATAGGGAAAACCTGTCATATATAAGGCCACCTCATTTTCTCAGTGGTGGCTGCTATATATTATTATAGAGCTTTATTTACGCATGCAAAGCAAATTATCTATTTCTTATCTCTGCCCGTGTGTACTTTTGTAGACCTGTGTCTAATGTACTTTGATATTGAGAAAATAATATGATGAGCACATGTAGTGATGTCACTTAGATAAGTCGTTTGGGCTCTACAGACAGGTTTGTTTTGGGCCACTCAGAACTAAAGGCTTGTTTGAACTACCCCCACCAACTAGTAATGTAATGCATCCAATAGCTGAGTTTACTACAAGCATACATGCACTTACAGCTAGGGGTGGATCAGTATAATTAAATTTTCCTGACCACATTCCCATTTAACCACAAACATCCAACACCACAGCTGACTCTTGTGATTTACAGCATAGCTGAAGCCACGTTCAGGGTGTACCACTGACCATGTACCTGCACCACATGTTAATTGGTTTGAGGCCAATTATGACATTGTACTACACAGCCTTGTCTGCTGCTAACCATGCATACAGTGGTACTGTATGCCAATGCAGGATATTGTAGGCCTTGCATGTAATTGGGTGGGGCTGCTCAGAATAAATTGGGGGGGGGGGGGGGGGGGGGGGAGGGGAGGGGGGGCAGGGCTTTAACCCCCTGAATCCCCCCATGCACCCCCAGATCCGCCCCTGAATTATAATTATATATACTAACTCAGATTTTGTGTTTTTAACAGCACAAGCCTCTAGATAGCTGGTATATTAACTCATTTGCATAGAATACTGGGCACTTGTAATTAAATTCCTTGGTTAAAAACTTAATTATCATCCATACAACCGACCGACCAACCCTACTACCGTACTTAATCTAATACTACGTGAAAAACGTGAGTTTTTTCTGGTTGTCAATCGCTCCATATGTAGACGTTATGAGAATTCGTAAAAATTTAATGCTAATTTAGTCTTATTTTAGATTGGATCTTACGTTGTATTCAATTAACTATGTGGTCGTGCTAGTTCAAACAATTTATTCTGTGTACCATAATAATATTATTATATTATGCTAAGCCTTGTTTTTTTAGCTCCGATAGCAATGTCAACTTTAATATCAAATCAACCGCCCACATGTGTACCTCTACAGGACGACAAACACATGCATTTGTGTGGCCTAAGAAACCTCTAGTGTGGATTATGGCACTCTATGACCCAGAGCACACAGTCAATAATACTTAGAACAACATTACGTCAGAAATTAATATGCTGGAAAGTTATTATACTATCATAATAATGTTATATAAACATGCACTCGTTCTCCTGAGTGTTGTGTACACATGCATTGTGAAACAATCTCTCTCGTGATCACATACACATCAGATGGTACACGAGTTTAACTAACCAGTTAATTTGTACCAATTATCATTCATTGTTGACTTAGTAGGGATTTTAAGCAGACATCATTATTGCATCAGTAATAATATTACATTGCAATTATAGCTATGATGTAATACGTGGGCAAAATCTACATCAAGCCTATAATTATAGTTGTACAATCACGTAGGGGCTTTTGTAACTGGCTGTGCATGTGTACATATGCTGACAGTAACAAACCATTAGTGATCAATGATAAGTATGTTGTAATGCTGGCTTCGTCCTCCAAATCTTCGAATTCACATGCATGCATATTTGCAGAGCATGCACACTAGACGAAAAGATGGATTTCGTGTGGGTAGGAAATGTGTAGGATAGAGCAACTTTTCTGCTTATTTCATTCAAGTTAGCAAAATTCTGTCCTATTCTTCGACAACCATGTGTAGGAAATATCATGTTTTGGTAAATACTACAAAAAGGAAATCACAATTTTGGTCTAGTTGCAGTTGCTAATTGATCATTACGTTCAGATCCAGCCATAATGCAATATCACAATGCACTCTCACTGCAATGGTGTCACTGTGCATGGCATCAATTTAGAGCTAAATAATTATTAATCCTCGCCGCAAAGCATAGGCGGAGGGTTACTGCAATTGTTTGGCGATTTTTATATTAATTATGCATTCCGGTCCCGTTCTTGCCATTAATATTCCTTTTGGCATGATACTATGAGCATAATTATTCACATGGCAATTGATGTTATGTGGGTTAAGGTGGGGATTGGGGGGGGGGGGGGGGGGGGGTTCAGAAAAAGCAATCTGGAAGTTATTGGCTATTAAGATGCCATATTATGTTGGTCTAATGTTATAATAGTATCATAAACAGGGTTATAATAATGCTCATGCTTATTTCAGCATAGATCATTATTGTATATACACATGACATTGTAACGTCATTGATCATTGCTACACTTTTAAGTTTATATTAAAAATGGATTATGCAGCATTAAATTTTTAGTACTTAATAATAATCATTATAATTACTATGATAACTATTCCTTATGAAGAGTGGATTATGTCACTAGTTTATACATGACAATCATCCTTAATTGGCTGTCCAATATCACTGGCTTTGGAAGGGGGGAGCACCTGTTTCTGTCCCCTCCTCCTGTTTTCGGCATCTGTGGTTTCCTGGTATAATAAAAAAAAAAATTTTGTAGTTCCAATTAATCCACTTAGCTACATGCAGTCAGTATGTCATTGGCAGCTACCTCTCTAATTTTGTCAATAGTGGGAACCGCATGGCGCACAAAACTTAATCTATATTACTTGCTTGTCTTAATTGCTCATCTTAGGCCACTCAGAATTAAATGTTTGTTTTGACTAACCCAACCGACTATAAAATTTAAAGCATCCAATAGCTGAGTTTACTACAGGCATATACTGACTCAGACTGTAGGACTGTCTTAAAATGTATTTTTAAGCTACCACATAGCACAAGCCTCTAGATAGCTGGAATACTATATACAAGTTTACATAGAAACACTGACACTTGTAATTAAAATTCTTTGGTTAAATTATCATCTGCCCGACCGACCGACCGACGGACCCTACTATTTCATGGTCATGTTAGTTCAAACAAACAATTTATTCTGTGTGTTAGCAATCAATATCCTGCGTGCAAACTATATCAGTGGCGTAAGAAGATATTATTTTGGAGTAGCCTGGGTGCTAAATTGAGTAGCCATGCATGGCATGCATGCAGGCTATGCCCTCCATTATCTAGGGGGTCTTGGGGCATATTCACTTAGGAAATTTGGATTTTCACATCTCCTTAGGACCTGGTGCATTCTTTACGATCATTAATTTTGGAGATTTATTTGTACCACCTTCTTGCTGATCTATGGTGGATACAATTAGTACTTTTCCATGTTATAATTATTATGATAATTATGCTGACTAGCCACGAACTTGGGCCTTCTTTCATGGGAGGGGGAGGGGCCGGGGGGGAGTAGCTGATAGTTGAATATTCTCGTAGTAAGGAAGGAACAACATTTCCCATTGTTAAATCACTAGCAAAGCAACTTCGTATTAGTGTGTATCCTTTCTCCATCAATAATTATTTTAGATGAGAAGCTGAGTTTAACTGTGAAATAATTATGCAGAGTAATTGCTCTAATAAAGTGAGAGAGCAGTTACAGAAAAATTAATGTATAATTATGTGCATGCATGTGTACAGATTCGAGGCTATAAATTAATGTCATGATAATTATAATTAATTTTTACAATATCATAATTATTATTGAAATAATATGCCACAGAGAGTTGATAGGAAGGCAACCCCAACGCTATTGTATGTGTACACGTATGATGCCATGGGATCACTAATAATAATATTATAAAAGTTCATGGTCCATGATAACAATAGTAATGAATGTTAAGTAATACAGCTTGGGATAATAATAATAAAGTAATCATTAGTACATGTCACAAAGATCTTAATGATTATCTAGGATATATTATAGCTATAATAATATTATATAGAAGTCTTATTAGGTACAGCATGATGCAATGGTATACAATAATAAAAATTGACAGAAGCACAGCAGTTTGAGAGAAAGTGCAGGAGAATATACCACAAGTGCAGAGTTACAAGCCCATGTACATGTAGGTGGTTCAGAGGTTGGTTTTGAAGTACATTGGCTGGAAATTGCTTTTTCGGTTTGGTTAATTACTTCAATATCCACAGTTGAAGTTATGTCAATTCTCCTAGGGGAATTTGTTCTTAACAGTTTTGCCGTACAGATCAAGGATTCAACATTATTGTCGATGTATTCATTAATAAACATGATGACTTGCACATTGGCATAGCTGAATGTGTCATTTGGTCCTCCTGAAATCCGAGTTGCAGCTGCATCGAACAGGAACTCTTGATCACCAGCTGGCATTCTTTCTGTGACTGATAATAAGTTGCTGTCATTCAAAAGAATGACGTCCAGTTCCTCTCGAAAGCAGCCTTCACTGCCCTGACTACAACTTTCATACCGTATCTGCCAAAATAGAGTAATAGCAGTGTTGATTTCTGCCCGAATCAAAGGATCCGGTTTATCAGTAAAATTTAGTAGGGGCAAATCTGGCTGACCTGTATTAGGAATATCAATATTAATTTAAAGCGTCCAGCGTCCAGCTATGGATAGGTCTCGAAAGCAATGACACCATGCATGATAGTTAAACATTTGTTGTTTACTGTAGCTACCTTTTGATCTTCCTTGAATTGAGAGTAGGACCAGCGTCAACAGTGTGGTAAAGTGAGCTACCGACATTTTGTCATATATACCAGTTCGTGCTGCGTACGCCTAAGGCTCGAACGCTCACAGTATGTGCGTTTTATCGGCCACGCCTATTAGCCACGCCCCGTAATGCGATTGCGCATGCTCGAGCTCAATGTTGGTAAGGGTCGTCTAATGGCTTTATTGCGCGGTCCCGTGTTTAGAGCGAGAGTAATGTGAAAGTAAATAGGGTCTCCACACCAAAAAATTGATCTTGGCCTATAGGTAGAGCCATAGCTACAATGCAAGCAGGCAGCTTATACTCCAAGTTTGACCAAATTTGGTGAGGGTCACGATCGTCACATCTTGTGCGCGCGTGGCCCTGCCCCTCACGTAGCACGTGGGCGAAAAACATTGCAAATGCATGGCTTCCTATACAAACATAATATGGGGATACTTCAAAGGGCCATAACTTTAATTCTAAGATGTGAATCAAAATTCTTTCAGGTCAAATCTCTAGTTTCGACCCTTTCTGTGTGCCCATGCAAAAATTATGTACCTAAGTACTCCCAACCCCCCCCCCCCCCCCCCCCCCATGAATTACATTATTTAAATTCCGTTTTTTTTTCTACTTGGTGTGTGACTAGCTACTTAGTGATTAGTGTACATAATATAATCAACACACCACATAATTTAAAAGTGCAATACAGGGTGCACAATTGTAAGATATTAAAAAAAATAATAATAGTAATTAATTTCATCATAAATTAAATTTTCATGATTGAGTTCTGGATACATTCTCAGACTGGCATCCCGAATAAAGTTAGAGCTCATCACAGTCACGTACTATATTTTTTTCGAATCGGCTGTTCTGCGTAAAAGGAGTTGTACCCTACATTGGTGTACACCAGATCTAGAGTTGATGCTTCCGAAAATGCACCACAGAGAGAAAGACAAAAGCTCGATCTGCAGAAGCTTCGTTTTAGTAGCTATTATAATAATATTATATAGCTAGGGATCATAAGATTCAAAGATTGTGAGCATGTGGTTTGCCTTGCAGCACATGCATGCATGCCCTGCTTTACAGCAATAATATCTAAATTATCAGATAGCTAGATCACTGCTCAAATTTTACCGAGATGCGTCACAGATTTACTCCATCCAAGCCGCTAGCACTGTAAAAACTGAACTTAGTAGAATCACACCCTGAAGAAGTACAAGAAAAGTTTATGAGTTGAGTCTTGCAACGGGTATGGGATCCATTCTGCAAGGCAAAAAACTAGAAAGTATACAAAAATTTGCTCTCAGAATGTGCCTTAAATCATGCATAGTCAGTGTACTATAATATTATTAGTGTTAGACGCTCTAAACTAAAATGCAAGTCTGTGTCTGACTCACCTCCCGAAGATAGTAAAAAAATAAACCTATTTTTGGAAGCTGCTACTTTAATTAATAAAGCAGAACCCATAATATTATATCAGAATTTCAAATGCCAAAATACTCTGGTGGGTCCCATGTAGAGCTAACTCTGCTTCATCTTCATTTTTCCCAAAAACACTGCATGGGTTTGTGGAATATATAGCTCAATCCCTCCATAGCTGTTACTATAACTGGAATACTGCACTAGCTACACCCTATTTAATAATAATATTATTCATAGTTAGCTAAAATTATGTGCAATTAAACTTAATTATATCACTTTTAGGCATAATTATTAGAACTAGCATAATAGTTGTTAAATTAAATTAATTTTGTACGTCTATGCTGTATGTATTTTTCAGCAACAGAAATTAAGTAAAATAAATATAATGGGGATCCCCCTGTCAGAAACTTTGCAGAGCTGAGATGTTTTATTTCTCCAACACCATAGAGGATGCAAGGGAAAAATAATTTCTAAAGAGCACCTTTTTAAAACATTGTTAAGTTGGTAAGTGGGGTAAATTTTTATTTACAGATTTTTTTTCTGTACCCCCTCCCTTCCCCCCCCCCTCCCCCGCCCCATACTGAAAACTCAATGTCATAATTATCATAGTACTTGGAAAGTAGACACCTTGGTGCAACTTTCAAATCCGTAGAGGGTGTAGAAAAGTCCATTTCTAGAACATCAGTATCTCAGCATCTATATACATCTCCTATGGACATGAAACTCATACGATTTTTCAAGTATACTATGATATTATAACATTGAGTTTTCATCTAATATGAGGGGAACAGAGAAAAAATCTGAAAATAAAATTTTACCCTGAAAAGGTGTTCTTTAGCCTCGGAAAAAATTCATTGAGAGGAGAATTACAATATATAGTACATTAATTTTTTTTCCCTTGCATATCCTCTATATATGATGTTGGAGAATAAAAAAAACATCTGCAAATTTTCTGACAGGGACACCCTCTTAAGGAAACAGGGAGCTGACCATGATCCACACTTTCTAATGGTATGATACGGCTAGTTTAGCCGTGAAGTCTAAAAAGAGAGGAGGGCTAGCACGTCAGATTAGTGTCACATTAATTTTGGCACACATAATACATGTTACAGTAGCTATGCCTGATTGGTTTTCATATTGATGACAAACAAACATGATGATGCTTTTATCTAAAATGGTTTGATGGAAAATAAACATTTTTTTTCCAAAATGAGAAATATTATAGTCATTATAGAATGCATTTTTGCAGGCTATTTGAGCTACATAAGTTAGCTATTGGTTATATTTAGTTCACAGTAATATAACCGGCATATCACAAAGCTTGTAGATACAAGGACAAGTCACAAACTCAGTGATGGATGATCTGGGTAAATATTTAAATTTGTGGCTGACGTTGATACTTTATCTTTATGCCGGTAAGCTTAATAGTAATTTTTATATTTATATAGCTTTGAGCGTGCATCAATCTATAGCTAGTATAGTACTATTCTTAATAATGCAGTTCAATGTCAAATTACAATTGTTGAGCATCCGTCCTCTCTGCTGGTTCCTGTAAACGAAGCTGCTATATTTTCGTGCACTGCTCAGTGCAGCTCTCCACCTTGTCGTTTAAGGGGGCAGTGGATAATTAATAACAATTTCATTAACAGATCTCATGATGAATTTGGTGACAATGAACTAACTTTGTATTGGAGGATAAACCACTCGAACTCGCGTAATACATCAGAAGTATACTGCCATTTTAGTTACGGCAGAGTATCTGAAGATAGCAATAGTGCAGTTCTAGAGTGGATTGATGGTGAGTTGTTGTGCATTCATGAATAGCTATGTATGCATCAATAGACCAAAAACATTATAAGTAAGTGTCAAAATAGCAACTGCATCTGTTTTGGCCTAACATACAAGTGCAGTTGGGCCAGCCACTTCAACGGAAGACCTAAAGTATAGCTACCACCATGCTGAAAATAAACTTCGAGTTTCAAAATTCTCCTGACAGTTATATTAATAAAATTCAGCCAAATCTACGCTCAATGTAATTACTTAATCCTCCATTAAATTTTCAGCGGCTCAGTAAACTAATATTTCTCCCTCCAAATCATAGTTTCATTTTTATACCTTGTATTATTGTAAAATCCACCATTGTCCCGCAACCCTCATTTAGTGGGTGACACATCAAATTTAAATGTCAGCTGGTCTCCAGCATTTCTATGGCCTGATCATAATCATGCATCATAATGATTTTCCTATTAGCTGTTCTATTGCTCCACAACCCTCTATTGGAGATCAACTCATCTCTTACTTTGACATGGTCTCCACCATTTCTATGGCCTGGCCGTGCTCTTCGATACTTCAATGTGTCCATCACAAACAAGAGTGATGATAGTGTCACTTACCATCGAATAAACAGCACTTTTGATGCTAGAGTTGTTTCTTTTTCGAGAAAGATACAAAAAGAGCCTTTGATGTGCACTGAAATTGCTATAACTATATCAGCCATTAGTAACTACAGCCATGACACTTTACTGCAGCCACTTCAGTTATTCAATGTCACAGATAGAATCTTTCCATCACGTAAGCAGGCTGTTATTAAAAATATAGCATCTGGTATACAAGTTTAGAATGTACATAATATAATTAATTTCATGAAGCATCTAGCTTCAATTTGTCAGAAATCACTGCCAGCAACATTCATCCTCGGTGTAATGAAAGTAATCTTGTAGATCTTGAGTTAAGTATTCAGTTACAGGTAATTTTTAATAAAACATAATTATTATTATTATTTAATAATAGTGATTGACTATTAATGATGTCTGTAGCTACAAAAAGTTATCTGTAATGATGATAAGGTGAATTTGACATTCATCATCCGAAATGATAGTGACAACATAGTAATTCGAGTTGATACCATTCAGCGTTATAATGGCTCCAGTGTAATGGCACAAAATCTTAGTCTTGTCCTTGAAGCAAATCAAATCTACTCACTGACATTTGAAGTTGAAAATTATAGTTCGCGTATCATTGCAACTAACACCTATCAATTTGGTAAGAGACAGTATTATTGACATGTCAGTAATAATAAAATACTATTCTCTCAGATACATTAAGTTCTGTTGATTTGACTGGATGCGAGGAAAATTCTACCACAACTAAGAGTATGTTTACTTTCTACTGTAATAATGGTTTTTAGCTTACTAGCTAATAGTTTATTGTATAGATTGCATCATTATTCTTGTGTGCAAGGGTAACTTTCATTAATTACTAGGCATGATACTAAAATCAGAATCACCAGATCAAGATATCAAAGACCACCCCGATCGTGATGGTCTGCTGGACTACCTGCTAATGGGTGGCAGCCTCACTCTCGTGCTGGGAACCATCATTACTGTAATCACTTGCTACTATTTATGCTATTATAGGAAGAAAAAAAGAGGTAGCTAAACAGTAGCTTTAAAAATGAAGCTTGCAACAGATATTATGCACCAGGAGTTTTTAACACACATAGTTGTAGTACAATCATCTCTTTCTAGATTTGACGTCACAGAATATCATTTCACACAACCACCAAAACCATGATACGTATGAAGCCATGAATGTTGTATCTACACTGTACTATCAGTATCTATAGCTGCAGCTGCAGCTATACAAAATATATAACGCAGTGGTTGCAACTTAAGTACTTTTTTATGATATTCCTTCCTATGTACAAGAGTGGTTGTGATGTCAAAGCTGGAAAGAAATGTTTGTACTAGGGTCAGCAATCAAATATCAGCCACCACGTATAATCAGACACCTGTATCTCAGGAATGGAAAGAGCTATGATCACCATTCTCGCGATGACTGATAGCCCTAGTCAAATGCCGATCACATACCAAATCCGAAGTCTTTGCGCTAAACCATGTGTGAGCTAGAGACAAAAATGTTCACCCGTCAGATTTAAACAATTACCAGACGTTTGTACTGAATTTCAGACAATCACTTCCTTCATTAATTACATTGATGTGTGGAGTACCAGATTTGGAAGATATGACTATCCACCCTTGCTGTTACTGGCCACCAAATTTTAGCTTACAATGCTTCTGTAATTGAGTGTGACAAGGCTTTAAATAGATTCTACTCACATCATCAATATTCAGACACTTTCGTTCCATTTTTCCCGATTCATGAAATGATTCAAATTATAATAAAATCACCTTTGCAACCCTTGGATAATTATAAATTGACCGATAGAACATATAACTATAGGCTGTATTTGTCTTAATTTGATGAATTGAAGATCTTTTACCCAATTTTGAATTTCTTGGCCAAGTCTTGCACCTAATTTCCATAAAAAGTGTCTGAATATTGATGACTTGAGGAGTATCTACTTAAAGCGTTGTCATATTTGATTCAAATAACACTGTGGGATAAAATTTGGTGGCCAGTGACAGCAAGGGTAGGTGGTCATATATTCTAAATCTGGTGAGGGAACTAATTGTCTGAAATTTGATACAAACGTCTGGTAGTAGCATAATTAAATCAGACGGGTGAACATTTTTGTCTCTAGCTCACACACGGTTTATCGCAAAGACTTCGGATTTGGTATGTGATCAGCATTTGATTAGAGCTACCAGTCAACACAAGAATGGTGATCATAACTCTTTCCATTCCTGAGATACAGGTGTCTGATTATATGTGGCGGCTGATATTTGATTGCTGACTCTACTACTGGGTATATTGAACACTCCTTGTAATGTACTCCTGTCGCTACTAACTTAAATAATATTTTCCAATAGAATGTAGATTTGAAGAATTAAGGGCCAGGATTCAGACTTCTTTGATGAACAATCCAATTTACAGCCCCATGCCAGTATACGAGCAAATTTCACCACGATACATACCACAAACCACAACCATAATTACTGATGGGACAGAGAGAAGTACACAACCAGACCTCAGTGAATGTACGCCTACATGTAGCAATCATCAAGCAAGCGATCTGTCAAATGACTCTATTATGCAGCCTATCAATGTCCAAAATGGTCTTCAGCTAATTGACTCCACCAACACTCTTAAACAGAGTGATCCCATGATCCAAAATATTGGTGATGATATTCAAGCAACTGACACAACTGAGATATTTGAGCAAAAGGATCTCACAGGCGACACTCAGAATGATGATAATACTGCTGGTGCTTCACCCATGACACCCAGTGTTCTTGATCCTAATCTGACAATGGATACTATTAACTCCAATGATTTGAATGATGGCAAAGTGCTAGGTACCCAGGCAGTGGTGGATGGAGGAGCATCACAATGACAGAGATAAAACAAGAAGCTGAAACATTGTTATAGTATACTAATGGCACTGATTGAATACTGTCTGAGTTCTCATACAGTAATAGTCATAAACGTAGCTGTTGAAAAGTACACATTTTCAAGTTAATGTTTCTTGGAGTCACTACAATGATTATTTCTTTAATCAATTTTATTATGCAGTATACATGATAAAATTTGTCAAAGAATTCGACCCCTTCCCTTTCAGATGTGGTTTATTGATTAGTCTTGATACCAATTTGTAGAGTGGTACGGGGTTAATGTTCGTGTGCGTTTCCAACCAAACTGCAATATTTAATCTTTCCATGATAGCTAATTATTATATTAAGAAGGGAGCTGATCTGCTCCCCCCACCCCACCCCTCCCCATCCTTAATTTTTTGTGCCTAATACTGAATCAAAAGCATGTAGCTAATGCCATGCTAAGTTTGTGCTAATCTTTAGAAGGCAGCTTGTCTACAAGACAAAGTCACGTACTGTGGTTCACAAATACTATACAAGTGAAAACTTTTACTGGCATGATAAAAATTTTGCCAAGTCCAGCTGCTTTTGGATTGAGGATATGAAGAACGGGAATCTGACATGTCTAATTGGCAATCGAAAATCGCCTGGTTTGAGTGCTCACTCTAGCTATGCTCAAAGACGGGTACGCACAGTTCGCAGAAGCCATTAAGCACAGTAGTCTAATTGCTGGCTAAAATAAAGGTTTAAGTAAAGATTTTGAAATGACACCTTTAGAAATGCGAATTTGGAAATGACCAATTCAGAAATGCAAATCGAGAAATTGGAAGTTTGGAATGGCCCTTCTCGTAGTTTCTTGGAGTAGTTACATTATTTCTTTAATCAGTATGATTATTACGCAGTATACATGATTAAATTTGTCTAAGAATTCGACCCCTTCCGTTTCAGATGTGGTTTATTGATTAGTCTTGATACCAATTTGTAGAGTGGTACGGGGTTAATGTTCGTGTGCGGTTTCCAACCAAACTGCAATATTTAATCTTTCCATGATAGCTAATTATTATATTTAGAAGGGAGCTGATCTGCTCCCCCCACCCCACCCCTCCCCATCCTTACCTTTTTGTGCCTAATACTGAATCAAAAGCATGTAGTTAATGCCATGCTAAGTTTGTGCTAATCTTTAGAATTAAGGCAGCTTATCTACAAGACAAAGTCACTGTGGTTCACAAATACTGTACAAGTGAAAACGTTTACTGGATAAAATTTTTGCCAAGTCCAGCTGCTTTTGGATTGCAGATATGGAGAATGGGAATGAGACGTGCCTAATTGGGCCTGAGGGTCTTGACAATAATTGCTGCCAACACTAATAGTGTAGTGTTCTATAAGTAAGTACTAATGCAGTGCTCTTGGCTATGCAGTAACTAGCTATAATTATTAATTCATATGCACATGAGCAAAGCCTGAGAGCCTATTGGACTGTGGTTAATGTTTGAGGTGGACTGATTGTCAAGGTGGGTTAGATCTTATAATGATTTCCCATGCAAACTGCAGGGCAATCAAACATTTATTATTTGTCGATTCATGCAAAGCTAGCTCATACCAAAATACCATAATAATTACCATGTGAACTCTTGTCTCTATACAATCAACAGTATGCAGGAAACACATACATACACGATTCTATCATGACTGCGTAGCTACAAAGTGGATGGAAAACAGATATATATATATTGTTGGCAGCATGGCTAAGAACAACTCTGCTAATATATATATAGCTATTATTGTAATTGTTCTTCAAAAGGCACAGTAAATATCGATCAGATCAAGCTAATTAGTGTGCCGCTTTGGATGATGATTACAATGACAGAGTATTTTAATATACGTACCAGATCCTTTACACTATCTATCTTGGATGATACCTGGTGCATAATAATTATGATAGAATGTCACTAGTTGCTACCTAATAGGTTTTAATAATAATGTTATATTATGTCGATTCAAGAGAAGCACCAAAATGAAACCACTCCCTCGCCCCAACCTCGTGGGAAGGCTGGAGATTTACAAATCCAGTTGAGGATAGTTTGGGAACAACATAAATTCAGCTGTTTTAATTTGTCCCTTATAGAGAGGTTGTCCTCTTCTCAGAGGTTCTCAATGAATAGAACTATTAATAGGGAATGGTAGTTTAATTTGGGACCCCAAACAGTGTCCCCTATATGAGAGGTTTAACTGTTACAAGGGAACAAAAATCTACCCCTGAATCCAGCCATAATGTTAATATTAATGTACCATGGACATAAATTTATAGATTTAAAGGTACTGTATAATATTATAGCTAATAAGGATATTGTTAACTGTACATTTACGACATGGATCAATCATTTATACATCCTACTGAATAATAATATTATTAATAGACCTTCTTGATTATTTTTCTATTGTATATGGTGCACAAAAAGCAAACAATCTATGAAATGGACAAACAATGCATTGTTTAGTCAGCATAATGTTTGTGCACTCATGCATGATAAAAAATTACAACTAGCTACCAAAAAGCATCCTTTAACAGTTTGACAAGATATTGACACAGCAGTAGAAGCAACGTAACTTGGTTACTAAAGTTTTTAAATGATGGATTATCGTATGTACAGGTGTTGCCCTTTCATCCTCATATCATGTTTATCAGTGCATTTTCTTGCAGGTAAGGCATAATGATTGTTTATTCTAGAATTGCATGTGGAGTGCATGATTGATATTCTTGTTGTAGCTCAAACTTGGGGCATTACTATTGTAGTATCTTGTGTTTAATATATGTTATCATGTGATTTGTGTGCACATGCGCAGTATGTATTGTGTTCTGTATGGGTTCTGAGCACATGGTGTTTTTAGTATTTAAGGCTGTGTTTTGTATCATTTTGTCAGTCTGTGTGTATTGTCAAGTCTCTAATGAAAGATACTATTGCGCTGGCCGCCACGACGTTACATATTTGGCGACGAGGACGGGATCATGGCGGCAGCAACTCTCGGGAAGATCGACGAGTTCGACTCGAGTAAGGAGGAGTGGCCCCAGTATGTTGAACGTCTTGGACATTTCTTTACAGCGAACGATATAAAGACGGCCGAAAAGAAGCGAGCCGTGTTCTTAGCTGTTATTGGGCCAGTAACGTATAGACTCCTCCACAACTTGATTTCTCCGGCAAAACCGGGAGACAAGACTTACCAGGAGTTGGTGACAACGTTGACAAAGCATTTCAACCCGACTCCATCGGAGACCGTGCAGAGGTTCAAGTTCAATACCCGTACAAGGAAACCAGGAGAATCAGTGTCAACTTACCTTGCTGAGCTGCGATCGCTGGCAGAATACTGTAACTACGGAGCGTCCCTAGAGGCAATGCTAAGAGATCGGCTGGTATGTGGCATCAATAACGAGAAGATACAGCAAAGGCTACTAGCTGAAGCCAAGCTCACATACGCAAAAGCCTTGGAACTGGCTCAAGGACTAGAAACGGCAGCCCAGAACATGAAGGAGTTGGGCACTTCCAAAGGGAAGGAGGAGCCAGGAAATAATGCTTCAACGATTCATACAGTTGGTACTGCCTCCAATGGGAAGGTGACATGCTATCGCTGTGGTAAAGCTGGTCACAATGCTGCAGTCTGTCGGCACAAGGACACTGTCTGCCATGGATGCGGGAAGCGGGGGCACCTCAAGAGAGCGTGTAGGAGCAAGCAAAAAGGCGCAGCCCCCTCGCGTACTGGGCAAAGGAAGAAATCGACTCGTGCGGTGAATAAAGTGGACGAAAGCGAGCCAGAGGATGGAGAGAATGAACTCCCCTTGTATCACGTTACCTCTGGCGAGCAGACTCGACCGTTGAAGATTAGCGTGCAAATCGAGGATCAAAGCGTTCCCATGGAAATCGATACAGGAGCTGGACTATCGCTCGTGTCGGAAGCCACCTACAGGGAGAAATGGCCAGACAAGCCTCTGGAACAGAGCAGTAAGAAATTGTACTCATACTCAGGGGAAGCCATACCTGTATTGGGGAGCATGACTGTTGGTGTAACCTACAAGTCTCAGGTGGCTACACTTCCCTTATTAGTGGTCAAAGGGGAAGGCCCTAGTCTGTTTGGCAGGAATTGGCTAAACCACATCAGATTAGACTGGCATGAGCTCTACAATATGCATGCTAGTCCCCTGCAAGCCACACTACAGAAGCATGCAGCTGTATTCCAAGATGGACTGGGAACCTTACAGGGGTTTAAGGCCAAGATATTCGTGGAGGAAGGAGCCACCCCTCGCTTTTGTAAAGCACGAACAGTACCTTATGCCTTAAAGGATCTTGTTGACAAAGAGTTAGACAGGCTTGTGGCTGAGGGTACGCTTGAACCAGTCCAATTCTCTGATTGGGCCTCACCTATAGTCCCTGTTCTAAAGGCTGATAAATCGAGTGTCAGAGTGTGCGGGGACTTTAAGCAGACAGTTAACCCAGTTTCCAAGTTATACAGGTATCCGATACCAAGAATCAAGGATCTCTTCGCGAAGGTAGCTGGTGGGAAGTCCTTTTCAAAAATCGATCTCAGCCATGCCTATCAGCAGTTAGTGTTAGATGACGAGTCCAAACAATATGTTGTGATAAGCACGCAGAAGGGGTTATTTCGGTACACACGGTTACCCTTTGGGATATCGTCAGCCCCTGGAATTTTCCAGCGCGTTATGGAGAGCATGTTACATGACATACCCAACGTAGTTGTCTATATCGACGACATCTTGATTACGGGTGCATCTGAAGAGGAGCATTTGGAAACCATAGAAAGTGTTCTCGAGCGTTTGGAGACAGCCGGCTTGCGTGCAAAGAAGCACAAATGTAAATTCATGGTACCATCAGTTGAATATGTGGGTTACAAAATCGATGCCAAGGGGTTGCACCCACTTCCAGAGAAAGTCCGAGCAGTAAAAGAGGCTCCTAGCCCCAGGAGTGTGCAGGAATTGAAAGCCTATTTGGGGTTACTCACGTACTATAGTGATTTCTTGCCGAACATGTCCTCTGTTTTAGCCCCACTATACAGGCTGCTCCGGAAGGATGTCTCGTGGCAGTGGACCCAAGTGGAGGAAGAGGCGTTTGAGGAGTCGAAAACGTTGCTCACGTCGGAAAGCCTGTTGGTCCATTTTGATCCGTCTCTACCACTTACACTGGCATGTGATGCATCTGCATACGGGGTAGGTGCTGTGTTGGCTCACAAGATGCCTGACGGTACGGAGAGACCCATCGGTTACGCTTCACGATCGTTGACGAGCGCAGAACGGAACTATTCTCAATTAGAGAAAGAGGGGTTGTCGTGCATATTCGGTATCAAGAAGTTCCATTCATACTTGTTTGGGCACCACTTTGAACTGGTGACAGATCATAAGCCCCTCCTTGCCTTGCTCAACGAACATCGTTCTACTTCGCCTCAAGCTTCCGCACGAATTCGACGTTGGTCTTTGTTCCTATCCGGCTATGAGTACACACTGAAATTCAGGAAAACTACGGCACATGCGAACACTGATGCACTCAGCCGACTTCCTCTTACGATAGAGAAGCCCGCCAATCAAACTCCGCCTGAGTTAGTTTTGCTCTTGGAGCACCTCAGCGAATCTCCGGTCACACACCAACACATTAAGACGTGGACTAGGAGAGACCCGCAACTGGCGTTGATACAGCAGTACTTGCGAAGTGGATGGCCAAATCATTGCAGCCCCAACCTTCAGCCATACGAGTCGAGGAAAGACGAGCTCTCATCGTTAGATGGTTGCATTGTCTGGGGCACACGAGTAGTGATACCTCCTCAAGGGAGAGTCGCTGTACTTCAGGAGTTGCACTCAGGGCACCCTGGCATGGCCAGAATGAAAAGTCTCGCAAGAATGTATGTATGGTGGCCGGGAATGGACAAAGACATCGAAACATCCGTCTCTACTTGTCAGAATTGTCAACTACAGCAAGCTAAACCTCCTGTCGCACCCTTGCACCCTTGGAAGTGGCCTTCACGGCCATGGACTCGATTGCACATTGATTTTGCTGGGCCAATGAATGGTAAAATGTATTTAGTGATCATTGATGCGCACTCAAAGTGGATTGAAGCATTCATTACGAACTCTTCTACTTCCACAACGGTGATTGAGATCTTGCGTCATGTTTTTGCACGTTTTGGATTGCCAGAAATGATTGTAAGTGACAATGGTCCATGTTTCGTGAGCGAAGAATTTGAGTCATTTTTACTAGCGAATGGTGTGAAACATATAACTTCCTCACCTTATCATCCTGCGACGAACGGCCTCGCCGAACGTGCCGTACAAATCCTTAAGAAGGGCCTCAAGAAAGTGACAACAGGTAGTCTGCAAACTCGACTTGCTCAAGTACTAATGAGCTACAGAATCACCCCACAAACCACTACCGGAGCCTCTCCCTCCGAACTACTAATGGGCAGACAGCCAAGAACGAGGCTGGATCTGTTAAAGCCAAACCCAGAATCCCTCGTGGAGAACAAACAAATGAAACAGAAAGTTGCTCATGACAAAAAGGCAAGAGAGAGAACTTTTGCTAAGGGAGAGAGAGTGTATGCGAGGAATTTTGGAACCGGAAATACGTGGATACCAGGAGAGATTACAGAGTCTAGTGGTCCAGTATCATTTATGGTGAAGTGTGGTGACGGGAAATTAATCAGGAGACACCAGGATCATCTCAGACATCGCCGAGATGAACAGGCACTTGAACAATCGAACGAAACAAGTGATGATGCCTGGATTGATGTCAGTTCAAACGATGACACTCCTGAGAATGCGGAAACTAGTGACGAGAATGCAGAAATCGCTCAGCCTGAAGCTGAACCTCAGTCCACACCTCGAGTGGAAGCGAATACTGAACAGAGTACGAGGAAACAATACCCCACTCGAGAGCGTCGCCCTCCAGATCGATTGTGAGTAAACTTACAGTGCACTGAACTATTAATTTTGTTATTCATTTTTGTATACTGCAGTTAAATGATCTTTTATTCATGTTTTTTGTAAGGGGGAAGGAGATGTAGTATCTTGTGTTTAATATATGTTATCATGTGATTTGTGTGCACATGCGCAGTATGTATTGTGTTCTGTATGGGTTCTGAGCACATGGTGTTTTTAGTATTTAAGGCTGTGTTTTGTATCATTTTGTCAGTCTGTGTGTATTGTCAAGTCTCTAATGAAAGATACTATTGCGCTGGCCGCCACGACGTTACAACTATTGTGGAGCACCCCTCCTCTTTGGTAGTTCCAGTGAATGAAATCGCTGTATTCTCCTGCACAGCACGCTGTACTCCTTCACAGTGTGATTCACAACTTGAGGGACGGTGGTTTATTAATGACACATTCGGTCCTATGTATTACGGTGGTAATAATTTATCTATGTCACTGATGTTAAATACATCAAACGCTAGAAATAATTCCAAGGTACGGTGTAATTTTGGTCTTAATGAAATCCAACACAGCGGTGAGCTCAAGCATGTAGACAGTGAAGCTGCAACTTTAATATTCATGGATGGTGAGTTACAATTAATTAATTATGTATAATAATTGAAATTTTGAGGAGAACTACTTTGGAATGCATGCAGAATTATTGCTGTGATTGTGTCTACCTATAGATTTCATTATCAGAGTTGAGTGTATATACTATAATGGTTTTTCAAATTATTAGCTGTTCCATTGCTCCCAAACCCTCTATTGGAGATCAACACATCTCATATAACTTTGGCATGGTCTCCACCATTTCTATGGCCTGGTTGTGCTCTTCGATACTTTAATGTGTCTTTCACAAACAAGAGTGATGGTAGTGTCACTTATCATCGAATAAACAATAGTTTTGGTAACAGAGTTTTTTCTTTTATGAAAACGATACAAGAAGAGCCCTTGATGTGCACTGAAATTGTCGCCAATATTTCAGCCATTAGTAACTACAGCTTTAGCACTGTAAAGCAACCACTTCAGATATTCAGCATCACAGATAACATCTTGCCATTATGTAAGCATATTAGCAAATTATTATCATTGTTGTTGTGAATATAAATTTTGTTATTCTTTAGCTTTCAGTTTTAATTGGTCAGAAGTTGTCACCAGCAATATTTACTTCCGTTGTGATGGGAATGATCTTGTTGATCTTGAGTTGAGCATTCAGCTCCAGGTACATATAGTTGAAATATAGCCCAAAACTACATTTATAACGCAAGTAGCAGTAACTAGAATAGTCCAATAATTAATGAAGCCTGTATTCAATGTGGTTTAGCACTAAACATTGTTTCAGATACACTTATATATCTGATTCAGCTGTAGCTAATCTAAATCATGCTTAGCCTATTACAGGCACCATCGTGTACTGGACTATTCTAGCTTTAATTATTATTCTTAATTATTAATTGCCATCAGCTTCCAACAGTAGCTTGTAATGATCGTAAAGTGAATTTGACATTCATCCTCAAGAATGATAGTGATGATAACAATACAGTGATGATAGTTGGTCCCATTCTTCACGACAGTTCCAGTGTAGCAACAGAAAATATTTCGTATGTTGTGAATGTAAATCATACCTACTCACTCGTAGTTCAAGTTGAACATGAATTTCGTGTCATTGCAACCGACACTCATCTTGTTGGTGAGTGATAAAATAAGCATAATTATTATATTGATAATTATGACTCCTCAGATACATTTCTTGATGCAAATGAATACGATGAATATCCTAACTTTATCGGTGATTGCATCACAACCACAATAATTAATGAGAGTACGTGTGTACCTAATAATGATCAACACAGCTTGGATTAATCCACCCCCCCCCCCCCCATCCAAAATTTCCAATAATTATTGCCATGTATTTAGTGTCTATTTGGTGAATTATTAAATAAAGTACCAGAAGTTTAACTACTAAGTTGGATTTAAAGAGCCATTATTAATAATTATCTAGTTTTGGTTCATGATCATGATCAATGTATCAACAACAAGTTGCTTTGTATTGCTAGGTATGACACCAGAATCAGAATCACCCGATCCAGATGTCAAAGACCACCCCGATCACGACGGTCTACTGGACTACCTGCTAATGGGTGGCAGCCTCACTCTCGTGCTGGGCACCATCGTCACTGTAGTCACTAGCTACTATTTATGTTATTACAGGAAGAAAAAGAGAGGTAAGATGCAGAATGTAGACTACAATAAAAAAGTGCATGGCGACAAATTCATTAAGCAGCATTATTTATTTCATTCTACAGAATACAAATTTGAAGAATTAAGAGCCAGGATTCAGACTTCTTTGATGAATAATCCAATGTACAATTCCATGCCAGTATACGAGCAAATATCACCACAATACATACCACAAACCACAGACACAGTTGCATATATTCATGCGACAGAATTTGAAGAAAGTACACAACCAGATCTTGATGCTAGTAATCATCAAGTAAGCGATCAATCGAATTACTACTGTATTCAGTCTGTTCATATCCAGAATGAACTAACTGATCACATAGTCCAGAATGTTAATGTTAGTGACACCACTGATGATAATCAACCAATTGAGCATGATGATCCCATATGTGAGACCTCGAGTGTTAATGATAGTGCTGATGCTTCACCCATGACTCCCAGCACTTTACATCTGACTGTGGACATCGGCATAATTAATAACTCCAATGATGGCAAAGAGCTAGGTACCCAGGCAGTGGTGTCAGCAGCATCAGAGACAGAGATTAAACAAGAAGATAAAGCATTGTATACTGATGACACTGATTGACTACTGGCAGACCTCAGTGGGCTAGGTTGCTCATGCATACATATACTTTAAGTGTATTGAACACAATGTTTAAAAATATACAAAGTAATCAGTTTTATGTTGCTTAATAGTTGTTTCACACACCTACCAGCTCAGTACGTGGTCTATAGTATGTACACTCATCCAGTACTCCATAACACTATTATGCATGTGTCCATTTGTTTTGTCATTAATTTTGTTTTGTCATGATTAATTTGTCTAAGAATTTGATTCCAGAATCCTTTCCCTTAATTAGAATACCAACAACTGTTATGGTTTAATTAGTAAATGATTGTTTAGTGTATCAATGTGGAATGGGGATAATATTTGTTTGTGGTTTCTAACCAAATTCAATATATATGTAGAGTATTATGTATTCTGTATCCTAAGCTAATTCCCAATAATGTGTAATAATATTATGAAATCGTTGTGGAGTTATGCTATACGTATAGAGCAATAATATACTTTCGCTACCTTGAATAATTACATACTTTTTGCATCAATGATTACTTTAGCTAGGATGCCAGGAAACCATTCATGAACTACATGCAGACCTGACTACTAGTGTTAATGATAGAGAATGGGAATGAGACCTGTCTACCTGGGGTGTCGTGACAGTTGGAGAGTTTGACTGGCTACGTACCACTTACGTACTTTGTCATTTTACAAGTAAACACTAATTGACCTCATTCATTGCACTTGACTATGCAGTAGCTTATTAAGATATTACTATGGACCAAAATTAATGCAAAGCCTGTAAGTCTATGGTTAATGTTTGAGGTGGACTGATTATCAAGGTGGATTAGATCTTACGTTCCATTTCCCACACCGTAGAGCAATCATAGATTAAATCTGATTAGTTAGTACAATGAATACAAATACCGTATGAACTATACTACAATTTATACATAGTGTCTCTATGTTCTATCATCATCATGCATACGACAAAGTGTTCACTTATTTACACATATACATGCAGCAATCATGTAATTCTTGTATTATTCAAAGATACTAACTTGTTTAACTGCATAGCTACAAAGACTGTACAGCATACAACATAAGGAAAATAATTGACAGTATGGCTATGAAAAACTCTGCTAATAATTAATATCCATAATTACTCTTTAAAAGGCACCATTAAGTATCGATCAGATCAAGTTAAGTGTACCTTGGATGATATTATGATAGAGTATCGCCACATGCTACACGACCTGCAAGGGTAGAGAATGCAAATGTGAAATTTTGAAAAAGATGAAAGTAATACCAATAGTCAACCCCCCCCCCCCCCCCTCCGTATCCAATATTCCAAACCCGAACTGTATTGGGATAAAGTGGGAATTCATGAGTAGAAGAGAACAAACAGTGGCATCACTAAGCTAATTTTACTGCCATTGGAGCCTTCTTCTCTTTGACTCAGATGCTGAGCCATAGTGTGATAGAGCTGTACTCTTTCTTCCCAGGGCGATCGTAGATGATCAAGGCCTTTCCTTTCCCAGTGTTTGGGATGGAACCAAGCGGGTAGAACAAGCAATCAGTATTATAATACCAGATTGGTGTAACATGATCAAGCTAGTCTTGTAGGTATCAATAATTTAATAATTATTATGACAAATACCCAATCAAGAAGTTCAATGAAATAATAATAATAGTAATTATTTATGAACCCTTGACCACATCCCCAGTGGCTGTATAGTTCTAATGGTGCATGTGGTAAAGGTCGTCAATACACACATCGATGCCAGGGCCTCAATCGTAGAGATGGAGTCTAAGATCAACTTTCGACTTCGAGTTTCGATGCTTCTATCAAAGGAGATGAACTCGATAGCACAGTACAGCTTCCGAACTTCAGATCGGTCGTGGCATGACGCGTGCTATAAATAGCGCAAGGCTAGCTTTATTTATCCACAGGATTACGTCAGCCAAGAGAACGCGTGAAGTTCGGCCGGCATTACTTGTCGGAGAAAGTAGCACTCAGCTTTTAATGTATTCGCTGGATGTGTATGTAAGTTAATATATGATTCTGTGGATTTTCAGGTCTCAGAAGTGTTCTGTAAAGGCTCTGAATTTTAGCGCTATGACGACATAGGTTACATCATAATTACATCATAATTACCTAATAACCGCAAAAAAGTAAGTTTATACTGGGGATGTAATGAACAACTTGGAGACTACGTCCAGAGTCCCTCCATGAATAAGCCGCCATAAATTCGAACTAGGACACATTGACAAACCGCGCATGCTCCGTATACGAGTACAATATTGGGGCGCGCGGCTTGAGCCGGTTGACCTTCACCTGCCACGTGCTCAACTGAATAGGGAAATCCCCCTGCCCTGAAAGCGAGCTCGCTAGAGAAAGCGAACTGAGAGAAACGCCATAAGGATATCATCGGATAGTCCACGATGTCTTCTACGCTAGGCTCGAATTCTGGGCCCCAACAAGCTTTCATGCGTGCTAAACATTTTGAAACAGTCTTAACCGCATTTTCGTCATATTTTACATCACAATTACCTCATCGGTCGGCCGAATAGTTTTTTTTCTAATTGGGACTCTGGACGTAATGAACAACTTGGAGACTACGTCCAGAGTCCCTCATGAAAAAGCCGCCATAAATTCGAACTAGGACACATTGACAAACCGCGCATGCTCCGTATACGAGTACAATATTGGGGCGCGCGGCTTGAGCATGAGCCGGTTGACCTTCACCTGCCACGTGCTCGACTGAATAGGGAAATCCCCCTGCCCTGAAAGCGAGCTCGCTAGAGAAAGCGAACTGAGAGAAACGCCATAAGGATATCATCGGATAGTCCACGATGTCTTCTACGCTAGGCTCGAATTCTGGGTCCCAACAAGCTTTCATGCGTGCTAAACATTTTGAAACAGTCTTAACCGCATATTCGTCATATTTTACATCATATTTTACATCACAATTACCTCATCGGTCGGCCGAATAGTTTTTTCTAATTGGGACTCTGGACGTAATTACAAGGATATTTTATGTCACGATCATGGGATAATTAATGTGCCTAGAAGGCCACTCAGAAAATGTTTGTTTTTAACCCGACCGACTGTAGAATTTAAAGCATCCAATAGCTGAGTTTACTACAGGCATGCAACTCAGACTTTTAATAGGACTGTCTTAAAAATGTATTTTTAAGGTACCACACAGCATAAACCTCTAGACAGCTGGAGTACTAAAAGTTTACATAGAAACACTGACACTTGTAATTAAAATTCTTTGGTTAAATTATTATTAGTTCAAACAAACAATTAAAATTAATTTTATTCTGTACATTGCCATGGCCTAATATAATAATTATAGGAACGATCATCTATTAAAAGTACAACCATATTAAATTTTATTAATAGAGAGAGTATGTTAATTCATGATCTATGCACAAACAGTATTCTCATTAACCATAATAATATACAATAACATACAATAGTTGGATAACCATACAGAGAGTACGTAGCATACAATAGTTGGACAACTATAGAGAGAGTATGTTTATGCATGATCTATGCACAAACAGTATCCTCATTAACCATAATAATATGCAATAGCATACAATAGTTGAATGAAGCACAATAATCCAAAACATAGTTCAGATGAATATAGCACATGTGCTGAGCTACTGTAACATAGTTCTGAGGTTGAAGTAGGAGGCGGCTGAGTGGTGAGAACAGCTGTAGTACATGTAGTTTGGTTGGTCACAGAAATATTCACCATATTAGAGTTTTTGTAAGTCCTTCCTCCCAGTGATACAACTACCTTGCAGTAAAGGAATGGTACATTGTTGCGGACAAATTCATCGATAAACATAATGACCCTCAAGTTGGCATTGCTAGATGTGCTGTTTGGTCCCACTGGTGTTATAGTTGTAGCTGCATCAAAGAGGAGATTTTTGTTACGGATCTCATGATTCCTCTCCGAGCCTCCACGAAACTCATACAATCCATGGAAGTTGGATGTGTTAAGAAACAGTTGAAGGCATTCCCCAGGTTCACCGCTACTGCAACCTTCATACTCTATACGCCAAAATAAGGTAATGGTAGTATTTATCTCCACTTTGGTGGGGGAACTTGGTTCCTCAACAAACTGAACTGGATAATTGAAGGTTTGTCCTAGCGGGTAAGAAATACAAAGCATGATGATACCTAGGTACCATAATAATTATCATGATTTTAGATCTTTTTTTCTTTACCTCTTCCGTGATCCACAAGTGAAATGAATAGCACCAGCACCAACGTAAATGACCAGAGAAGTTGTCCTGTCGACATTGCTTCTATTAAACACTCGTGTCTTGCTTGCGGCGCAACCATAGGCGCAACGCACCTCGAGCAGTTTGTGCCCGACGACCTTTACCCAAGGGCGTATCAACCAATATTATTGCATTGAGACAACCGAGGCAGCTGCCTCGGTCATCGGTTCAGCCACAACACTCACCGTGCCACGTGCATGCCATATTTGACTTAAACTTTTAGCTCCGATCTCTAAGAGAGCTAGACAGATCTCTCTCTCTGAGATGATGTAAGCAATATCATATTATGATCTTGACAAAACGGCTTTGCGCACAGTTCTAGACTCAAGAAGACTTTGTACGTTGTTACGATCGGTAGATGGACGTGACCTAGCTATACCCATAATTTGGCGACTCGCGTACGGTATTAGAACGTCGTTGAGCAACGGTTTCCGCCCCTGCTAGATAATAGGTAAAGGTAGTCGTGGTAGTCGAACTAAAGGTTGGATCATCACACAAAAAACTAATTGGGGTGAACCTGAGCGAGCCCCACACCAATCAGATCTCGTTATGTACAAAGATCCTATGAGAACTTAGAAAATCTCAAGGAGAATCAAAGCGAGATTTGAACCCGTTCATTCTTTTTGGCACACAAGAGCCCCAACCACTACACCATCGCCGCTGCTGCCAATCATTATTTTACCCCTTTCATAGACAAACCCTGCTAATGCTGCTACCACTGGCAACCCACCCCAGCCCCTCCCACCATATGCGTAATTTATAATATGCGTAATTGTGTCATAACCATGTGCCAATAATCTAATTAGGATATCTGTACATAATTCCGATACTAATCAGTATACTACGAGAAAATGGCTGTACTTATGTATGTATGTATGTATGTATGTATGTATGTGTATGCATATGGACATGTATTAGCGATACGTCAAATACGTACTCGCTAACTTATCGCGCATGCACATATATTTATCACGGTAAAGATCGTCAACGTTGGCCAATTCTAAATCAAAAGATATTCAAAAGAACCTATACTATAGCATGCGCGAACTTCATTTGTGATGTGCACAACTATTTCCTCAGGAGAACAGGACATTACTTCAGGAAATTTATTATAATATTATATCAACTTGCTAAATTAACTATTATTTACACTAGGTCTTATTACTTATATATTTTCACAACACCTATTTTCGTGTGAAAAACAAATCAATAATAGCGTCACAAAAATACATCAAAATAGATAAAGATCATTGAACAACGGTTGTGGCTCCTACTAGATTAAATTTGCAAAATCGTTATGTACAGATATCCTAATTAGATTATCGGCACGTGTTTTGACACAATCACACGTACATATAATGTATAATAATAATATACGCGATGTGGATGGGAGGGGCTGGGGGACCGGGGATGGGTTGCCAATGGTTAGCAGGGTTTAATAGTCTCTAGGGTTTGTCTGTGAAAGGGGCCGGGGAAAAATGATTGGCAGCAGCAACAACAGCGATGGTGTAGTCGTTGGGGCTCTTGTGTGTGGAACAGAATGTAGCGGGTTCGAATCTCGCTTCATGCTTACGTTTTTTTTTTTCACTTGTTGAAATTTTTCTAAGGCACACTATTATTATGACAAACTGTCCATTGTAACTATGCAATGTCAATTATGTCGATAGACTCCAATGATTTCCAAAATTTATTGTTAGATAGTGATTTTCCTGTTCATGAACAATTGCAATTGTAAGAGTACACCCTCTTATGATAGAGCTGACCATATACGTACCTGATGCACACAGCCAATCTGTCAGCACACCATTGGTCCGAGTAGCTACACTGAGGATATACCTATTATGATAATTAGCTAGTTGGAAGTACATGAACTGAGTTCTTAGTCCACAGTAATAGTGAAGTGCTTAGAAATATGAAAGTCCTTTTCTTTCTAAGTTTAATCTCTCTAGTCTATGCTCATGGACTTTTACCATCTAAAAAGAACTGTGATCCAAGTAGGGGAAACTGTCAACATGGAGATTTTGTCGCTACGCACATTGCGGACTGTGAGTATGACCGAGACCTCTTCCACATGATCAGCTGTGATGCTCAAAATGATCATATGACAGAGTGGACAGTAGATGTGGCCAGGGGAGATCGATGTAAATTTATACGCAACAAGCCAATCTGGTGTGGAGCGCCAGGATCGAACACACGATGTGTGTGCAGTGATGTTAAGTATGGAGATGGGTTTAATGAATGCAGATGCCAGTACGTCAAATGGCATGATGAACTTTGAATTTCCTACATGTATAAACTAATTTGAATAATAATTATTATTTTACTAGGTGATTGAGGATAGCTAGTATTTTTGACATTTGTATTATAAGAAATTGTCTTGCTTTAAGCACCTATCAAAGTCATGCCCCACCTACCACACCCCGGGCAAATGAGGCCCGGGGCGTTTACTCACGATTAGCACAAAATTGTTGCCCCGGGGGTGAGTCTTTTGCGCATGCGTACAGTATCACCACCCTATAGCTACACTATGAAATTATGTTCTTGTATAAACTTCCTTCTTGAACCAGTATGAACATCATTGCCACTGAGGTCTTGTCAAATCCCCATGCACCCTATCCCTACTGACAAGAGTGGGGTTTAGCCATCGAGCACTTTCCTACATTGCGGGCTTTAGTGTGCGGGCTTTAGTGTCTAATCCCCACCCCATCCCCACCCTTCCCCGGGGTGTGGTAGGTGGGGCATGACTTTGATACTTTTGCCTCTGCTTTTGCCTGCTCTGCCAATGACTCCGCCTTCTAGTTCAATAACCACACCCTCTTCCGTACTTTCATAGACAAACCCTAGAGACTAACCATGCTAATGCTGCTACCATTGGCAACCCACCTCCAGCCCGTCCCATCCATACCGTGTATATTATGCATAATTTATATGAGTAATTGTGTCATAACCACACGCCAATAATCTAATTAGGATATCTATACATAATGATTTTGAGTATGCTACGAGAAAACGGCTGTACTTATGTATGTATGTATGTATGCATGTATGTATGTATGCATGCATATGCATATGTAGTAGCGATACGTCAAAATTAATACGTACTCGCTATAGCTCATCGCGCATGCACATAAGGCCACTATTTGTTGAATAGTAGTTTCTCATCAGGGACTTTCCCAGAATTGTATGCGGGCGGGCGGTACATTACCATTATACCATTATTTAATTACATTAGTGCATTCCAGGAAATGTACATGTGTTATGTAAACACTTCTTGATCCTTAAAATAACAAAATGCACACACAAAGAAGCAATACTAGCGTGGTCAGATAGCTCGCGAGGCAGATCTGCGCATGCGTAGTAGCATATAATGGCATAATGACGAGATTGAAGCGGGGGCAAATTCCATGTGGGCGGGGGATGAGAAACTAATTTTTCAACCAATAGTGGCCTAATTATCACAGTAAAAATCATCAACGTTGGCCATGCAATTCTAAATCAAAAGAAATTCAATAGTGATTAGGCTATTATAGCATGCGCGAACTTCATTCATGATGTGCGCAAATATTTCCTCAGGAGAACAGAACATTATTTCTGGAAATTATTACATATCAACTTGCTAGCTCTTAACTAATATTATTATTTTATACAGTGCTCCACGAAAAGAGAGTAGATTTTTAAATTTTTTACATTTTGGACCATAACTTTCTTCTGCAATGGTTTTGGGCACTCAAACTTGATACATATACTCTTCTATATATCTCCTATCTACCTCTACAGTTGAACGCCATCAACCACAAGGATTGTGATTTTTATCGCTTCTCAAAGACCACTCATAAGAAAAATATTTTGAGATAATATTTTTTACACTCCTTTTAGTTAAGGGCTAAGATGTTGCATACACATGGACCAACTAATAAAGAAACTTGATGGGGTCTTAATTATTGACGATTGAGGTTTTAATTACAGATTTGTACGTTTTGAAGGACCAAAACAGTTAGGATCCAAACTTCCATGATTCCTGTAGTTAAGGGCTAATTTCCTAGAAGATGCTAGCCATGTCCCTAAAGCTTCATATTATTCTCAAATGTGAGACCTTAATGTTATACAGAACAGAATTGGTGAGCCATAATGTCCAAAAAATAGCAAAAATTTCTGATTTGGGATTTTAGGACAGTAATTAAAAGATGTGTCCCTGCCAAGGGTGTGGTTTGTGGGACTAATTAGTACCACCAAAGTGACTCTATTGGCCTATTGAATACCTTGATGGGCAGTGTACTTATTTGGATTATAAAATCAATATTCTGGGCCTATTTTCAAAATCTACTCTCTTTGCGTGGAGCACTGTACATAATATTATGTTTTCACTACACCCATTTTCTTGTGAAAAGCAAGTCAATAATAGCTCATAAAAACACATCCATTCGTGTATAATTATGTAGACTGCTAAAAAACAAGACAAAGTAAGGCATCAGTACCTATAGCTACATGCAAATATCTACAGCAAAATTCGGCTAGGCCTCAAGTTTGGGTGCAAGGATTACGTTATTTCGTAGCCAGCTAGCTGTATGTATATACAATTCTGTAACTGCCGTGATCCATGGAGTAGTCAGAGTCTATAGCCTCAGTGATAAAACTCCTGACATACTAGGGATGAATCATACAAGGCATGGAGCTATTATTAAATTTGTACTCCTTATCCCTTGATCTTTATAGCGACAATAGCAGCTGAGCAACAGATAACAGCTTGTACTGTATTTACTATGTATCGGAGATAGTAGAGGGACATCCCAATCCTCCCCCTCTACTATTAAAATCTATAATAATACAAGCAAAGGCTTGCCCCCTCGAACTTCTCTGAAATTCATGCAGTTTTTGTAAATTTAATTCTATGTGCAGCTCAAGCTCAAGCAGAATCCCCCAGAACATGGTATGCATTATTTAATCTGTTTTTCTACAAACTTTTTTTGATGATCCATTAACCCACTCAATTAGCAGTTTGAATTAAGCCTGTGTACTTAAATATCATCTCAATAAAGTGATACATGTCACTATAGTTTTTGGGAAAAGGTAACCAATAACCACAACTATTATGAATATCTGCAGAGCTATCAGCTGTTAGAGTAGCTTTTGGGACTATGTATTATGAATAGACTTATGCCGTGAATACATTTAACAGTACTGTTTTGTATACCATTGAATTTGTGGCCTTAAGGAAAATACCAACTTCAGCATTTGATACCTGAGGTGCATGGGGTGCAGCCCTGGGATCTTCCCCTCCAGCCCCACCCACTCCCCCAGAGTTCTCTATTATAATATCATTATTACAATTACATAATAATTATTACAATGTTATTAATTATGAGTCTGGTGACAGCCATGCATTCATGAAGTGACACTGATTTAATCACCTGCTACAAAGTGGTTAATGCACATTCCCAACAAAAATTTAATTAATGTTCTAATTAAATTTCACTCACTGTCTTACGTTACTGTCAGGATAAGAAACAACATAATATCCTCCTTAAACTGGCACTTTGTATACACATTATAAATTATATACCAATGATCATAGTGCTGATCGAGCAATTATTATAAACAAACACGTCACAATGAATTTGAACCTATTGCTTTGTACACTGGTAGCTAATTATTAACTTAAGTGTGGATAGTTGTATAACAAGAAAGCCTGCCAGCCTGCAAACTAGCTACTAAAGGCAAACTTGGTATATAAAAGGCGATGAAAATTTGCATCAAGCCACTCTACACAGCAGAGGGGTAGCAGCAGGGGGGCGGGGGGGGGGGGGGGGGGGTGATTGCCCCCCACTTTTCTTGGAGGGGGGGCATAGCCCCTCCACATTTGAGACTGAACTTTCTTATACTAATTAGCTAATCTAGGAATTCATTGTGTATTTTATACCCTGCATTGTTGAAGTAAATTTTCTTACTGCCTGAACGAGCCTAATTACACAGGAATAGCTGATTCAAATTTTAGTCCCAAAAATGCCTCAGAATGCATCTGGTAATACCTAAAATCTCAAAATTTTCCGGGGGAGCATGCCCCCAGATCCCCCTAGGAGAGCTGCAAGCAGCAGGGGCCTTCAGCCCCAACCTATTCTGCGTCGGTTTGTATGCCCCCCCCCCCCCACACACTTTCTTATTGCTTCCTACCCCACTGCACAGTAGCTAATTATTGTAGCTATAGCAATAACTACCTTGATGAAGATCTTTTATAATGTTCCACACTAACAACAAAAATTAATTAATAAGCAGTAACAAAAGTTAATTGCATGAATAATTATTAATAAGTGATTTTCAGGGCATAGGTAGTGATAGAAATATCATCGTAACAGTAGTACAAACATCTTTCTGGATTTGATGTCACAGCCACCCTTGTATACACATCAGTATGAATATCATTAAAAGGTATCAGCTAAAACCATGAAGCCATGAGTGTTGTGTCTGCACTATAGCTGTCATAACAGTGATTAAATAGTACCCAAGAGTCATACATGTAGCTATAGTAACAGCAGCTGCAGCTGCACAGGATGTAACAAAGCATGATTATTATTTAAGTACTTTTTAATGATATTCAGGTCGATGAAAAAATCCAGATGTAAAATATATGTCTATACTAGCACATACTACTGTTATGTACTCCTGCTAGAGTGAATGGATAATCATGATTTTTTTTGCAGTTGACCATGAAATGCTGAATTGACAGAATACTATCACATTTGGGAAATTCGTGTACAATAATGCCTAACACAACTTTTGGGAAATTCATGTACAACAATGCCTTTCCCAAAAGGTGTAGGAGGGTAATCATACCTCTTCCTGGCCTATTGACTGAGTATTGTGCAATGACTATAAAAGCAATCCATGACAGATCAGCTAGCTATACGTTCAAGAAAATTTTAATTGAGGACACAAAAAGCAAGAGCTATGTCAACACAGCGTATCTGGTTCTTTACATTGACACTGGTGTCACTGTTTCTGCTATCAACTTATGGAAGAGGTAGCATAATTATTATAGCTAGCTATTCCTTGTGATGGCTGTATAAATGAAAACTACTGCTCGTAGGACAAATTCTCCAACCACATTTTGTTGATAAACCGAATTCCCCCAATGAAGTGGAGATAAATACTACCATTACCTTATTTTGGCGTATCGAGTATGAACGTTGCAGTAGCAGTGAACCTGGGGGGTGCCTTCAACTGTTTCTCAACACATCCAATGGCCATGGATTGTATTACTTTCGTGGAGGCTTGGAGAGGAATCATGAGATCCGTAACAAAAATTTCCTCTTTGATGCAGCTACAACTATAACACCAGTGGGACCAAACAGCACATCTAGCAATGCCAGCTTGAGGGTCATTATGTTCATCGATGAATTTGTCCGCAACAATGTACCATTCCTTTACTGCAAGGTAGTTGTATCATTGGAAGGACAGACTCACCAAAACTTTAGTATGGTGAATATTTCTGTGACCAACCAAACTACTACAGCTGTTCCCACCACTCAGCCGCCTCTTACTTCAACCTCAGAACTATGTAGCTCAGCACATGTGCTATATTCATCTGAACTCTGTTTTGGATTATCGTGCTTCATTCAACTATTGTATGCTATTGCATATTATTATGGTTAATGAGGATACTATTTGTGCATAGATCATGCATAAACATACTCTCTCTCTCTATGGTTGTACTACATTACATTAGGCCATGCTCAGAATAATTTTTATTTGAACTAATAATATAATATTATTAATTTATGGCCACGAAATAGTAGGGTCAGTCAGTTGGGCGGATTGTACTTTATTAATTTTTAACCAAAGATTTTTAAGTATACAAATGTCAGTGTTTCTATGTAAACTTGTGGTATTCCAGCTGTCTAGAGGTTTGTGCTGTGTGGTAGCTTAAAAATACATTTTTAAGACAGTCCTATTAAAAGTCTGAGTTGCATGCCTGTAGTAAACTCAGCTATTGGATGCTTTAAATTCTACAGTTGGTCGGGCTAGTTGAAACAAACATTTTCTGAGTGGCCTTCTAGGCACATTAATTATCCCATGATCATGACATTAAATGTACTTGTAATAATAATAATAATAATATTTCATTGTTTGGGTGTTTGTCATAATATTAAAATATTGATACCTACAAGAAGCAACTATTTCTACCACTGAGCCGCCTACTACCTCAAGCACATATTGTCCATATACCTATAGTTCTGCACATACTATGAGTCGGGGATATGATTCTTTTAGAATAATAATTGCCTTATTTTATAATATGATAATAAGTGTAATATAGCTAACAGTTTGCATGCATGTGAACATTATCTTTTACCCTATATTATAATATAATTATTATGTCACTGCTTATTCTGCGTTAACTTAGTGTACTGTGCTTATAACATTCACTTTGCAAGGTGACTGCACAATTTAACAGGAAGGCAAATGAACCATACCAAGAGTATATAATAATATTATACTAATCTTCGAAATTTGTTAATTATTATTTATCTACCGTAGTTAATCCAATACAATGCATATGATCCAATTTAACGCAATAAATTGACATAATAATATTATTACAAATTCTCATAATGGAGCGATTGACGACCTTTACCAGAAAAACACATGTTTTTTTTCAAGATTTTTTCATGCGTTACGCATTAGATTAAGTACGGTATTGCCAATTTGTAGTACTGTAACAGTGCATGGGAATATCAAAGGCATGTAGCATAAACAACCTCTAACTGCAAATTAGCCTGGGCAGTTATAGCTAGCTAGCTATGTGTAGTACGCTAAGTCAGCAATAGATATACTACAGTTATAGGATAAGCCAGACAAACTACACATAATAATATACTCGATGCGCATCATCTACAAGTAGGGCCATATAAGATGTATATATGTACTTAATTTTCCCAGTTTTCAACATTTTTGAAATTTTATCAGTATTTAATTTTATGGTCTGAATTCAGTAAAAATACTGAGAAATCCGTATACTTGGAGGCACTGTAGGGATGATCCGGATATACCATAATAATTATTATAGAAAACAAAATTTAATGTTAATAACTCAGACAATTATTTTTAGCTAAATTTCATATTCGTGATCTACGCCAGAATATCTATCTATAATATATCCCACCTATTAGTATACCTATAAAGTATTATATCAGCTGGGGTATAACTAGGATATTTTCCTTCCCTGAGGGGTACAAGGGAAAGATATGATCCATATTTCCCTCCCTCTGGCTATTACTTTGACCAATCAGAGCCATTGTTATAGTTCACACAAACAGTCACATCATCATACCTAGCTACTATTATTTGCGTGTGCATCAGCACAGTGCCACTACTGATTTGCATACCCTGCACTGTACATAGGTAGAGTTGACATTGTTTACACAGACACGGAAACACAACCACACTAATTGACACTAATCAGGAACCAATTAGTTATCACTCGATCTGGCAGTTCTACCACGTGGCAAGTTCAATTGCAAGTGGACTGTACTAACTGCTATTCCAAGTCTCAATAGCCATTTGCCCGAGTTTGTTGAACAGTGAAACTACTCCATTTGTTTTCGAAGCTACCTGACTGTCTTCTGTTCACGGAAAGCTGAAGCACTAGTTGATTCAACTTGCCATGGTTCTGTGACTCAAGCTATCCAGTTATTTCTTTGCTGGTTTATGCAACGCCGCTGTGGGCTAGCGTAGTCCGAGTCTTATTCTACTTGTGTCGTTTACTGACTTAGCACAGACTGATCATATCACATGAGCATACACAAAAAGTGGAACAGCATTATGCAATACGATTACATCATTAATTAGATCCCTAAACCACAAATCAGGAACACAACTCAACTAATTAAACTGCCATAAATGGGTAAACCATGCATGCGAGGTGGTATAATAATTGCCAAAACATTATTTGAATCAATAGTATAGTTGTCCAAAGAACAATAAAAAAAACAGTATAATAATAATTATAACAAGTATAGAAAAAAAAATTAAAAATTAAAGGATGAAGTAGGGATTGTAGGACCGTGGTAAATTAAAATACACAAACCAGATTTGTAGGGATAATCACATCCACTATGTTATGCATCCCTACGTTTGCTTTTTCATTTTAAACTAACCAGTAATAAAAAGAATATCACATACAATGTCAAAAGAATAATAAATAATTATTATATTGACTAAGTTAAACATTCACATCAACGACAAATTAGGTACATGCATGCATGATAATCAAGAAAAGCAAGCGTATATATGTATTATAGTGGATGAAATTATCCCTACAGTTCTTGTGTGTGTATTTTTTTGATCCTACCATATCTCTACTTCACCGCTTAATTTTCAATTCTTCTTTATACTTGTAACAAATACGCCCACATTAAATAAACCATCAAGATTATCGATATTACGTGCTAAACTTTAACCTCTCTCATAATTCCAGTCTATCGTTCCATTTAATAATAATAATATGAGCACTGTTGGCTTTAGTGAATTAATAACGCTGACAATGTATGCGATATTATTATGAGTTACCCGAATTATTAATTTTACAGATATGCGTGCATCCATGGCCATGTTGTTTCATAATAGTAATAATAATTTACTGTAGCTATAGATGTTTGCACTTGTAAAGAAAACTAATTCAGCAAAAACATAATCTAAGAGTTCTATGCAATAATTCTTTGTATTAACCTTATAATTTCTGTTCAGTTGTTTCTAACTGGATCAATTATCCATTTTATTTAGTTTCGGTAGGCAATGAGGTAAATATCCCTGAAGACTGTAATAGTTTCGGTTCCATGAACATAGGTGTTCCAACAAATGGTGTGCTAGGTACGGGAATAAAATCTGAGGATGCTGAAGTCAACAAAGTTGTACAGAGTAAAATAGTGATCACTCCACAGAGGAACATGACTACCTTCATTTAACAGTTAGTAGTACTTCTGCTGAATTTGATAACTGTTGATAATTTAACTGCCTTAGGATCAGCTTGATGCTAGTTGATGATGGATATTAATCTAGCTGCCAGTCTAAGAATTCAAATACTGATTAAGATCGACTCATGGCGATGCAATTTATACACTGTGAGATGCTAGAAACACCATAAGAGGTATCAACTCCTGTTCGCTACTATCTAATGCAACACCAATCTGTATTATAATTATATCGATTGGTTGTATTTGGTAAATGATGATATGTCTGGGTTTGTGCTGCTGTACATGTGGGAGGGTCATGCCCTCCTACTGTGCCTTCACGCTGCTGCTGCTGCATGTGCCACTGCATATACTGCTGCATGTGATGCATGTGCTGCATGTATTGCTGCATGTGCTGCTGCATGTGTTGCATGGCATTAACTGTGCTTCTATTATATATATACTTGTGCTGCTGCATGTGCCACTGCATGTCACAGCTGCTGCATGTGCTGCTGCATGTATTGCTGCATGCGCTGCTGCTGCTAGGGAGATAGTATAATATTCTCTCCCTACTGCTGTTGCTAGACTCTGGGAAGGGACCTGCACATCGCTTCCTTTAGCAGTGGAGCGTGTATGCATGCATGCATGTTATTACTATGGTGATGATTAATTTGCTTGCAATTACAATAATATTTCTCGCCTCATTAAATTAAATACCCTGTTATCATCTGCTGTTGCTGGGGAGATCCCTTTTAATGAGGTGTGTTCCCCTTTGATTAGGTGGCTGGCTGTTGCAGGGGGTTTGCTCATTTGCAAATTGCTGGTAAAATAATTATTATTGCCATTTTTAATACTCCTATGCACGTGATGATGGGGAATACCCCATGCAATCAGCCCTATTACTGTCTCACCTTACTGGTGAAAAAATGTACAGTACCTGATTACAAGTCTGGCAAATAAAGGGAGCTAGGGTATCAGTAGGGTACGTATCAGGGTAGGGAAGATGCAAATCCAATACTGCTTATGTATATAAGGCAATTCAGGCAGCTAACAATCATATAACCCAGCGAGGCGGCTAAAGCGATCACGTGCCACCAGTATGCTCTGCGAAATGTGCATGCGTCCAGTCCCATCACCGCATCTATGCTGGCAGCTCCAGGGTTAACGTTGTTAGTAAAACGTCTATCAACTGCCTCAGACAAATGGATCAGAACACACAGGCAAGCTATTAGCTAATTTTCCATATCAATAATTTCTTTTTTTACAACAATCAACTTGGATGTTGGTATAATTGTAACTGATATATTAATTTCCATGCCAGTAGTTTCTTTTATAAATAAAACCAGGTAGTGTGTGAGTTCTTGTTTTTGAAGTATGTAACCGTAAGTACTAAAATTCAACAGTGTGATAGCTAGCTACTATGTCATGATTTAAAGGTGGATTGTAGATTGTATACCTATTGATGTGATGATCTGATTCAGTAAAATTAAATTTAGGGGGCTTATCCAAAGTCCTTGTGGAAAAATTATGCCAACCACACAGGAGAGTTCCATTCTCCCTCAGGCCAACAATTAAAGGGTTGCTTAATTTGTGACTATACATTCTTGTGCCAGGCCAGGTTGAATAAGTCTAGACATGCTTCCAGCCTTCATTGAATGTGTCAAAATTTGCATTTTAGTTTCAGCTGTGTCAAGCACTATATATGTACCTAAAAGTTTAGCTAAAGCCTGCAGTGGAGTAGGCAGAGGGGGAGCTTTGGGGGCTCGAGCCCCCCCCACCCCCCACCCCCCACCCCCCCCCCCCTTTGACGTGAGATGAGCTAACGAGGGTGTGTGACTTCATTTTGGAAGCTTATGATGTGTTATATATACTCTCTGAATTGGAAAGAGGCGAGGTGGAAGGAATTAGGCACGAAATCGACACTGGGGACAGTCCTCCTATACGCCAACCAACAGAAGAGTTCCATTCTCCCTCAGGCCAACAATTAAAGGGTTACTTAGTAGATGGCATGCTCAAGACCAAGGTAATGCAAGAGTCAAACAGCCACTGGAGTAGTCCGGTGGTGCTGGTGAAAAAGAAGAGTGGCGAGTACCGATTCCGTGTTGATTATCGTGCACTTAATGCTGTTACTCGGAAAGATGTCTTCCAGATGCCTCGCATCGATGACATGTTGGATCAACTTGGTGGCAAAAAGATCTTTACCACTCTTGATGCTCGCTCAGGATACTGACAGATTAAGATGTGGTCTGAATCACAGGAGAAGACAGCCTTTTCGACACATGATGGGCTATACGAGTTTCAGGGCATGCCATTTGGAGTGTACAATGGGCCGGCGACATTCCAGTGTTTAATGCACCATGCTTTACGAGGGTTTGGTGAGTTTTGTAATGTCTATATTGATGATATGATCGCTTTCTCCAGTTCGGTGGATGAACATCTGGAGCACCTGTAGCTGGTCTTTGATCAATTGAGAGAAGTTGGAGTGAGACTAGCTACATGCGGTAAAGTGTGAGTTTGCATCCCCTAGAGTACATTAACTCGGGCATTTTATCACAGCTGAGGGATCTTACCCAATCCTGACAAGGTTAAGGCAGTGAAGGAATTTAGGAATCTCACAAATGTGAAGAAGATCTGGGAGTTCTTAGGCCTAGCTGTGTACTCTCGTCGATTAGTATCTAACTTTGCACGGGGAGCTGGGTCATAGCTTTCTCTGATTAGGCATACAGGAGGTACCGTTTCACTGGACCGGTTAATGTCAACAATCTTGAAACAGTTGCTATCAGAGCCACCTGTACTAAGATTTTGCTCGCCCATTCACTTTGCACACCAATGCTAGTGGGAACGGGTTGGGGCAGTGCTAGAATAGGAGGGTGAAGAAGCCAAAAATCACCCTGTGGTTTATGCTAGCCGTACTTCGTCGAAGCATGAGAAAAGTTATGGGATCACTGACTTGGAGGCCTTAGGGGTTGTTTGGCCGCTCAGATATTTTAGAGTGTACCTATTGGGTCATGCTTGTGTATTTATCATTGATCATGCCCCACTCCGTGCTCTGCTTAAGGCTAAGCACAAGTCTGGGAAGCTGGCTAAGTTTATTCAGACGACTGCTAAAAGTTCAATATGGAAATTAATAAGTATCGTCCAGGTAGGCACCATAGCAATGCGGATGCCCTTTCCAGAGCCCATCTGGAGTCTGTGAACTCTGGTTAGGCAGATGAGACAACCACTAATACGGCTGCTAATGGCAATATGGTTAGTCAGCAGCGAGTTAATCCCAAACTGAAGGCTATTATTGAATTTCTGGATGGCGGAGTATTGCCCACTGACGAGAAGCTGGCGGGCCAAGCACTAAATTTGGAGCAGTCTCGATTCACAATACAAGGTGGTGTTTTTTATGTAGATGCCCAAGATCGTGAGAACTCACCCTGAGTAGCTGTACCTTCCAATTCTGTTGGAGGAAATTCATGGTGGTAAATACCGTATTATAGTCATTTTGCCACTAGGAGTATGTATAATATCCTGGCTAGGCGGTATTGGTGGGAAGGGGTGTATGGGGATGTACATCGTTACTGCTGTGCTTGCCTCAGCTGTGCTTCTCACAATGGTACTAGCCGTTGGCACAGAGCTCCTCTGCAACCCATTCCAGTTACAGGGCCATTTTTTTGAAAGGATAGGAGTTAATATCGCTAACAGAAAGGGGGAACCAGCACATGATAATCTTCATTGATTATCAATTTTACAAAGAGGGTGGAGGACTATGCCTATGAAAATCAAACCAGTGAGACTATATCCAGGTTACTAGTGCTGTTGATAACGCATGGGGTACCTGCCGAATTGTTGTCAGCCAGGGGTCAGAACTTACTATCAGGTCCTATGCAGGTGTATGCGACTTGCTCGGCATGCACAAGGTCAATACCACTGCATACCATCCTGAATGCGATGGACTCGTGGAAAACTTTAATAGGACTCTGCAAACAATGTTAGCCAAACATGCTAAGGAGTTCAGTCCATCATGGGATATGCACCTATAGCAGGTGTTAATTTTGCTCATTGGGCTAGACCACACTCTTCAACTGGGAACTCATCATTCTAGCTTAGTACATGATTTATGGTCGTGATCCATGTTTGCCGACTGAAGTTGCATTCTCTGCAACCCGCACTCAGTATCAGGTAGATGCAGAAGACTATTTTGCGGAATTGACTCGAAAATGTGGCAAGTAGTGAAATAAAATATTGGTAGCGTCAGAAGTTTCAATACTGTAACAATAAGCATTCAAAGGAGTCCAAGTACCCAGGGTTATGGTATTTATGCTTCCATTCAATTCCATCCTTCCATTCCACTGAATAAAGACACCCAAGCAGAAAGGTGGAACAGTGGAATAGTGGAATGGGCAACTATGGCTAACGACCCTGTACCACACCAACTTACTTGTGCTATGAAGCTCAGCTCAGAAGGGTGAGAGAAGAATAGGTCAGGGACGTAGACTCTGAGAAAGACAGAGAGGCAAAAGCCACAGAGCACATGCTGATAGTCTAACTATAAATCTACTAGCTACTACCGGTACTTCCAGAACAGATAGAATATCTGCCGTAGTATGGTGCCTATTTAAGGTAGCATTAAAGTGCGTGGGCGTGAGGTGGGGGATATGACACCTAAACCACATCAAAGTCATTAGTGAGGTGCATGTTGTGTAACCACGCCCTTTTAATTGCACAGGTCTCAGGGGTGTGGCTGCTAGAGCCGGAAGTGTTCATTTAATATCCTCCATGGACCGGAAGCCGAGCCGGAAGGGAGGGGCCAGGCCACGCCCAAAACAGCCCCACCCTGTTCCCCAAGGACCACCATTCTCAATCAAGTGCCTACTAACCACCGGATGTCCACCGGAAGCCCACAATCAATCCCAATTAAAACACACAGCTTCCTCAAGGCCAAAACACACACAAACACTTGGAGGCCGTTCTGCCACACCGCCCACGCAAGAGCTCACCTCATTTCCTGTGTGGGCGGAGTAACAACACGTCATCGCAACCACATCCGCTTCAAACCATCGTCGGCTTCCGTCCAGCCGTACAGGCCCCTCGATCGCACCGCCGTACAGTGCCTCATTAACAGACATGGCCTCACCTTTGACCTCCTGCCACGCCCCCAAAGCCTCCTCGCGGGGTTCAAAGGTCACCACCGCTTCCGGGACACGCCCACCTATCGCCGAGGCCAAGTCCCAGGCGCCGATGTCCAAGCACTGGCCCGTGAAGCCACGCCCAATCGGAAGCAATAAAACCTGCATTAACGCACACGCACACACTCCACACAGTGCCAGGAACACGCCCACATGCTTAATTAGGCCTAATAAGCTTTTTTTTTTTTTTTTTTTTTTTTTTTGTCGTTGCGGTTAATAGTTAAGCAAGAATGCTTTGATCTTGCTTTGATGTGGGCAATTACCGGCCTTTTCTTCAGGGGCCACTTCCGGTCGCTAATTACACGCGCATAATCATCCCTGGCCGATTCTGGACACGCCCACCTTCGACCAAAAGCACTCGTATGGCCTCTTCGGCCACGCCCCTTCACGATTCGCTAATTGAATTAGCCATTCCTGACGCTCACGCCCACGCAATTAAATGGTACCTTAAGCTTTCTACTATGCCATATACTGTGTACAGTAGATAAGTTTTAAGGTAGCATTAAAGTGCGTGGGCGTGAGGTGGGGGATATGACACCTAAACCACATCAAAGTCATTAGTGAGGTGCATGTTGTGTAACCACGCCCTTTTAATTGCACAGGTCTCAGGGGTGTGGCTGCTAGAGCCGGAAGTGTTCATTTAATATCCTCCATGGACCGGAAGCCGAGCCGGAAGGGAGGGGCCAGGCCACGCCCAAAACAGCCCCACCCTGTTCCCCAAGGACCACCATTCTCAATCAAGTGCCTACTAACCACCGGATGTCCACCGGAAGCCCACAATCAATCCCAATTAAAACACACAGCTTCCTCAAGGCCAAAACACACACAAACACTTGGAGGCCGTTCTGCCACACCGCCCACGCAAGAGCTCACCTCATTTCCTGTGTGGGCGGAGTAACAACACGTCATCGCAACCACATCCGCTTCAAACCATCGTCGGCTTCCGTCCAGCCGTACAGGCCCCTCGATCGCACCGCCGTACAGTGCCTCATTAACAGACATGGCCTCACCTTTGACCTCCTGCCACGCCCCCAAAGCCTCCTCGCGGGGTTCAAAGGTCACCACCGCTTCCGGGACACGCCCACCTATCGCCGAGGCCAAGTCCCAGGCGCCGATGTCCAAGCACTGGCCCGTGAAGCCACGCCCAATCGGAAGCAATAAAACCTGCATTAACGCACACGCACACACTCCACACAGTGCCAGGAACACGCCCACATGCTTAATTAGGCCTAATAAGCTTTTTTTTTTTTTTTTTTTTTTTTTTTAAGTCGTTGCGGTTAATAGTTAAGCAAGAATGCTTTGATCTTGCTTTGATGTGGGCAATTACCGGCCTTTTCTTCAGGGGCCACTTCCGGTCGCTAATTACACGCGCATAATCATCCCTGGCCGATTCTGGACACGCCCACCTTCGACCAAAAGCACTCGTATGGCCTCTTCGGCCACGCCCCTTCACGATTCGCTAATTGAATTAGCCATTCCTGACGCTCACGCCCACGCAATTAAATGGTACCTTAAGCTTTCTACTATGCCATATACTGTGTACAGTAGATAAGTTTTAAGGTAGCATTAAAGTGCGTGGGCGTGAGGTGGGGGATATGACACCTAAACCACATCAAAGTCATTAGTGAGGTGCATGTTGTGTAACCACGCCCTTTTAATTGCACAGGTCTCAGGGGTGTGGCTGCTAGAGCCGGAAGTGTTCATTTAATATCCTCCATGGACCGGAAGCCGAGCCGGAAGGGAGGGGCCAGGCCACGCCCAAAACAGCCCCACCCTGTTCCCCAAGGACCACCATTCTCAATCAAGTGCCTACTAACCACCGGATGTCCACCGGAAGCCCACAATCAATCCCAATTAAAACACACAGCTTCCTCAAGGCCAAAACACACACAAACACTTGGAGGCCGTTCTGCCACACCGCCCACGCAAGAGCTCACCTCATTTCCTGTGTGGGCGGAGTAACAACACGTCATCGCAACCACATCCGCTTCAAACCATCGTCGGCTTCCGTCCAGCCGTACAGGCCCCTCGATCGCACCGCCGTACAGTGCCTCATTAACAGACATGGCCTCACCTTTGACCTCCTGCCACGCCCCCAAAGCCTCCTCGCGGGGTTCAAAGGTCACCACCGCTTCCGGGACACGCCCACCTATCGCCGAGGCCAAGTCCCAGGCGCCGATGTCCAAGCACTGGCCCGTGAAGCCACGCCCAATCGGAAGCAATAAAACCTGCATTAACGCACACGCACACACTCCACACAGTGCCAGGAACACGCCCACATGCTTAATTAGGCCTAATAAGCTTTTTTTTTTTTTTTTTTTTTTTTTTTTTAAGTCGTTGCGGTTAATAGTTAAGCAAGAATGCTTTGATCTTGCTTTGATGTGGGCAATTACCGGCCTTTTCTTCAGGGGCCACTTCCGGTCGCTAATTACACGCGCATAATCATCCCTGGCCGATTCTGGACACGCCCACCTTCGACCAAAAGCACTCGTATGGCCTCTTCGGCCACGCCCCTTCACGATTCGCTAATTGAGTTAGCCATTCCTGACGCTCACGCCCACGCAATTAAATGGTACCTTAATTTATTGCTCAACCTGTTGCCATGCCATGTGGCCTTGAATGCTATATCTCTGGCACTGCCTGAGACCAAGGTCTGGGTAGTTCTATTGGTCATGGTGCCTGCTGCATTTATTAAATACATAAGCTATCAGAATACTAGTTCACTGGGTGACGATCATGTCACATATGGCACTCGGCTGGATGTCCTAGTCAATCAATCAAATATTCATAAAGTACATTACAGTATGACTTGTGCATTGTATTTGATGTTGTTTCAAACAGATTGACTACCATTAATTTATGAGTGATCGCTACTATGATGTGTATGGGTATGCATTAATTCTCCTCTGTATTGCATGCTTCGATCTCCCTAAATATAGTCCTCTTCCTTGATGAGTGCTTCAGTGGCAATTTATCACAGGCTAGGTGTGCCAGGGGTTGATATGGCTTATATACTCCACTAGCTGTGAGTAATTTGTAAATCAGATAAATATAGCTATGCGTAACACAATAGCACATACACAAGCTCCTTTTCACACAGCTCTACTTATAGAGATGTTGATAATTTCCAGTAACAGCATGAACAGGTAGCCTGGTATCCAGACCATCCAACGTCAATTGCTAGTGCGCCTGCCCAATTGGGAGTCTAGATTCAATGGAACATGGAACGGTGGAATGGAATGTGGAACGATGGAATGGAATAGTGGAATGGTGGAACGGTGGAATACTGGAATGGAGATTAATGACCTTGTAATAAGTGGACCAATTGGGCATGAGCACTGTAGCAATTGACGTTGGGATGGATGCGAGGCTACTTGCAAGTTGAAAGAGTGTTTTAAAGCTGTATGAAAAGGAGCCTGTGCATGTATTGTTGTATTACGCATAGCTATTGCTATATTATTATGACTGACAAACTATTCTCAGCAGTGGAGTAAACCATATCAACCTAGCCTGTGATAGCTAGCTACTGAAGCATTGATTGACACATCAGCCACCATTGGACCCTGGCTGAAGGAGGAAGGAAGAGGACCACATTCAGGGAGATCGAAGTATGCTATACAGTGGAGAATTATTATGCACACACATGCACATAGTCACTGTACTGTCATACACTCACATAAAAATTAATTTAATTATTAGGACTTGACGGTAGTGACTCAATGTATTAAGTGGTACTATATTATACTGAATATTTGATTGACTATGGCATCCAGCCAAGTGCCACAGGTGACATGATTGTCACCCAGGGAGCTAGTATTCTGATATATAGCATCTATTACTAACATGTATTAATGTTTAATAACTTAATGTAATGGGCATCATGACCAATAGAACTACCCAGGCCTTGGTCCCAGGCAGTGCCAGAGATATAGCATTCAAGACCATGCATATGGCATGGCAACAGGCTGAGCAACAAATTAAATAGGTACCATACTACGGCAGATCATGATTCAATCTGTGTTGGAAGTAGGAGTAGATTTAGATCTATACATGTCTATAGCTAGATTATCAGCATGTGCTCTGTGCTGTTGCCTCTCTGAGTCTCTGTCTTTCATTCCTGACCTACTCTTCTCTGTCACCTTTCACTGGAAAAAATGCAGCACTAAAAACATGCTAATCACACTAAAAACAGACAAGTATCTTCTAGAAATTAGTAGCATGCACTTAACTCAAGTGCAATACGACCTGGACATAGATTATACCACACTAGTATTAATACATGCATACTTTTTTAAGGACAAGTGTACTTTTTTAAGATTGTATAAATCTAAATTAAAGTGATTTGGACTATTCTTTAGAAGTGTACATGCTTATTAGAAGTGTGTAATATTAAAATTAGTAGCTAGAGTCTAAAAGTAGGACATCCTCCTAAAAACTAGTAGGAATCTAACATCTAAATGGTAGCTTATAAGCCTCTAAATTAGAGCTTCACACTATTATTTAGTATCTTAACCAAATACTATTCTGTACCTACTTATACTTAGATTGCAGGCACTATACTTTAGTGATCACTTCCATATGCTTTAAATTTAAGCACCTTTCCTACTAGATTATAGCACATGTATACTTATGTATAGTGCGTGTATATTGATGTTTGATTTCAGTAGTTACAGCATACTTAAAGTAAGTACTGTTCCTACTAGATAGTATAGTTTATGTGTGCTAAATTGCAGTACATGTTTACTAAAGCATTCTAGGTACTAAAATTTAGAAGTGTATGCTGTGTTATGTACTGGTACATGATATCACAAACTATCATCAAGTACCACTCCCACTACAGACTCCAGTGCATGCATACTAAAGTGTAGTGCAAGTATACTATTATTAGAGCTAGACACTAAATCCTAGTATCTTGCACTAATCTAGTGGGCGGGGCCAAAACGGCGGTATGCATGCACGTGATATACATGTGACAGAAATTCAAAATTAATTTGAAGCATGCACGAGGAGACTGGAAGTGGCTGCTGGGTGCGCTCGTGTTGGCTGCTGCTGCCACGGCTGCTAATGGACTCCAGCTCGGGCTAGAACGCTTTTACTTCAGAAAAGGAAGGCTTTTGGTGATCATGGATGTGAATCTAGAAGCCTGAGTGATGCATGAAGCAATTGGACTCAAAAGTGAGTTTATTGAGACAAAAGTTTGAACCCCGGGAGTTTAACCTATGGGTTGTGATGCCTCAGGTAGTAGTGGATCTCTCCTCATGTTGGGCTTTATGCAGTGAAGCTAGAGTCTACACCTGCTATTTCTGGTCCTGGTAAGCTTAGATACTCTGATAACTAGGAATCCCCTCAGTGGTATTTTGCTCTCCAACTGACAGTTGACTGTGGAATTTCGACTACTTGGCTGGCAGCACATCATCTGAAACTTTCTTTGTAAAAGGCTAAGACAAAAGAAAAGGTTAGACAATTGTGTTTAAGCCTGATGTGTTGTTTATCTTTTCATTTACACACGGCACAGATATCAACAGTAACAGTTGATTCCTTGATAAGGTAGATTCATCTTCATTTCTAGTAGCACTTATTTGACAGATTTGATATTGCAGTTTCTCATCAAGGCACCGAATTTCGGCAAAATTCGATCAACCTTCTCCATGTTAACTGCATGTGAACTTATGAGGGAACGAAAATTATAAAGGTAAGATAATTCCATTGTCATGGCTAATAGCACTCTTTGACACACTTATTATTTTCCACCAGTTCCCTATCGAGGCAAACGATATAATTATTCAACAGTTTCATCGATTGAATGGGATAAACCATCTGAACTTGATTCGCAGAGGGAGAGAAATAATTGGTGAGGATAGAACAAACTGGATCTTATTGAACAGCTTGCTGTTAATACTGACCTATAGAGTGCTTTATTTGCTGTAGTTCTTTATTTTATGGACCATAGTCTACTGACAGTTATTCTTTGTCTGTTATCTTTGCATTCTAGTGTTGAGTTGTTTATTTCTAATTGTTGGATGTAAAATTGCTATACTTAAGTATGTGACACTAAAGACTAAGTGGTGTATATAATCTATGTACTAGTTTATAGTAACTAAAAATAAGATCATTTTTCTAATTTTGAGAGTGGATTCTGCTAATGAAACTGTAGCAGAGACAACTAATAATGAGATACAATCTACTATAATTAAGTACTGTGTATCCAAGAACTAGTGGGACAAAGTTGTGTGTATCGACCACTAAAAGTAAGAACATGGCTCCTAAATTTAAAAAAGGCATACTAAAATCTAGACAAACCATGGCTTGTGACAGTGAGCAGCAAAAACACTAAAAATGGGTAGTTTTTCTACTAAAATTTAGTGTGCATTTTTTCCAGTGTTCTGACTCTGCTCAAGCGCACGGGCAACTATATGCAGCTCATCCCACTATTCCATTGTTCCACCATTCCATTCCACCGTTCCACTGTTCCATTCCATTGTTCCACATTCCAGTGAATCTAGACTCCCTAGTTCCGTGACTCAAGCCATCCGTCGTTGGTTGCTTCTTTGCTGATTTGTTTTTACTGTGGAACTCTCTTTTTGTTCAGAATTATTGTTGCTATGCATGGTTAGAACAGTTGTTGCTATGCATATAGACTATGGTGCGCGTGACTTAATTTTTAGCCAATCATGTGGGATATATAGTTTTAATGATATAGTACGGTTGCCAGGGATTTATGGATTTATGGCGACGTAAACCGCCCTTATCCTCGGACTCGGGTCAGTTTACTGCCATAAATGGGCAAACCATGCATGCGAGGTCCAGAGAACAATTAAAAAAAGGAACAGTATAATATAACAAGTATAAAGGATGAAGTAGGGATAGTAGGACCAAATTAAAACACAAAAACAAGATTTGTAGGGATAATCACATCCACTTTAATAATTATGCATTCCTACGCCTGCATGCCTTTTGAGTAGTTTTAATTATACAGATATTAAAACTAACTAGTAAGCCTACGATCATCACTAATAAAAAGAATATCGCACATTATATTAACTAACATTAGCATCAACGATAAATTAGGTACATATATGCACGCATGATAATCGAGAAAAGCAAGCGTAGGGATGTATTATAGTGGATGTGATTATCCCTACAAATCTTGTGTGTGTGTATTTTTTGGTCCTAAACAGCGTCTGATTAGTAAGTTTCAATTCTGATTAGTGAATTTTATGCTAATTATCACACAAAACTGAGCAAAAAACAGCACCAGAAAAGTGTTTGTCTGAAAAAACTACTATTATGGTTAAAAAAATGAACAAGTACAAATATTTGCCGAAGTTATTAAGATTTATTGTCCTGTTGCAGGATTTCTTCAGAATGTATTATACTTCTGACAGTCTGTCCAGCAGCAGGAACAACCTAGATAAATAAAAAGCACAATGGTCATTTTAATGTAGTCTATAGTACTCAAACTACATTATTACATGATTGTACAAATTTGTACAACTTAGAAGCGAAATGTTCAAAAAATATGATGGGGTGTATACAAATTTGTACACCTTCCAGAGCAAATGAATAATACTACCGAAATAAACAGGGCATTCTGCCATTGTTGGTCATGCTGTTCATTCAGAAAACCTAGCCACCCTACTTGACGCTACAATGGTGAACAGGGTGATTATTAAAGCTTAGTCACACATGTAGCTGGATCAGGGTGGATACAAGAAGTTCTCTGGGCCAGACCCATATCTTATCTCAAGGGTGCAACCAAACGCTGACAAAAATAGCTGAGAATTTAATATATGCCAAATGTTAATATACTTACATTTATATCCTGGGTCCTGCTAAAGAGTGTATCACCGTGTGTCCTCCATGTTGAAGTTTAATATCATCATCTTTCACTGTCAATCACTGATAAGTTGGTTGTCCCAATTGCTCTTGGAACAGCTGTGACTATCAGTTCCTGGTAGTATACAGACTCTCTCCATTTTCTTCCCAGCTTCTGTGACGGTATCATGTAAAATTTGAGAAATTATGCCTAGCTATACCGTCTAGCAATGTGTGCTAGTAGCTACTATCAGATATAAATTATTATGTCCAAGTATTTACCATCTTTTGTAGCTATTTACTTTTACAAGGACTTACTATGATCGTGCATCAGCAGGCCGTCCAGGCCTATGAGCCCTCTCCAAGTTTCACTGACTGCAGCTGCTGTCTCAAATTTAAAAAGAGGAGGTGTGGTCTGGCTGTAGCCAATGACATGGCCGGGTATACATGTAGCGCGTGATAGTCACGTGATTGAAATTCAAATCAAACAGCAGCTGCGTGCATGCTGTCTTGAATCTTGATCTGAAGACTTGATCGGTCGGTGACAGGCAGTCAGTGACCGTTGGTATCCAAGTTAGTGGAAGGTAAGCCTCCATATAATTTTAGCTGTGAGCTAAGTAGCCAAATATCCCAGCAATTTTTTTACTAGCTCATTATATTCATATATTTGAATACAGATGTCATCACTGCCTGAAAGCTTCAATGAGACCAAGAAGACATGCTTACACTGACTGATAACCCGTTAGCAATGCCAGTATGAATTATACAGACAAAAGATAGGGGGAGATGGCAGTAGACAATTGAGAGCCACTCGATCAATGAATTTCAAAGTAAGTTTTGTGCTGATTAGATCATGCACAGTGACTAGAGACCTGGCAGGCAAATGCTAACAGATGGGATTAGATTGGGTGTATGGGAAATATTTCATTTGGGGGGGGGGGATCTTAGACTTCCCAACCCTAGGCCTAGCTCAGCTCTATACAGGCTTGTATTAGCTACTTTCTTCCCAGTGGCATCAGATCCTGAAGAATAATGATAATGCATGAAACTTCAAGAGGGGCTGTATATTTCTTACGTTTGATATAATACCATCTGCCCTCCTTCTTGAGATACAAACTATTCTACTAGTGTAGATACCCAAACAAACATTTTGCCTTCCCCCTCCATTAGGCCACAGCAATTTATTTCTCATCCAATGCAATAACATGGGCTGGCAGCATTGTTTACAAACACAGCCGAAAAAATACAGCACGTGATCTGCAGAGACATTGAATTAATGTTATTTAGTAGTGCACTTTAATTAGAGTGACTAAGTTTGTGAGCTATTAATTTTATATTTATATGATCTCGACCAGGCCAAGGTGTACAAATTTGTATAGTCCCGGCCAGGCCAAGGTGTATACAAATTTGTATCATCTTGACCAAGGTGTACAAATTTGTATCATCCTGACCAGGCCAAGGTGTACAAGTTTGTACGATCTCGACCAAGGTGTACAAATTTGTACAATAGTACCTCTTCATTTGGAAGTCTTGTGATCTTGCGTGCTATTTGCCATTGCACTGAGATGATATTGACACTGTGTTTAAAAATAGGAACTTTGGCTCAGCCTGAAAGACACTGAAGGTACGAAGTCCAGGAAACAGGAGAAAATTCATCAAGCAGAGGCATGCTACTCTGATTTCATGACCAATTTCAACAAGCTACCAGTCACTGTCTAAGAAAAAGGACGATGAGGGACTCAGAATGGCAATATGACTAAATTTAGAGTGCTCGGATGAATTTTCAAAGTTTGACAAACAAAAGAAATAAGCTTTTACTCCGTTTTTGTGCATACTTGTGTGCCTGTATTAGTTAAGAAAACTGTGTACAATAGCAACTTGTATTTCTGCAATAATATTTTTATATTTCTGGCCAAAATTTGCAACTTTTTACTTAAAATTTTGGAAAATATTACTAATCAGAATTGGAACTTACTAATTGGAAGCTGTTCCTACCATATCCCTACTTCATCCTTTAATTTTCAAATCTTTTTTATACTTATAACAAATACGCCCACATTAAATAAACCATAAAGATTATCGATATCATAGTAGTACGTGCTAAATTTTAACCTCTCTCATAATTCCAGTCTATCGTTCCATTTAATAATAATAATATGAGCACTGTTGGCTTTAGTGAATTAATAACGCTGACAATGTATGCGATATTATTATGAGTTACCCGAATTATTAATTTTTCAGACATGCGTGCATGCATGGCCATGTTGTTACATAATAGTAATAATAATTTTACTGTAGCTATAGATATTTGCACTTGAAAAGAAAACTAATTCAGCAAAAACATAATCTAAGAGTACTATGCAATAATTCTTTATATTAACCTTATAATTAAATTTTTTGTTCAATTGTTTCTAACTGGATCAATTATCCATTTTATTTAGTTTCGGTAGGCAATGAGGTAAATATCCCTAAAGACTGAGTCAGTTCCTTGAACGTAGGCATTCATAGCTTCATGGAGGTTATTGTATTCCACTGATTGTTGCTCTGCAATATCAAACTGTATGGGCGATAGTCGATAGTTTGCACTATCTTCTGGGAATACAGACTCCCGGGTGGAGCAAGATTGGTGTATGGAATCCACAAATTTTCTGAGTTGATGACCGTATCTGGCTGGTCAAAAACAGCATTGAGGAATTGTGAGTTCATTGTACCATTAGAGCTCTCTGTGTATATTTCGTAGAACGAACGACTTGCTGGTCCCGCACCGCCACCAAGACCGGTGAAGAAGACGTACACAAGAATGTCCTCTACACTGTCAGGACGGATACCCAGTCCATTTAGTATTCCTGCGATGTCATATGAGGCTGGTTTGTCGTCTAGCGGGAGCTTGCCAACAAATGGTGTGCTAGGTATGGGAATAAAATCTGAGGATGCTGAGGTCAACAAAGCTGTACCTAGTAAAATAGCGATCACTCCACAGAGGAACATGACCACCTTCCTTTAACAGTTAGTGTAGTACTTCTGCTGAATTTGATAACTATTGATACTTTAACTGCCTTAGGATCCGCTTGATGCTAGTTGATGATGGATATTAATCTGCTAGTCTAAGAATTCAAATACTGATTAAGAACGACTCATGGCGATGCAATTTATACACTGTGGACCCTGTATGCATGCATGCATGTTATTACTGTGGTGATGATTAATTTGCTTGCAATTACAATATTTCTTGCCTCATTAAATTAAATACCCTGTTATCATCCAGTGCTATTGCTGGGGAGATCCCTTTTAATGAGGTGCATTACCCTTTGATTAGGTGGCTGGCTGTTGCATGCAGGGGGTTTGCTCATTTGCAAATTGCTGGTACAATAATTATTGCCATTTTTAATACTCCTATGCACGTGATGATGGGGAATATCAAAGCATAAACCACCAACTCGGTGTAGTCTAACTCTGAATTAGCCCGGGCAGTTATAGCTACATGTAGTATGCTTAGTCAGCAACAGATGGTAGATATATATACTATAGCTACAGTATAAGCCAAACAAACTACACATAATATGCAGGTCAACCTATACCACTGAGTATAATATTATTATATTATTAGTGGTATAGGTTGATACCTCTGAGTCAGTGTGCATCATAGACTCGGTCGGCAGACTCTATAAGTATGGATGACCTGGATGTGCCATATACAAAACAAAACGTTAACTCTGAACAATTATTTTTAGTTAACTTTCGTATTGGTGATCTACGCTAGAATATCTCTATATACCCCACCTAAGCATCAGCCGGGGTATAACTAGGATATTTTCCTTCCTGAGGGGTACAAGGGAAAAAAGGTCCATATTTCTCTCCCTCTGGCTATTTCTTTAACCAATCAGAACCATTGTTTTAGTTCACATGAACAGTTACATCATCATACCTACTATATTTGCGTGTGCATCAGCACAGTGCCACTAATGATTTGCATACCCTCCACTGTATAATATTATATACACTGCACTGTACATAGGTAGAGTAGACATTGTTTACACAGACACAGAAACACAATCACACTAACTGACACTAATCAGGAACCAATTATTAGCTATCGCTCGATCTGGCAGTTCTACCACGTGGCAAGTTCAACTGCAAGTGGACTGTACTAACTGCTAATCCAAGTCTCAATAGCCATGATTGCCCGAGTTTGTTGAACAGTGAAACTATTCCATTAGTTTTCGAAGCTAACTGACTGTCTTCTGTTCACGGAAAGCTGAAGCACTGGTTGATTCAACTAGCCATGGTTCCGTAACTCAAGCTCTCAGTCATCTGTTGTTTCTTTGCAACGCCGCTGTACGTGGGCTAGCGTAGTCTGAGTCTTATTGTACTTGTGTCGTTTACTGACTTAGCACAGACTGATCACATCACATGAGCATACGTAATAAGTGGAACAGCATTATGCAATACAATTACGTCATTAATAAACCTAATAATTACATCACTAAACCACAAATCAGGAACTCAACTCAACTAATTAAACAGATCAGGAAATACTGTTATTACAGTGTGTTTTTACTGTGTGCAACTCTCTTTCTGTTCAGAACTATATTGCTATATGGTTAGAACGGTTTTTGCTATGCATGTAGACTATGGTGCGCGTGACTTTTAGGCAATCAGATGGGATATAATATTATTATAATAGTTATAGCACGGTTGCCAGGGATTTATGGTGATGTAAATCGCCTTTGTGCTTGGACTCAGGTCGGTTTACTGTCATAAATGGGCAAATCATGCATGCATGCGAGGTGGTATAATAACTCCAAAAACATTATTTGAATCAATAATAATATTATTATAATAGTTACTCAGAAAACAATAAAAAAGGAACAGTATAATAATATAACAAGCATAGTAAAAATTAAAGGATGAAGTAGGGATTGTATACTATAGGACCAAATTAAAATACACAAACAAGATTTGTAGGGATAATCATATCCACTATGCTATGCATCCCTACGCTTGCCTTAACTAGCTTTTGAGTACTTTTAATTATACAGATATTTAAACTAACCAGTAACTTAAAGCCAACGATCATCACTAATAAAAAGAACATCACATACAATGTCAAAAAATTTAATAATAAAATTATTATATATAATATTGACTGAGTTGAACATTCACATCAACGACAAATTTATTTAGGTACATGCATGCATACACTGTAAAAATAAACGTGTTATTTTAACACGCGTTCGCGTGTTAAATGAATGTCCTCTCAAATAGCACACTATACACGTGTGTCAAATTCAAGTGTGTTGATAAAGCACGCATGCTATCCCCTTGTATGTTAAACCAGCACGCATGCTATCCCCTTGTATGTTAAACCAGCACGCATGCTCATACCCTTGCATGTTAAACCAGCACGCATGCTCATACCCTTGTATATTAAATTGACACAATATAAAAAGGTAAATTTAACACGTAAGTTATTATTACACATGATGACTTGTATACAAGAACTGAAATATGAATAAACACAAGAGCAAAAAACAATCAAGTGTGTATACATTGTATGCAGTGGAAAACAAACAAACAAATAGCGTCAAAGACATTTTGATTGTTCTCACTCTGCAATAGTCCACCCATAGAAGATAGAAGATAGATCCATCTTCTGCAGTGTGGCTTCAAAGAGTCACCAATATACTTATGAGCTTGCACATTCATCTCAGTCAGAGTCTGATGATAATATATGTTCACACCTATAAAATGGAAAGAAAGGAGACCCATTAGCTAATATTAAAGACTAGATAACAACGCCGTGCCAGCACTCATAGCTAATTATACAACACAGAGCCAAGTTATATACACACCTTGAGTAGCTATAAGTGGTGTCCACCTGACTTTTGCCCATAGCTGATATATGTTCACACCTATAAAATGAAAAGAAAGGAGACCTCTGGATAACAATGCCATGCCAGCACTCATAGCCTAGTAATTATACAACACAGAGCCAACTTATACACACCTCGGATAAGTGGTGTCCACATAACTTTTGCCCACTTCTGATAGCTACCTGGAGCACATGAAAATAGTAATTATTGTCATAGTTATACTAAGCTTTTTGATGTATATAGCTTACCTTCAAAGTTTGTTCATTTATGAACTTGCACTACAGAAACTCTCTCTACAAGCAAAAAGGTATCAGGCTCAGTAACAAAAAATTATCGTTTATAGTGTCACGCCATTTTCTCACCTTTAAGTTGACTGTTGCTTGAAAGAGGATGTAAATTTAGATAGCTAAGTTGCCTTAGCACTGATACCGCTCTCCTCCAAGTTACATAGACAGCATCTTTCACTGCTAGCACCATGTTTTTACAGTTAAAAGCCAGCTTCAACCGCTTTTTTTACTTGCAGCTGCCGTGTTCAATTCAAATTTGACTCTCTACTGAGCATGCTCATTAGAAAATGGTGCGCTTTAATTAGAATCGAGTGCGCTCGTCGGTTACCGCGGTGCTGGTTGCTATGAGCTTCATCCCAGTCTGCTGTTAAAGTTTGTCCCTTCTGCTGAAGTATATTTAGCATGAATACTGCTACTAGTATTAAAATGCCTCAAGTTTAGTAGCTAGCTAGAGTGTCGGAAGATTGGAAATTATATCGTGAAGGACTTTTGAATAGCCTCCACACAGTCTTAGTAGGCTGATTGGGCCCAGTGAACACTTGAATTATGAGTTGAACTTGACTCAATTAGACATTAACTGTTGCTGAGGTGGATTAAAATTAGCTATAGCCTTGTCCCCAGGTCATTCACAGCAAGACTATTACTTAGTGGGTAAGTTTGACACACTGAATGGGTAGCTACTAGTAACACACTGGTACATGCTTAGTGGGTTATTATAACACACGGGTACATGCTTAGTGGGTTATTATAACACACTGGTACATGCTTAGTGGTATTACGGCAGCTGCCACTGCGGCTAGCTGGATCAACAAAATATAAATTATAGCACCCCCAAATCAAAAATTTTGTCTACGGCCCTGCTATTATCCTTAGCGCATGCATGCGCGGTTGCATCAATCCCGCCGCTCAGTCCATGGCACCAGCGAACTTTTGACGATCGTGGCTTCTTTTCAATTCTAAGGCTTAGCTCCCTGTATTCTTGTGGTACCCTTTGACTCTCTGGCTTGTATATGCATGTATTATTGTATAGAATTACAGTGCTTGAAACCAAGTGAGTTGCGATAATATTGGACATGCAATATTGCTCAGTGTACTTCAGTCTTGTGCTAAGGCTTTGCATCATAGTCCTTCAAGTTAAAATGTAGCTAGCTAAGTCCCCAAGAATTGGAGGTTGAGCTACAGTGAGGGAGGTTGAGTTGACGTCGACACCACAGTGTGGAGTTCGATATAACAGTATTAACACGCTAGGGTTGTTGCTGCTATGAGCTGTAGAACCATCTTGATGATAACACTGCTGTGCAAGTATAACATTAGCCTCATCCCTGTCTCACTCTGGCCCCAGCCCTTTAGCTACCCCCTTTTCTGCATTCAACTGTTGAATCATGTAGCTAATGCCATGCAGCGCGCCGAGGGTTTTGTGCTCGAGAGAGCTCTAGTTAAAAACAGCATTGAGAAATTGTGAGTTCTTCTCACCATTAGAGTTCTCTGTGTATATAATTTTCGTAGAACGCTTGACTTGTTGGTCCCGCACCGCCACCAAGACCGGTGAAGAAGACATACACAAGAATGTCCTCTACACTGTCAGGACGGATCCCCAGTCCATCTAGTATTCCTGCGATGTCATATTGGGCTGGGGTATCACCAAGCGGGAGCTTGCCAACAAATGGTGTGCTAGGTATGGGAATAAAATCTGAGGATGCTGAAGTCAACAACGCTGTACCTAGTAAAATAGTGATCACTCCACAGAGGAACATGACTGCCTTCTTTTTGCCAACAGTTAGTAATAGTTCTGCTAAAGTTGATAACTGTTGATATTTTAACTGCCTTGGATATTATTCTGCTGGAACTCAAATACCGATAAAGAACGACTCATGGTGATGCAATTTATACACTATGAGAATTACCATAAGAGGAATCAACTGCCTCAGACAAATGGATCAGAACACACAGGCAAGCTATTAATTTTCCATGCCAGTAATTTCTTTTTTTACAACAGTTAACTTGAATAATTGTAACTGATCTATTAATTTCCATGCCACTGTTTCTTTTTGCGACACTCAACTTAGATGTCTGTATCATTGTAATTGATCTATTCATTGCTCTCTCTTTTGTCCGCCGGGAGCTAGTTAGGAAGCTAGGAAGCTTAAGGCAGTGATTATCTGATTCAGCAAAATTTATTACCAGAACTTGGGCGTCTAGATTCAATGGAACGTGGAACGGTGGAATGGAATAGTGGAATGGTGGATCGAGCTATTAACGACCCTGTACCGCTTTTACTCGTACATGCATATTAAGTGGACCAATTGGGCATGCGCACTAGCAATTGACATTGAAAAACATGGATGGTCTGGGTACGTTTACCAGGCTACCGGTCACTGAAGAATTATCTACATCTCTACAAGTGTGTGAAAAGGAGCCTGTGTATGTGTTATTGTGTTACGCATAGCTAGCTATAGCTATCTAACAGACAAATTATTATTCTCAGTGGAGTAGCTATCATATCAACCCTTGGCACACACCTAGTCCGTGATAACTAGCTACTGAAGCATTGATTTAGCCTCGTCCCCAGTCTCCCTCATGTTCTCTATGTTGCACGCAGAGAAAGGAGGGAGCCTGGTAAAATTTATCACGTGCGTGACGTAGGGGTACTGTTGATTTCCGTTCCGTTTGAACGTTCGTTCCGTTCCGCGTTCCGCGCCGCGCGCACAAGGTGACGCGTGACGCGCGATATTTGAAACGTGCATTAGTGTGTGAGTGTCCCTGCAGCTATTAATTGGAGCTAAACCATCATGACATCTGCGGAGCCTCGTAGAAAAGCTCCATATGCAGCCGATCTTAGGTGGAGAATGGTTTGGCAGAGAATTGGGATGGAACTTCCATATCGCACCATAGCTAAAAATCTCAATGTTGCTCTGGGTACAGTGTACCACATCAACCGTCTCTTTTTAGATACTGGTGATGTGTTAGCAAAACCAGCACCCCAAAGGAGAGCTCTCAGGACACTTAACCATTCTGATGAGCTTTTTATTATTGGCTTGATTATTGACAGTCCAAGTCTGTACCTAAGTGAGCTTTGTCATGCTGTTGAGGATGTATGTGGAAAGTGTATTTCTCCGTCTGCCGTGTGTAAAGTTATTCACAAGCATGGATTTACTCGCAAGAAGTTGCAGCATGCAGCCAAACAGCGATCGCTCCAGTATCGTGGAGAGTACATGGCTGAAATTCAGATGTACCACCGTGACTGCTTTGTGTTCATCGACGAAACAGGTTGCAGTAGCAAGGATCATACACGTAGATTTGGCTATGCCACGAGAGGGGAGAGTGCTGTGGATCCATAGGTGGCTTCATAGGGGTACAAGAATATCAGCTATTGCTGCTATGTCAACTTCTGGCATTTTGGCTGTACACTGTTAAAAATTAGGTGCTATAGTAACACCTTTTGGGGTGCTCCAGCTGATGTTTAAAAATGACACCCTTGGGGTGTTATTGAGAGGTGTAGCTGTGACACCCTTGGGGTGTTATTGAGAGGTGTAGCTGTGACACCTTTGGGGTGCCAATAAAGGTGCTGTAGTAACACTAACTAGGATGTGGTGCATGCACCCATCAATCCAACCAAAGGGGTAGCTTTGCACACAAAATTATTATTAAAAATTCAATTTATATATTATATAGCATGATTCTGTAGCATGATAATTGATTATCAGTTCAATAGCTAGATAGTACAATACTGTCTTTATCCAAAATCGGGAAGAAACTTGGAATACGATATTGTGCGATAATTTCTGCAGAAAAAAAAGATTGATGGTGGCTAACAAAATGTGCAACAAGAGGAAGAAAGAGGTGGGAGAGAGGCATACATGCAGTGGAATCACTCTATGCATGTACATGGTAATCAAGCCCCCTGAAATGTAGACACCTCGCTAACTGCACATCAGGCACGGATTGTACTTTAATCCCTGAAATTCCGTGAAGCAGACACTTGGCTTAGCCACAATAGTACCCCTGACAAGCAAACTCACCCTTAATGTATGACGGAGAGAGACCTTGATCCTGACTAGCCTGTAATTTTTAGAGCACTGTCTGCAACTGTGTGTGTGTGTGTGTGTGTGAGAGAGAGTCTTGACTAGTGTGTGTGCGAGAGAGTTGTTCACTTGCCTGTATACTGTGTAGATTGGGTAGAATGTTTCGGTGATAACAAATACAAGTGTAATACTATGCATTATTTAATAGAAATAAAAGGGTAGCTATTATAGACATCTAACATGGAGCTAAAAATGCATGGGCATGTAGTGAAAACTCACATGAAGCATGGGACTGCATGTGATGGATGATGAAGTATTGAATAAGGGTATGACCCTCTATATAATCTACGCTACGGATATGACTGGTGCAAAGTGGTGATACATAAGGATAAACTATGCAAAAGTCACTGATTGTCCATCATGCTTATGAGTCTGGTGACACAGGCAGGTATAGGCTGTGAATCCTTTATATCCAGTACAAATCTTTGCAAAAAAATCAGCACAGGATTAGTTGCTTTAGGATATTGTATATCAAACACAAAGTAGGTGGCAAATACATCCTTGATTGCATCGATTAAGGATGAACTTTCACAGAATATCTGTTTTTCAGCAACAATAAAGAATTGTAATGACCCTTCACCAACTGAAAGCAGGATGTATGGCTCGGCTTGTTGTATCTTATCAATAGAAGCATCAATATCTGATGAAATCTGCATAATAAAAGGTTTAATATTAATTATGGGATACTATGCACATGAGCAGTCTTCATTAACTGATAATGGACGGGGTTGTACAGGTTGAGTGAACTCCGAAATATTAACAAAGTGTCCTACAAACAAGCTTGCACCATGGTTGTAAATTCTGACCAATCACATTTCTCCATAGGAGGTTAATAAATCACTTAGTATCTATAATACAAGGACTGATAACTACCTCAGGGCACACTAGTAGGACTGTACTGCTACAACACAATTGTGTTATGATAGTATCTATGTATATGTAATATGGTGAGGTTGAAGGTTAATTGCCATAAGTGGGCAGATGCTGAGTTGGCGAATCTTGGAGCTCGAGCAGCTGTTAAGGAAGGCTAGAAAGGCACATTTTATGAAGTTTAGTACTGCACTGGCCAACAAGAAGTTCGAAGCATCTCGATTATTGGGGGTGTGGCGCGATCGCAAACAAAGCGCTGTATCTCCACAACCAAGCACACGATCGGCCTAAGACTTAAACGTGGGTTAGCTCTATGGTAGAGCTTATCAACCATGCATCAAACTCAATTTTCTGAAAAAATCCCATACGGAGGGTTTTCCCAAATCCGGTCACATAATATGACAAAATCTGGACTTTGACAAATTTCAACCTGAGCTACTAAAAACGCGCATTGCACGAATAGCGCGCGGATCCCATATGCCGGATTTTTCCGTAGACGTTCACATATAATATTATTATTATGTATATACAATGTATAATACTTACAGAAGCCTTGTGCAGTACCATTCTCTTACACCGTGGGATCAGCAAGTGCTGCAATTGCTCCAATGCATGAGCATCTGTCAATGACTTTGGTACAATATCTGAAAGGAAGGGGTACAATAAAGTATCTGCAGAAACTACAGTATATAGGATAAAAAATATGGGGCTATATTAGTGTCATAATTATGGAGGGTGTAGTCATTTGGAGGTAGAAATTTCTTCTTGCTGGGGTGTATAAACATTAACTTGCACCATAAGAAACTTTTACGCTATACAGCTATTACAGTACACTGAAAACCGAATTCCAAGCATGCAATGCAAGGCTTACCATCTCCATCAAAATGATCTAGTTCAACTTTCTGACGTTCAAGTAGTGATTTCACGGATGCTGAGCCCCTACTTTCCAAGGCAGCCTGCCTGCTAATTTTTGGCAGGATTAATTCCCATTTCTCCTCAGCTGATTCATAGTCACTTTGACCATCCAAAACGGCAGTGAAGTCTGCACGAAGCTATGTATAAAGTATAAAGGACAACAAAACTATAACAGCTTCATTCTACCACCACTCAAATACTCATTCTACATCATGCATAGCAAACTACATCATGCACAGTAAACTATGTAGGCAGGTAGGTAGGACTTACATGCTTGATCGTAGACAAACAGGGGAACTTTTCCAATACAGTTGCAATTGCTGGCTGCTCATCCTTGATCCACTGACGACGACCTACAGTGGCGTATCCAGGATTTAACAAAAGGGGGGTGCTTAACGATCTGCACACGAAGCGCACGCGAAAATTTGGAAGCGACGCCCACTTTTCTTGACCACATCCACCATTTTCGCCTGTTATTGGGTGTGCATTATTAAGAATCGCCCATGCTCTCCATTCTTCACTGCTCAAAAACGATGAAAACGTTCAGGTGAACTGCCTAGCGATCGTAGAAACCAGCGCAGCAAGCGACTAAGGCTGTCTTAATACGCACTGTGCTCGCTCTGAACGTTTCTCACCTACCAAATGAACGCTTGTCACCTTTTAAAGTTTGTTTGTGGCAAAGAACCTATGCTGGAGCTGTTTGAACAACAAGGAGGCAAGTATCGACCTTCATTCAGTAAACCTTTAGATTTCTACTTAATGCCCATCCATAATACAAGGATCTTAATCATACTTACATATGGAGTCCCAATAGTGTCCTTAAGCACAGGGTACTTGTTGACAAGAGCTTGGCAAACCCAGTTGTATTCATCTTTCTTAGGATACTGTGTATATCGCCATATCTCATACGCAATAATGGCAATAACCTCGGTGCGTACACCTGCAGTGACGTCCTTATTCTCAAGAGCTTCCATTGTTTTACGTGAAAACGGAGGAATGGAAAAGTTTGACAACCACCCAGAACGTCCACAGGATGTGCGAACAATACCATGGCGAGATACCTGCATGGGTGAAAATCTCACATAATTTTAGCTAATCTTAACAAGGAAGAACTCCAGTTAAAAAAGCCCTCATACCAACCAAAAAAGCTATTAATTGTCTGTTTAAGGTTCACTTACAACACTTTCATTGTAGCGATCCTGTATCCTCTTCACTTCTTTCCTATCACCAAGACAGGGTACAAGATCTCGAAGTTCATCATCCTTAAGCTCAAGAAAAACTGCTCCAGAGATATGGTTGTCGAGAAATGCAGCTGCAACGATCTCTGAATCAGCAGTAGACGGGAGATTCTCCTTCAATAAGTCAGCCATCTCTGTCATGGATAGCAGTTCAACCTTGGCTCGGGATGCCATGATCTACACAAGAAGTACACTTAATTAACAGCTGCTACTTAAATTCCATGTCAAACACTTGAAGTGGCAACAGATGTGATATATATTAAAAAAAATTATAGAATGGCGGCCACTTGGACTAACTCCGCTATTAACCAATACACAAAAGGCCTTGACCTTTCTTTTATATGGGAGGTATTATACTCGTAAAATTCACACAAACTACAGTGGAACCTGTCTATAATGGTCGCCCATGGGCCAGAAAAAAATGGCTGCAATAGAGAGGTGGCTGCTTTAAAGAAGTGTTTAGTATATGGAATTTTGCCAATTGGGGCTTAAACTAAGTGGCTGTAATAAAGAGGTGGCTGCCTTACACAGTGACCACTATACACAGGTTTGACTGTATTTGACAAAAAAATTAATAAATTTCATGAATCTTACCTATGTTGTTTTCCAACTGGCAAAAGAACGTCGGGAGGTAATTTCTTGCGTAGCAGCGTTAACGTTAACAACTGAAGGCAACAAGAGGGCACAGGACCTTTTTTCGACCAAGGTACGCTGAGCAGCTGCAGAGTAGCTAGCTACACAGCAAAATATCCACGGGGTGTGACACTATTGTAAACGGGGCGTGACCGGACGTACGCCACGTGTTGCAGTGCAGCCTTTTGGGAGGCCAGTGCTTCACGGGACGTTTAATTCGTTCTGCTCACAGCCGTGTGTGCACGTTCAGATTGAAACTGCTGCATTAAATGGTGCTGACAGGTACGTAAATTTTACGCCGTTACACCAACTTACTGTACACTTTGCTTACATGTCTGTGTAGTCTAATGTTGCTGACGTGAATGTTGCCACCCCTGCTGTGCTACCCGTTCGAGAACGTGCTTATTACTGATACGTGAGTGCATTGAAACTTCTTAATACTGCACTGTGCATGCATGATAAGACAAAGGATACAACTAAGTAGTGATACAAAATGACATGGTATACATTAGTCCTGATGGGTACACTTCATACAGTATACATTCAGAAAAAAGAAATCGTTGGAATAGTCGTGTTTGACATGATAGCCATCAGGTATGGTGACGTTCTCACGCTCGACAATTGTCTTTCTGTTGGATGTAATTTTACAGTCATCTGTACATTCATGTACAATTGATACAGCTGACAAGATGGCGTTTGTGTTGATTGCTTTTATGTGCTGTGTTGGTGTCAAAAGGGGGCACTCTCTGTCGTTGACAATAGGGGTGTTGGAAGCATCTTTAATTTTTTTCATTTGTTGTACGTAAGCAAGGGAATTTGCATCTACTTTATTTGTCACACAACAGCTGAGAAATCCATATTCAATCTATTGTAGTGATAAGATCACTATGGATATGAAAAAATCATGATAGTTTAATTACCTCATTTGAGACAGACTGATAAGCCAGAAAATCCCCAACATGCACCAGATCACTCTCTTTGTCCACCACAGCACTGTGGATGGTGACTAAGTCATCCCAACCAATGCAGGTGCTCATCATGAAGCCTCTGGACCAAGCCTCTCTGCATGGAAAGGTCTCTCCATCAGCTGTGTGCACTTCCACAAAACGGAACAATTGTGAGGAATTTATGGTCTGTTTTAATAGGGAGCGGTCATGTATATAATACACTGATTATTAGTTGGTTATTGATCACCTTTCGGGGAGCACCAGGTTGGTGGATGGCTTTGGAGCTTCCGAGTTTGTGACGAGGTATGCCATAAATATGACTTTTAACCTCATCCATGGTTAAAAGGTGTTTCACTCCGTACCCACACCTATATGGAGGTAATCATGCACTCCTATGCTACAGCATCCACGTGTAGTCACTAAGTGTACGTATGGTTTGATATAGCAGATATTCCAATTAATGCCATGAACTCACTACCAGTATTACCGTAGAATCCTGCAATTACGCCCCCCCCCTCCGCATAAGCCCCCCTGCATTGTAATGGTTGTCATGCTGATTATAAGGATCCCGCGAATAAGCCCCCTTCCTACTTTAGCCCAATGCTAGCATGCGATATGTGCAAATGGATTGGGGGGGGGGGGCGTAATTGCGGGACTCTACGTTATATCTAATAGGGGTTTATTTGCATAGAGCCTAGCATGTGGCTATTCCTACCACGAGTAAAATTTATTAAAATAGGACAGTGCTATAATATGCTCCGTACAATATCACGTAAGATATTTTCTGAATATCATATGCACCAGAAATTGACACTCGGTTCACGTGCGCAATGTGGGAAGCCACAATACAGTCCAACCTCGATTATCCGAACCTCGATTATCCGAACTCGAGATGCAAAGAAAATACAGGGTCAAAGTACACATTGTGACCATGTGACCAGCTTGCGCATGCGCAGTAAACCTACGTTGCTACCTGCTGCGCTGCTATCAAATCTAGTTTTAACACTCAGAGAAGTAAAAGAAACGCAAGGTAAGCATTCTCTCAATTGGGGATGAGATTAAAATCGTCAAAATGCTCGATAAATCCGTCATAATATAATATGTTTTTGCATGCATGATCAATCTAATGGGTGTGGCTTGGGCGTGGTCAACATTATCCGAACTTCTTGCTTATCCGAATTGTTCAAGTTTCCTTGGCCAAAGGGATTCGGATAATTAAGGTTGGACTGTACTCACCAAATGCATGCATGTACATGTACATGTATGTCTTACATGGGGTATTCAATACTCTATTCCCTTATTCTTAAAAAGTATACCATAGTATCCCGCGATTTCTCCCCCTCCCCCTTTTTTGCATACTAGCATTGGAAGGTAAGGCTTCAGATAGCCAATTTTTAACTTCGCCAATACCAATGGAGAGCCATTTCGTTAAAGTTATCAATTATACGATATTTTCATTGGTTTATAGGCTCTAATATCTACGGGGGGGGGGGGGGGGGGGGGGGGTGTAATTGTGGGATTCTATGGTAGGAATATTTAATATACTTGATAGCACTCCCTGATGAATCACCGCCTCCTTCACATACAAGCAGTAGTTGTTCCAGCACTGCAAAGTTGGTGGTAATGTCTCTGCTGGAAGCTTGACGGTTGCTATGGAGATTGTGTTCCCTCATGACTCCATTGAAAGTCTCACACCTATAGTCATTGAAGGGGGCTTATCTTTGAGACAAAACTACCTATATACCATGCAGGGGGTTTGTACTGTATGTGAGGGGGTGTAATTGGTGGGATTCTACAGTACATGCATGTGTACCTTTCAGTATTATAAGCTGATGGTGGTCCAAAATCGATCATGTTTTGTGGCAGATGGAGCAAAAGATGAAACTTTGGTTTGTTCAGAAGGCCACTGTTGTACTGCCGTACACACTGGATGAACTCTTTTATCACGGCATCTACTACTTCAACACGATTTGGATGAAAATCCTTGCAGTATGTTGCCTGAAACACCTATAATATGTATAATAATTATGGACAAAAACTGGAATATAACTCTCATTTATTATTCATGTGAACTTTGACCATGTGTGGGCGGAACACTATCCCGTAACCTTAACTAGCGTGTCGTGTATACTTCTTACTTTGCATAGTGATAGCCACATAGGTTTCTCCTGTTCCTCCAAGTAGTCCCATACAGCAAACAAAGAAATCTGAGCCAAAAGCTTAAAATCTCTGCCAAGAGCGGACTTGTAGTATCTGGTTATGCTGCCTGATAACTTTGTTGTGAAACCAGATGTTGGAAATGAATTAATCCTGGCAGCTACTTTCCTCTTCTGGTCTGGAGTGAGACGTTCCATAAGTTCACCAAATAGATACTTAAATGGTCCAAGTAATATGGTGTGAAGGCATTCAACTGGTGTACTCCTAATAATATGTTATAATGTGTTATTCTATGAAAATAATTATTTCATTTGTACCTGTACAGGTCTACTTCCAGCTGAAGCAGAGGATTGTAACTCTCTCTTATGCCGTACTGTGCTCGTTTTAGGCTTCTCTCATGTTCAGGAGCTAGGTTGATCACGGAGATTTGTCTTAGAGCTTGTGCTCTGCTGCGTGGTAGGCCCAGTTTGTGAGGACTGATTCTCTTATCACTCTGTCATGTGTGAGTAACATTTAGTTAATGCACAGTGGCCAAGGAAATTATGGCAGATAGCCACATCTCACCCTTAGGCTCCACCCTGAGATACAAGTATTAATTATATAGCTTACCATGCACATTCGACAAAACAAGTTGGCACTCGATCCCGTATGGTTGACTACTTCAGATGCTCTAGGATTGTCGTGCATTCCCAAAAGAACTGGAGCTATGACAAGAACCTCCTGCTGGAGAGAAACATCAAATGTTGTCAACCCTGTTGTCTCCAGCATCCGTAGGTCAGGGATTATTGGCTCGACCATCTCAAGGACATCCACTCGATTGGAGCACGTCATGAGGTGAATGTTTCTCATCTGCGAATTTTCTGCTTTTGATAAACCTGTACATTCAAGTAAATTAGGAGATAGGTGTAGTACTGACATACAAGCTATTTATAACTATCTTTTCTGTACAGACAGAAGATAATCCACCCCAATTAAGCAAGATTGCCATACCACACCGTAGTTGTTGGGATGGCCTCTGAATATGTATGTACCTGCTAACAGGATGCACCAATTGTTGAACTTGTTCCACTTTTTGGACTTGTTTCCACTGGTATCATCAGAGTATAGGAGGAGTGGTACTACCACTACTGGTTTTCCATTAGCCACTTGCTTCAGATGGTGAGTGGAAGTGAGGTCCTTGTATTCCTAATGGCATAGTACTACATACCTTAAAGACACTTGTTTGCGGGTACTAAATTTAGCAAAAGGTAATGATTTTACCTATAATTGTACTGATAGAATGATGATTTTGAAAACTCGCTAAAACGAGTACCTGCTAAATGCACTGTTTCCAAAATCTGCTAAAATTTGTACCCGCAAACAATCATAGCCCTAAGGTACTAAATAACATTTTTTGTGACTAAATTACCTTATCTGTGATTGGACGAAAGCTGTTTATTTCTTTGATAATAGTGTCATCTTTGCTCAGACACAGTGTACTAGGCCTTAGGTTGTCACATGGAGTGGTAATGGTTGTGGTGTGGATAATATTGACTCCTCGCCTAGTTACAATTGGCCTTATATCTGCTACAAGTTTCCCTGATACTTTCTGTATGGTTGAATGAATAAAATTAATGGTATAATAAAATTCGCCAAGTGATGAAATGGTGAAATTTCTCCTCTCCTCACTTACCTCTGTCATGAATTTGATGACTTGGGCATGTCTGTGATTATCACAGCCTGGGGTTTCCACTATGTCTCCAGTAAAGATGTGTGAGCCGTCCACTGAGATGATCATTGGAGCTTGATAGCGAGGATCGCTGTGCCACCTCTGTGCCTCGTATATTTCACTAATAAAATAGAACAATATAGATAGGACATGTCAAAAAAGTTATAATCATACAATATGTACCTGACTACATCGTTAGACTGAACCGGGTATCGATGGAGACGAGTTGCGATAGTTGGTGTTCTCAAGCATGTGGAGATTATGGTACTTGGAAGATTGACGTGGAATGGAATTCCTTTTGGTGAGTGAAACTGTACATGCATATATAACAAAAGGGGATATGTTATGCGTGCAGTAGCAAACCCAAACCAGGGGGTCTGAGGGCAGGAAAATTTTACAACCTGTGAGACTGTTGTTGTGGCTTCATACACACAAGTAAAAAGTTATCATAATATTATTATTAATTTTATCACACTTATAGCAATAATTATATTATTATAATGCTTGGTGTAATTTTCTGGGTGGGGGTGGGGGATGGGTACACATACCTAATATGGTTATGTAAAAGTATGATTAGAGCGCCCAACTCGAAATATGTAGTCATCACTCTTACTAATGTTGGTGGATTATATCCGGGTAGTACTATCTTCTTCAGTTGATGAAGGCTTGGTGTGTGTGGATCATTCATTTTCAATATGAAAATAACGAACTCTATTACCCGTTCACTCTAAAGAAATAAAGAAATGTGACATGTTGATGTATTTATTGTATTGTTTATTATACCACTGGCCGAGGACTGTGTAATAGCATGAACAGTAGTGCTGCTGTCCGAGAAGGGAATGGAAAAAAGTCGTTTCTTTCAGTTAAGGAGGGTGTGTTGTGAAACATCTCCAATACTATATCAAGGAGTAATATAATTTGATAGTGTTAATAATAATTATTAGCATCTTTAATGTGTTCCAGTACCCTCATCCACATTGTGTGCCACTGGTTCCTCGTGCCCATCGTATGCCACTGGTTCCTGGAGCTGCTGGTGACAATATCATTTGCTATAGTTAATCATTGTTTCCTCAATGCATATAGCTGACCTGAATTATTTCGTCCTCTAACTCTTTAATACCACCATCCTGCATGTCAACGTCTTCTGTAGTGTTATCTTGTGGTTTCGGTCGATCTTGTGCCACTAATTCCAATGCATTTTCCTCTGCTCTGTCACTAATGCCTTCATGAGAAGCTGTGTTCAAGTTGCACAAAAACACATGCTTATTGCTCAGCTTGTGTCTCTCCAGGTTTGCTGGGGAAGTAAAACTTTTGTTGCACAACTCGCAGTGGTTTGGCTTTGACATTTTCCAGCTGAAATTCGCGCGAGAACGTCAAGTTGCTATGGATAATCACGTGATAACTGCGCGGGGTTTTGTCCGCGCGCCGCGTATGCAGGTGTACGCGTGCGCATGCGCGCGCGAACCTGCTAGCGATTGGCCGGCCGCTGCATATGCGCATGCAGCTCAAGCGCGTTGTTTGTCACGTGTATTTTGCTCACATAAATTGTTATAAATGCAGGTGGGCCAAGGGAATAATGTTATACAACAAGATACAGTGATGAAGTAAGTATAATATCTCATGATAATATTATTGTCAAGCTATATGATTGCCAGTTACAGAAGTTCTGGCGAGCACTGAGTTGAAGATAACTCGGTACTCTGTGAACTCTCTTGCGTCATTGGCACCAGAATGCTGGAGTGTTGCGATCTCTCCAATTCGGGATCTTCCTCCGCATCCCAGTGTGTGTCCTTATCCTCCTTCAAGATGGTAGACCACTGGACTACAGTTGGCTCGGTGCCATAGTGGTCTCTGATCCAAGATTGAAAATTCTCATAGAGCTTCCCCTTCTGTTTCCCCTTAATGGGCTCTTCGTGAATAAATTTTCTCTGAAAGCCCATGGGTTTATCCACAATCAACACATAATATGCCACCACTGACAGCACTTACGAGGAGGGCCAGATTCTTGAGGTAGACCTTTTCCAATGCCAGGTCCAGTGGTGCCTTAGAAACTTTGATGATCTCCCTTGCCAATGTGGAGGTTGACTTCACTTTACACTTATCATAGGGTCTGATTCCAAGCAGCTGCATTATTTACTCTCTTAATTTTATAATATGCTACTAAGGCAAATTCATGCATGTACCTTTCGTCTTTCATCCACTCGAAAGCGGGTGATTTTGTCCCTGCACCACTTTAAGGCCACTTGTGCTCGATGAGCATCTTTTCTGTCCTCTTCTGGCATCACTGATGTTAGAACTCTCTTATGGGTCAATAAAATATTTATGAATAAGTGATGTTCATGATTATTATTACTACTTGCCTCATAGTCAGCCTGGCTCACCTCGCGATGGAGGCTCTTCAGTACTACCTCTGACAGCTCAGACTGGAGTCGATCCTATTATGGATTAATACAAGTGAGTAAGCCACATATTTATGCACTAGTATAATTATATGTTAGCACCCACAGCATAGTGGCACTTGTCCATGTCAAAAAAGTAGTTCTTGAATTCAGATTCAACTTTTGTCATTTTTTTCATTAGTTTATCTTGATTTCTCTGGACATCTCCAATGCTCTTCTTCATCTGGGAGAGCTCAGCAAGTACCTTGCCCTTATGAAAGCAAGAAATCATTGTGTAATAAAACAAATTTTCAGGTTAGCCCTCGTGCACACATTGAGTATAGCCTCATACCCAGGGGAGGAGAAGGCCCGGTACCTATTGCACGTGCATGCGCCAACTATATACCCCTGGGGTGCCGCAAACGACTACACTTTTTTGCTCTCCTTTCATGTCTAGGGTACGAGGTGATGTCATATCGGTGCAGCCTCGTACCCTAGGCCATGGGAGGAGGGTGAAAAAGTGTCCAGTCATTTGTGGCACCCCAGGTTTTCTTGGGTAGTTGGCACATGCGCGTGCAATGGGTACCAGGCCCTCTTTCCTCCTTCTGGGCCTGGGTACGAGACTAACATTGAGTAGTACCCCTGTATGATACTTTAAATAGGGTGGTCGGACTTACCAACAATGATTCAGTTCTTGTCCCTGATCGCTTTAGTAATAGGTATTGGAAGAATGTCAATAGGTCTAAATTAAACTTACATCTTGTGGTCTTGGATTTTCCTTTTGATCGACGTTTGAAGAGTAAAATGAATGACATCATCGTAATTCAGTGTACAATTTTTATTTTTATGACTTGCCTTTCGGTTAGGCCACTGTAACTTAAATACTTGTTTCCCGTCCTCTCCTATGCCTGGAGAGCATGCGGGCGGGCGGTCATTATTCATTATTCATTATGTATGAATATCATTATGTAACCACTAAACCTTGCCCACTTCCTGTGGTTTGCAAGGAGCATGACTAGCTGGCTTGCTATAGCAATGCATAATGAATTTTGAGGCGGCTACAAAATAAGCATGCGGGCGGGTGACGGGAAACAAGGAATCAAGTTACAGTGGCCTTAGGTTCTGAATGTCTAGGTGGTGTCTTCTACGATGTAATAGTAATGGTTTAAGTGGATAATAAAATATGTATACATAGGTATCTTAACGGCAAGATGCTGCCTAATCTCACATGGTTATTCCCACTTCCTCCAGGTTGAATAGGAGTGTGTCTCGACGGGACAGTTGAATGACCACTCTGTTGAATTTTGATATTTGGAAGTTAAGTATATAGTATGTGACAATATGGAATGACTTTATGTACCTTCCTTGCAGGTTGGGTTGATCCCGAGCCAGGCTTCAGCTATAGATATAAATATTAATTTTAGTATAGTCTACTTACTGTCAGTCTATAATAGTTGTGGGGCTGTTCATGGATTCATGATTTATCTCGCCATAGTTTATCCTAAACCTGCCCAGATTCATTAATATCTTGCATACTACAAAAAATTATTATTATTTTTTTTTGTTGATAGACCCCATCCCGAAATCCATTTTACTGCTTCTATTATGAATTTTGTGAATAGCCCTCAAAGTTTACTGGTATACTTATAATTATTTTATTACTCACCTTGCCATATTTGGTGGTTAGTACGGGTAGGTGTGAAGCTTTCATTGCATGCATCATGAGATCTTTGCAGTTTGATGTGCAGGTGTAAATGCTACCAGTATACCGCGCGTGCATTACGCATGCGCACATGGATTGATGCCACTCCCCTGTGTGCACTGCATTGGTACTTGTGTGTTTAATAGATGCCATGCCCTATGCATCGAGGAGTGTAGTAGCCAGTTGACAGTGGCTGAATTATAGGTCGCGATAAGAGTGACCTGTTACTGCTCCTGTGTGCGGGCGTGTACTGCAGTGGTTACCGATATGTGTCAAACATGGTGATAACCTGCCTGTAAGCTAGCTAACCCGTCCCAAAGTGTAGTGCACTGCCTGTATACTACCAGAACTGTAAACGTGTGCGTGTCGGGTTTGTACAACGTTTTATTATATGGCTGTGGTTAGAAGAACCGTAACGGCCTGTGGATACAGTACCGTGCAATGCCCGTAAAATTAACGACCCGTTACAGAATGTAAGCACACTTCATATAATGCCCGTAAAAATGACGACCCGTTACAGAGTGTATGAACACTACGTATAGTGCCCGTAAAAATGACGACCCGTTACAGAGTGTAGGCAACACTTCGTATAGTGCCCGTGTTATCACTCGTCCGTGTCATGCATGTATAACGGGTGAGTGGAGCACCCGTAAACTAACAAACCGTTACTGAACGTTGGGCACCCTCCGTTCATCACCTGTAGTTTGAACGTTTCCGTGACGTTCACGTATACGGTCAGGTAAGCAGTTGTATTACTATACGTCCTGTGGAATTCCCGTGGATATTTTGCTGTGTACGCGGCTGCAACTGATTTATTATCACGTGCCTATTATGCGCATGCGTGTACGGTTGCTTTACGCTCCACCCATGCATTGTATCGTAGGGGGCTCATAGTCTAGTCTGATCTGGAAGACAGTGCGACCAATGCAAGACCATATTATGATATCCCAGGTAACGCTGTACCGCTTACAGTAGCGCATGAGTTTCACTTTACTTGAAAATTTTCATATAATAGCTCCTGTGATGCCGCGGTGCTCAATATGTGCTGGCAGCTTCGCCACCGTTTCTATGCTTCTGAAACACATACGTTTGGCACACGCTGACAGACCTGATTTTAACCTTCAGTGTAACCTTCAAGGTTGTAGACGAACGTTCAAGCGATTTACTACATTCAGGAATCACATTTATCAGCACCACGATGTCCAGGCTATTAATATTGACGATGGTGAGAATGGCGATGGTGGCATGCATGCAGATGGCAATGGAGATACTCCGGATCCAATTATATTCGATGGTGATGAATCAGATGATACAGGGGACAACAATACACGTAAGTCTAAACCTATGAATTATATTACATGTAATTGTCATCTTATGTTCTTTGATCTGTAGTTTCACTCGAAGATACTATGCGCAAGGCTGCGGCCTTGTGGATACTAAAAACACGGGAAGTCCATAAAATCCCTATCTCAGTTATGGAGAATATTATTTCGGATGTACAAGGCCTCTTTCAATCAGCACTAAGCCACCTTTATCAGCACACAAAGGACCTCCTCCCCAGAGAGAATTATGAGGCTCTTGATTCTGTCTTTTCAGAGCATAGCCCTTTTATCAACATCTTCGACGGACTAAGGACTCAACAACAACAACTGACATACTTTCGGAAGGAGTTCAGAATGGTGGTACATGCTCGTAATTAATTAATTAACTACTTTGCATTCAAGAGGGTGCATGGGACCGTATCATGATCGATGTATGTACATATATAGAGTACATGTATTATTATTATACATTAATATAGCCTATACTAACTTAACTTTAGGATCCAACAAAAATAGTATTGGGAACGAGGAGAAAGCATAAGGGGCACGGAAGGAAGCGAAAGCTGATAGAGAAGCAAGATGTTATGGTGTATGTCCCCATCCTAAAAACTCTAGAAGTACTATTGAATGATGAAGGCATCTTAGCGGAGGTGAGTAAATCACTTTCACACATAGCTATATATACATACATACATGTACATGTACAAAAAATGTATGTGGTAACCTCACACTCACACTAGCTTATATACACACGTGTATATTATCTATTATGCTCCTTAGTTTATACAGCTAGTGACTTCCATTTGTACGACTGCATGTACTACATGTATCATTCACAACGCTAGCTATAGACTAAGGCCATTAATTGTGATGGTCATTAATTAGAATCTAGGGGCCACCTAATCACACATGTACATGTGTTAACATTTGTCTATACACTCAATAGGTACAGCGAGGACATATGTCTTCACAATCTGGTGTTATGGAGGATTTGTGTGATGGTGAAGGATTTCGCGAGCATCCTCTTTTCTCAGCTTCCACAATAAATAACTTGCAAGTTTTGTTCTATTATGACGATGTGGAAGTATGCAATCCCCTTCAGTCAAGTCGATTAAAACATAAGCTTGGTGTGTTACTAGTTGCATTCATAGTGTACATGTGTTACAGTAATATATATCTAAAATGCAGGACTATTTTACTTCACCTTGGGTAATGTTGGCCCTCAATTTCGCTCAAGGATGATGATGATTAATTTGGTGGTGGTATGCAAGAACAAACTCATCAAGCATTACTCCATGGATGCCATACTGCGTCCCATTGTTGATGATCTCAAGAAACTGGTAAGTCTAGCTATACATATATTATTTGTATAACAGTTAGAGGCTGAGTCAAAGGTCTCTATAGACCCCGAGGCCCGAGGCTGTAACATCAGATTGCAACATGTAGTATTCTATATTATTGTGGATGATGCAACAAACATAACAATATCATTATTGTAGGAGGCTGGCTGCTCAATTTCAACTTTTGCAGGGAGCATGACCTTCCACGGCACAATTGCAGCAATTTCGGCTGATAACCCTGCCAACTGCAGCTTAGGTGGATTCAAGGAGAGTGCATCAGCCCATAGACACTGCCGACAGTGCTTAGGAACCAGAAGTGAAACTCAAGTTGAGGTACATGTACACACACAAATATTAATTATAAACATTAATATAATTCTTAATTACCACTTTTACAGTTTTGTGAAGAAAAATTTGCTCTACGAAGACTTGATGATCACAACATGCACTGTGATCTGGTGGAAAGTGATCATGCAGAGTCTATTCAATGGGGGGTGAATCGACGAAGCATCCTTATGGAGTTGCAACACTTTAACGTTTGTGAATGCTTGCTACCAGATGTGATGCATGATCTTTTGGAGGGAGCTTTACAGTATGAAGCCAAGCTTTTACTTAAGTATTGTCTTGGACAGGGATATTTCACTTGCAAAACTCTAAATCACCTGATAAGTGTGTCCGATTTGGGTTATGCAACCGAAAATGACCGTCCATCACCTATCCCTCGCAATGTACTCTACTCCACAGACAATTTGCTAAAACAAAAAGGTTAATATGATTGATAGTGTGATCAAAGTTCAAATGTTACGTATCTTTAACACTCTGTTCTTATATATAGCAATCCAGATGTGGGTTCTTGGTCGTTTCCTGCCGGCTATGGTTGGAGAGCATATTCCTGAAAGTGATAGGCACTGGGAGAATTTTCTTACCCTACTGCACATCATGGATTATCTACTTGCTCCTAAGATCACACATGAAGAAGTTTCACACTTGAAATTTCTTATTGAAGAGCACCATTCCATGTTTGTTGAGCTGTATCCAGATGCCAGCGTTATTCCGAAGATGCATTATCTCATCCATACTCCTCGTTTAATCATAAAGTAAGATTCATCTTGATTGGTTTCTTTGAATATTATTAATTTTTGATACTTACATGTATACATGCATGTACATGTAGATATGGTCCTCTGTCGAGACACTGGACTATGCGATATGAGGCCAAACACTCTTATTTCAAGAAGCTCGCTCAAAGTATTGGTAACTTCATCAATTTACCATGGACAGTAGCAATGCGGCATCAACTACTTCAGTGTTACGAGTATGCTACTGATGGATCTATCTTGGACCTAAACCCGGAGATTGGACCTGGTAAAGACTACAATTACAAATAGAGCAGCATACAGGCGTAATGCACTGAAAACGTATGTGCTCTAGCTCAGAGCACATCATAAGGTGCTATAGGCGTGGTACATGGCATGCGGTCACTCACGTACGTCACGTACGTTTTGCGGTTGATTTCAAATGTTTTTAAAAGTACACAGTGCCTTTAAGAGATGGGAATATAGATATTTTGGGAGGGGTGGGGCTGAAATTTTTAAAGCAGTAAAAGCATTTTTAAAGCAGTAAATTGTCTGCCTGTATTTGTACTATTACATGTGATGTGCACACATTGATGTACATGTATGTACACCTGCATGCAGCTATGTACATACAGATGTCTTTTGTTGTATAGGTCAACTATTGGCTGAAAGGGATTTACCAAATGAATTCAGGGGTATAAGTGACTGCTTCAGGTAATCACTTGTAGTATATAATGTGTAAAGGTGAATTTTTAATCAATACATGCAGAATGGACCTGTCAGCACGTTATGTATACATATTATATGTCATAATCGTGTGGGTGGTCAAAAGTGAGCATTAATTAGAACAGAACCGTTGTACATGTGTACGTAAATCTTGGACTCATGCCTGGGTACATAGACCCCTGTGAGAAATGTCTGGGAATCATACATATCCAATTATTTGTCTCCACTTCGGAATTTCTAGGTGCCAATCAGATTGTATATATAGTACGTACATGTACATGTACGTGGCACAATACAATTAACTCAAGATGTCAACATTTCAATGCAGTTCAGAGCTGCAACACACACTGAACACAGTCAATATTATTGATTATATCCTGAAAATGTTGTGCATTCTGCTGGGACATTCCAGATGTGCACGATTCCCCACTCGGACCCTTTCTCACGGGGTACACAAGGTCTATAATACGTTACCGGCCTGCACTGGAGGTACTGTGACTTCATAATTACTTTTGGCACAATTAATTCCAATTAATGCTCACTTTTGACCACCTGTGTGATACTGAAAAAAGGTTCTATAAGCTATTGGGTGGGATATATAGATTACATTCCCGTGCTGTTTTACGTACACTTTTATGGGAATTCGGGGCTGCCTTTCAGTATACGTCTTTACAATAACACTTTTGACATTCTTGATCTGCAGAGCCAATTGGGTGAAAGTGAATGGTCAAGTGTACAAGCACCCCTGCACTCTCGTCATAGCATTGGATGATGATTATCCTGTTTTTGGTGAGCTGGAGTCTATCCTCATCATCAATCATTGTATCAATTTTCAAGTAACTGTCTATGAAACTGTTGATTATATTCACCATTTCCATGCATATTGTGTGAGTAAGACACCTGAAAAGAGATTAGTATCACCCGATCACCTTATTGATCATGTTCCACTGCACACCATGCCAATCAAAGTAGACAGCTGTACAAGGCAGTTAGTTGTATTAAAGTATCATATTTGTGAAACTCTTTGGTAGCTGACTATAACTTCTTCAACATTGTGTCACTTTGATATCATAATAATAATATTATTATTATTATCATTATTATGCTTCTTACACAATAAATATTATTACGGACGTCAATGTTGATTATTCCACTTACGCACATGTAGGGGCTTCATTGAATTGATAGTAGATGACCAATTACCCCTCATAATTAAATTTTTGTAATTATTTGTATGAGAACCATAGGCAGTAACCTATAGGTTCTAGACCCTCAGAGTCTGGCACCCATCATTAGCACCTCTAAAGGTGTACCAGCAGCACCCCTAAAGGTGTACCAGCAACACCCCTAAGGCAAGGGTGTTACCATAGCACCCTACTCATTTTATTCAAAGCAAAGGGTGTTACTACAGCACCCTGTTTTTAACAGTGTAGAGCTCATGTCAGGATCAGTCAATGGCAATAAATTCTTTGATTATGTAAGAGGATCCCTAATCCCAGAAATGCTACCATTTGATGGCGAGAATCCAAAATCGATTGCTGTTTTAGACAACTGCTCGATTCATCATGTTAGACACGTAATCCAATTGTTCAAAGATGCTGGGATACTTGTCTTATTTCTTCCTCCCTACAGCCCTGACTTCATGCCAATAGAGAAAACATTCAGTTTTGTTAAGTACTACTTGAAGGACCATGACGACCTGTGGCAATCCATGAATGATCCAACCATAGATGATATAGTACGGACGTATGATCCAACAATTCTTATTCAAGCAGCATTCGATAGTGTGACTAGTTTACAATGCTATGGATGGATTTCAAGTTGTGGGTATCCTTAGATACACAAATTAAAGACAATCAAATCAACTTTCATAGAAACAGTCTATCGATAGCTATGTAAAAACAACCTTGTTAAAATAACAAAAATTGTGATAGTCACACACTGTAGAAATGACAAGTTGCTGTCAAAGAAACAATTGATATTCACAATAGCAACCCTTATGTGTTAGTATAAAATCTTGATGTTGTAATAATTATAGGTTTCTTACAGTAAAACAATTATGTTACAATAACACCTCATGCTAAAACAACATATGTGTTAATATAACCCTATAAATTATACTAACAATGACACGCATGTACTTATAACCGATGTAGGTTATAATGAAGAATATAACTCAATATGATGATACAAACATGTAACTACATACTGTAATGACGTCATAACCACGCATGCGCATATTAATGAGCGAGTGGCAGCTGCAGCTGAAATTTGAAAATGGAGAAGACATGAAGAGTGGCACTGCTTGTTCTGTGTGAAAGAAGACAGAGAGCTCTGAAGTCATTAAAAATAACAAAGGTAAATGGTGTGGAACCCATTGAGTTAGCTAAATTTGGTGTTGACTGTTCTAATTATGCTAGCTAGGTAGCTTTAGCCTACGTTGAACATCTTTTAGAGTAGATATAATACATGAACCCTAAGCTGAACCTATTTGTAAAGATTTCCAGCATATATAGTTACTAACATGGTTCCTGTGAAGCCTTCTAGTTCATATTTTTTACCTCTCTTTAGTTTTGTATGAATATCTGTAGGTCTAAAACACAATCATCTAGTATATAGAAGATCAAGTGGCTGTATGTAGAGAAGTGCTACACTAGTACAAGGTGAGGATATTGTCACAGTCACAGTACCACTTCTATTCTATACCTACATGGTCTCAACATAGCTCAATTTACTGCTAAGATAGTGGGGGAAATTAAACTGGTTACAAACTCCATTGGTGTCCCAGGTAGCTGTTATTAATCATTTTGACACTCAGTTTGGTTCGAAGTACACCCCTCCCATATCACATTTAGATTTAAAGGCTGTTCTGCTAAGCTTTTGGGGAGTAATAAATACTAGCTACTTATCTTCTCCTTACTACATGTTTTATTTCATTTTTGTCTTTCTCCCTGATTCTGCCCCCTCTCTTTCTTTATCCACTCTCCTTCCCTCCCCTCCCCTCCCTCTCTCCTTTGATTTGCTTGCCCAAAGTTTATCTCTGCAGCTCAGCCTTCAAATTTAAACTGCTACGATGATACAGCTGTTGATAGCATGGATGTATGTAAGTTTCTCCTCTTATCTCATCTCTCTCTCTCTCGTCGTTTTCTGTTTCTGCCCCCTTCACCTCCTGCTTATTTTCTCTTGTCTTGTCTCTCTCGTTCATCTCGTCTAGCTCTCTCAAATGTCTCTTCCTCCTCCCTCTCTTTTAAATTGATTCTATGATTGTATCCTTTTATCTATGCAGCTCAGTTGTCAAATTCAAGCTGATGCGATGGTGGGGCCTGTTGATGGCATGCAGGTATGTCAGTTTCTACCTCTCCTCTTTATCTCTCTCATCTTTCTTTTATCTCTCTCTCTCTCCCTTCCACTTCTGTTGTACAAACTTGTCTGTCTCGCTAACTCTCTTCCCTCATCTCTCTGTTCCTGCTCCCCTCTCTTTTTTATCTTTGTCCTATATCTCTATTCCTATTCCTCTCTCTCCTTTGATTTGCCTCCTCATTTTTATCTCTGCAGCTCGGCCTTCAAATTTAAGCTGATATGTTGATGAAGTCGTTGACAACATGACATTGTAGGTGCTACCTGGATGATAGTGCTGAAGGAACTCTTACACGTTAGTGTTGAACTTGAACACATAGCACGTATGGTATTGACATTATTATAGCTAATGTATTTTATGTAGTACCTTAGGGTGACAATTAGTTGCAGGTGTATACTGTACAGTAGCCAGGGTTTATTTCAGGGGGTGCTTTGGCCCCCCCCCCCCCCCCCCCCTTGGAACTTGAATTGGCCTTCCTTATGTGGCCGGGGTTGCTCCCCCTTAAAGTTCACCACTATGCATTAATTTTGCTCCCTCTTGAGCGAAATCCCGAAATGCACCCTTCTAGCTATCGTCAGCGGGTAGAGGTACAGATTTTTGTGTTTTTGGGACAATCCACGGAAATAATGTCGAACGTTTAATTAATGGTCACCTTAAGGTAGCTACTGTGAACATAATATGCAAGTTAATGATTATTTGTGCAATACCTTTAATGTAACTTGTCTAATGTCAAAATAATGAATATGTGATTATAATAACATCCTTACACGTTGTCAAATTGTGGTGTTACACTAACATGGTGCAGTGTTAATACACCAATAATAATAATTATGTTGACAGCACACATTATTGTCAGTATAACACAAAACAGCTTCTCGTTTTGACAACAATTGATATGTGGATAATACATAATATAAATATGACACAAAATTGCATGTTGATATAGCATAAATGTCATAGTAATAATTACATCAATGTCCATGTTGTAAGTACATACTGCCAATATAACATAGCTACATTTGTTAATGTAGCAGAGAATTTACTGTAACTTTAACATACAAGGATGTGTGCTATTATAACATACTTTGATATGTTATAGCTACAAAATGCATCAATATGACACAGATTTTATGCTATTATAACAAAGTTGTTTTTACTGTGTATAATTAATTTTTTGGTAACAATAATTATGTACAGTCATGTATTGTATCATGCACATACACAAAAGATGAATGATTATTGGTTTAGAGCTTCCTAATGTCAGACAATATTGTTGCTTGCAACTCATCATACTGATCTTTGCTGATAGCACCACAATCGAGTAAGGCATGCCACTTTTGAAGCTGGTCAATACACTCTGACCTGATGCTGACTCTACGTCCAGGTGACGTAACTAAAGTGGCGATACTGGCAGAAACTGTGGTAGATGTAGTGCAAGTGGTTGAGCTGGATGTAGTGGCTGTAGATGGAGCAGATGTAGATGCTTCATCATTTGCAGAGCTTGAAGATGACTGGAAAAATCGTTTTTTAGGAGCCTGTGTGATCGAGTCATGTTTACCCATCTCTATCATATGGGCCCACGCTCTCTTCTGCTCTGCAGAATATCGACTGCCATGTGTATCATCTATTTGTTTGTATATTTCATCCACTTTAGCCATCTTCGCAGTATGCTTATCATACTGTGAGGAACCAGGCTTATTGGATGCTTTAGCTATGGGAGACTTTGATCTTGATCGCTTGGATCCCCTTTTGCCTTGTTTGTCCTTTGAGGATTCTCGGCTATAGCACCAAAGTGTAAGCTTGGTTTTTTTCCCTTCACACCTCTCCAAAAACTCGAGTAACTCGTCATCATCCAAAATCCACTCTTTTCTGCCCTTCAGTCCATGTCCAGGCTCAATATAGCCAAACTCAAGCTTATCAATATCAGGCTGAGGAATATCACTTGGGAAAATGCTTAATATAAGCTGTTTCATTTCATCAAAAGTTATTCCTTTCTGAACAGCTGACTGATCAATCTTTGCCATAACGTAATCTTTTTTCTTACTTGGATCGACGATCATAATCCTTAGAGAGGACTGCACCATCACCTTCTCATGTTGATCATCATGACTGCCAGCATCATCATCTTCACTTAGACTTTCAACGCTCAAATGACTCTATTTAATAGCGTACATAAACGTAACACATGAAATACATTTCTAAATAATGCCCGGCGTGAGCATCTCAGTGATACCTGAGGATCATCTTCAAGCTGAGAGAATGGCGGCTCACGACGGTGACTGACTGTGACCAGCTCTTCCTCTGCTGGTTCGAGTGGTTGATTGTGACTTGGAGAAGACCAGGCATGTGCTCCACGTCCTGATGCTGACATGAAAACACTCTGGGGTTGTTGACCGTTGGATGCTTGCGGAGGTACTGGATATCTCACATGGCTTGCTCCAGCATACGTCGCTGGATATGCACCCCAGCTATTATGGTAGTAACTGTCCCATGGCCACCTTTCCATAATACACCAGGACATGTACTCAGCTAAATACATGTACATGTAGCCAGAATCTCGCGCTCAATTCGATTGCGCACGCGCATATTGCACGTACCGCGCGGCGCGGCGCGGAAAACGGAACGGAACGAATGTTCAAACGGAACGGAAATCAACAGTAGAAGCAACTTGGAGTGCGGCGCGCGCAAATCACTTTCTGAACGATGATTGTTCTCGAGTTTCCAGAGCGATTCGTCGCTCAAAGGTGAGTCATACGTTTAGCGAATGATGGTTCCAGGTGATATAGTCATAAAAGCGATCGCTGGTACGCTCAGATTGTCGATCGTTAACGCGTTCATGGCTCCATCAAAAGTGCTGAGTCATGATTTGCGCGCGCCGCACTCCAAGTTGCTTCTACCCCTACGTCACGCACGTGATAAATTTTACCAGGCTCCCTCCTTTCTCTGCGTGCAACATTGAGAATATGAGGGAGACTGGGGACGAGGCTAGCATTGATTGACTCATCAGCCATCATTGGACCCTGGCTAAATGAGGAACGAAGAGGACCACATTCAGGGAGATTGAAGTATGCAATACAGTAATATGCACACCCATATACATCATAGTAGTCACTCACGGTACTGTCAAATTATACACTCACATAAATTATTAGGACTTGACGGTAGTGAATATTAACAAATTGAATCTTTTTGAAACAATAATGTATTGTATCAAATAGTGGTAAACTTTAATATGAATATTTAATTGATTGACTACGGCATCCAGCCGAGTGCCACAATTGACATGATCATCACCCAGGAGCTATAGTTAGTATATTATGATAACTTATCTATTCAATAAATATAATGGGCACCGTGACCAATAGAACTATCCAGGCCTTGGTCCCAGGCAGTATCGGGGATAATATCATAATATTAGGCCAAATAAAATTGAATATTAGTTTCTCATCCCCGCCCGCCTCTAGTTTTTCCTCCGCCTGACCATATTTTAATTCATGAATATCATTAAAACTATCACTAAAAAATGCACGAGGCATTACGTCATAGACGCGCCAATTTTTTAATGATATTCATGATGATATTTAATGATATTCATGACAAAAAATAAAATAAAAAGCCTCCCTCCCGCCTGGGGAAATTCCTGAACATAGGATGAGAAACTAATAATCAATTTTGCTTGGCCTTATGGCGATTTTTGATTTTGGGCGCAGTTAGAGGGTCAAAGGTCACATTTAACCCCTTCCGTACGGGAATTTTGATGTCTGAATCAACATGAATCAATGATGCTTTGTACTCCGCTTGTACTGACCTACTGCATGGAACTCATGAACTGCTGTACTTGGACTCGTGGTACACGTAAATTGCTACAGTACTTCAGCATAGCTTCCCGGTTCAACAGCTGAAACTTCATCTCATAATAGTCATCATTAATTTTGATACTTGAATATGTAAATATAATAATGTGTGTATTAAACAATAATAAATATTGCAAAGAGGGTTCAAAATTGTACATATGCATGGTGGAGCCTAGTATGGTTTCCAGTATGATATCAGCCAATCTCCATTGCTGCTTTGCTCACTCCGAAACGGCAATGTTGTGCTATGGACCAGAAGAGTGATTTTCAGTGATTTTCAGTCACTGATATCATTCACGAAGTACCTGAGAGATACAAAAGAGGAAATTAGTATCACTAATCACCTCCCACAAGGATTAATTCCTAAGGCGCTAAGCCTGTTTACTGTGGGTTGTTATCAATATTGTTTAGAATCATAATTGTCACTATAATATTACAATAGCCAGAGTGGTGAAAACGTAGGTGTTTCAAGACCAAAATCTATCCAATCAAGTGATGCATATTGAGTATCATAAATCATACCAATGATCATACCTACATGCAGTTTGCCAGTTATCTGACTGAACATAAGGTCAGCACAGTACATGACACACTACTATACAATGCCAAGTGGATACCATAAACCTCAATGTATCTGCATGAAATATAGAAATATGGGGACAAGGAAAAAAGAAAGGTTTGAATAAACTGGTATGTTTCAAATACTAATGGCAGCTGATGAGAAATTAATATAATGAAGCCATGCATAATATCAGGAGTACATTACTAGGAGTGTGCAACGCACACAATATAATAGTAGTACAAACATCTCTTTCCAGATTTGACATCACAACCACCCTTGTACATGGGCCTGAATATCATTAGAAGGTACTTAAGTTGCAACCACTGAGTTACATTCTGTATAGCTGCAGCTGCAGCTAGTTACTGATAGGACAGTACAGACATAACCTTCATGGCTTCATGGTTTTAGTGGTTTCATATTAATGATATTCTGTGATGTCAAATCTGGAAACAGATGTTTGCACTACTATAGCTAGTGTGCGTTGCACACTCCTAGTAATGTACTCCTGATAATATAATACGAAGGCTGACTGTCCAGTGGAGTGTTAGCCTTGTCCCCAGGCTCTCTTAGGGGAGGGGAAAAGAGAGCCTGGTAACGACTGCATGCGCATGTACCAAAATCTCTGTATTATACTAGCTATCCATGGACTACTTGAGTTGTCCAAGCACTCCAAAAATATCTTACCATCAGCTAGTGATGGTGTCTAGGAGATTTAAATGATGTAAATCACTCAAACGTTGATTTTATCCCCTCGAAAGGCCATTTTGTTGAAAACTCACTTACTATGCTTTGTTGGTAAGGGTTCATATATGCACATGCAGTCGTTACCTGGATCTCTTTTCCCCTCCCCCAAGAGAGCCTGGGGACAAGGCTAGTGGAGTGTGTAACGTGTAACGTACTCACCACTTGAGTCCACTAGACAACCACAGCAGTTAATGAGCTTGACTACAGATCACAGAGTGGGATCCATATGGCTTGGTGAAGTATCATCTACATAAAATTAATTACCTATTATTATTATTAGAATGGTTTAATCCTGACAGCTCATAATTCCGATCACTTTGTATGCCGTTCGATCAATACTACCATTTTAATACATATTGAGTGAACAGCTCCTCGATCATTCCTGGCCAGGTTGCAATCAGGGTTGCAATCAGGTTGGTATGTTCTCAAGTACCTCAACAGAAATACTTTGTAATTGGCGGGCTAAGATTGACCTTTGACCTCCCAACTGCGCCCAAAATCAAAAATCGCAATATTATGGCATGGCAACAGGCTGAGCAACAAATTAAATAGGCACCATACTATACGGCATTCTGTCTGTGCTGGAAGTAAAAGTATAATATTTAATATCTAAATCTATAGCTAGATTATCAGCATGTGCTCTGTGCCTTTTGCCTCTCTGTCTTTCTCTGAGTCTACATTACACATATCAAAACATGCCTATGGCAGTTGTCAAATCTTACCTTAGCCTTATCTTATAAAAATCTATGGATGATAATTGGCTGTAATTGGCTGTGGCGTCATCCGCCCGCAAAATTTTTTCTGTACAAACATATGGCAGGTAAGCGTTTTCCAAACTAGAGCTCTGTAGAGCACATACCCCGCGCGGCACATTGTGCAATCTATAGATTTACTTTCGGTGCATGGCTGTAATTTTATAATCTTCAGAGAAATCTAGTATAAATGCTGCTTAGCCTACTGGGGGTTCCAGTGACACTTGAGAAAACGCTCTCTGCACCCACACCTAGCCCAAACTAGGAACTTATGAATTTCTACCTATATTTTTTGTAACAATAGTAGTATAGCTGTCTTACATTATGATTAGTTCCAGATTTCAGCCACTATGGACACCACGAGCATTATTTAGAACATCGACGATCTTTACCAGTCATATGCTTGGCCACTAAGTTGTGCGCATGAGCAGAAAGCACAATTTGTATGCATATGCATTGTGGGCACTATCGATAGGCGTGGCCACGGTGGCCAACAAAAAGGCACTATTTGTGACGTTCGTGGACCGTATCCCTCGATTTGACGCACACTGAAGCCCCGAATTCGATTGATTCGTTATGATTACGAGTCGCTTAGACGCCTATATCTCGAGATATGGCAATTTTTGTGCTAACGACAAGGGGTAGTCACCGCTATATACCCTGTACTTCCATCTGCGATGGCGATCAAAATTTTTGATCGCCAAATTTTGCCCTTGATCGCTTGATCCTGCTTTCAAGCACCCCTTGATCTCTTGATCTACCAAAATTTTACGCTTGATTGTTGATCGAACGAGTGACCACACCCATTAGTTACGCCCACCATGCGCATCGCGTAGATCTGCTTCAATCATAGATGCAACATGACTGTAAACCACGCCTACTAATACGCACAAAGTACGCGAGTATAGAACAGCAGCGATGAAAGAGCTTGTATATAGATCTAAATTCAGTGTTAGATCTAGTAATTCTTGCTTTCAAGAACCATGAAGTTCGACACTTGGAACGTTCCGGCATTAGAGCTAATGAATGCTAAAATTAATGTGCATATGATGCGTTTGCGGTCAAGTTCGCGCTAAGACACACCTGTGACGTATGCACGCTGTGCAAAGTGCCCAGCCCCCTTCTCACTCGTGCATGAAGGGGGCTGGGTTCAAGATCTCGAGTACAGTAGTATAACTAGAGCTCTGAAGAGCACATACCCCGCGCGCACATTGCGCAATCTATAGACTTACTTTCGGTGAATGGCTACAATTTTGTAAATTTCAAAGAAATAGCTAATGGAAATGCTGCTTAGTTGTAGCTACTTGGGGGTCCCGGTGACACTTGAAAAAAGTGCTCTCTGCACCCAGACCTAGCCCAGACTAGGAAGATATGAATTTCTATACATATTTGTTGTAATAGTAGTATAGCTATCTTACATTGTGATTGGGCTACAGATTTCAGTCACCATAGACCTCACGAGCATTATTTAGAACATTGACGATCTTTACCAGCCATACGTTAGTTGTGCGCATGAGCAGAAAGCGGTATGCATATGCATTGTGGGCACTGTCGATAGGCGTGGCCATGGTGGCCAACAAAAGGCACTATTTGTGACGCTCGTGGACCGTATCCCTCGATTTGACGCACACTGAAGCCAGTTTTTCGCCGAATTCGATTGATTCGTTGTGCTTAAGAGTCGCTTAGACACCTATATCTCGAGATATGGCGATTTTTGTGCTAACAACAACGACAACAACGACGACGACACGACCGATTACTTTACCCCTTGCGCATGCGCGCGGGGTAATTATGCTGTAGCTTCATGTGGTACCAGTCTAGTCTATACAAGGCGGTATGAAACTTCCGATTTTGATCGTATTTTTGGCCTAAATTCTATCTTGATCCTTTGATTGACGCTTGCCAGCGTGCTTGATCCTTTGATTTCGCTTTGATCGCCGTCGCAGATGGAAGTACAGGGCACATTGCGGTGACCACCCCTTGAACGACAACGACAACGACAACGACGACAACAACGACGACACGACCGATTACTTTACCCCCTTGCGCATGCGCGCGGGGTAAAAAACACCCGTAACTTCCGATTCAAAACACTTATGGCAGGCATCAAATGAAAGCTGAACTTCCTATGATGTCATTGGCATGCGTACTGGTGGGGTATCCCCTTGCCCAAAAAAGTAATATTGATATTTAGAAGTGTCCTACCACAGGCTAATACAAAAGTATAGGAGAAAAGTCCGGATCGCATGCACTTCGCGGCGAATTAACACTGTGTTGCAGGCTATGGAGCCCTTCATGTGAGGTATCAGAAGAAAGAGGAAGGATCAGAGAATGTGATTCTGACCATACTAAAGAGATTTCCGGGTAAAATAAAATTTATGTGCAAGATATGTCGAAAAATGAAGCTCTATTGCCATAGACGCTAATACAAACCATACTGTATTGCGGTTTGTACTTGTAATTATCAGTTGTATGGGCAAATGTGACATGATCCCTGGCCTATTCTTCTCTCTCGCCTGTGAGACTCTGCTCAAGCTGAGCTGCATAGTGCGCACGCACAAATAAGTGGTGTGGTACAGGGTCGTTAGTCATAGTTGCCCATTCCACTATTCAATTCCACCGTTCCACTGTTCCATTCCACCGTTCCACGTTCCATTGAATCTAGACACCCCCAGAACTTCGAATAAAGCAAAAAAACACAGTAATTAATTTAAATTAAACCAGGTAGTCTAAGTGTGTGAGTTCTTGTTTTTGAAATAGGTAACCGTAAGTACTAAAATACAGCAGTGTGATAGCTACAAATTATGTCATGATTAGGTGAAATGCTTTGATGTTAAGTGAGGGGGCCCGGGAGGGGGGATAAAAAGTTAGTATCATAATGACGTTAATTTTTCCACAATGACTTTGGACAACCCCCCTTAGCTAATCGCTACAACTTCGAATGAAGAATTAAAAATCCACAAATAAAACCATCCCATGAGTTCTTATTTTTGAAGTACAGTCGAGCCTCTGATAACCGTTATCAGAGGCTCGACACGGCACTTGTCCACTGTAGAGAGGTTGTCCGCTTCTCGGACCGGGACCCTCCGAGAAGCGGACAACCTCTCTACAGCGGACAAGTGCCGTGTTACCGATTGAATTTAGCATAGTTATATATAGTATATTAGCAACCTCCGAGAAGCGGACGCTTCTCGATTCCGGACAGCGGACAAGATCCAAGCTCCCAACGTGACTTTTTAATGCAAAACTGCCTCTAAATAGCGGACATCCGGAAACCACGCCCACCTTTGCCGCAATCTAGGCGGTCGCGATATTATGCCGCATGCGCGATAATAATAATATTATTAGCCTTGAATCCGATTTGGAGTAGCCAGTACTTCAGAAACAAAAAAATTCAGCCTGTGCTATGTTGATATTGAAAACAGAACATACCAACCACTTGATTATCATCTCTACTGCTCTTATCATGCATTTCAGTGCATTTACTAACTTGTTAAGGATATATAATACAATCAAAATGGATTGAAAAATCATGAACCTCCGAGATAGGGACAACCTCCGAACAAAGGACAAGAGGCCCGTTCCCAAAGTGTCCTTTGTTCGGAGGCTCGACTGTATTTCCATGTTCAGTGGGGCTGTGCAGGGAAAGATAGGAGTGCCCATGTGCCCTTAAAAAGTCTTACACAAGAGAAAAATCCTTACACATTATTTCCATGTTCAGTGGGACTGTGCAGGGGACAGATAGGAGTGCCCATGTGCCCTTAAAAAAAGCTTACACAAGAGAAAGAGTCTTACATATTATTGTAAATATTCTCTGTGTTGGTAGTATGCGGTTCATAGCTATCTTAGACTACATGTATGCTGAAAATCCTTATTATATATACCGTACCCTCGCGAAAGAGGGCCCATGGGCGGTGCACCTTACATTGGGCCAAGATTGGGGGGTGGGCTGATATTCGAGGTATCAGTATCGCATTTATACGCGAAAGAGCGCCCAAGTAAGTTACCCACGCTAACTTCATAATATGAATAGTAGCAGCGGCTACTATTGATTTCAGCTTTATTTGAAGCACGGTTACCAATTCAGAGCAAGGGCAGCCGCGATTCTTCACCGTGTGTTGTTGAGTGCAGCTCCATCATAAGTGGGCGTGGCTACGATCGCTAGCCGTGTGCGTTAGTTTATTACCCCGCGCGCATGCGCAAGGGGTAAAGCAATCGGTTGTGTCGTCGTTGTTAGCACAAAAATCGCCATTTCTCGAGATATAGGCATCTAAGCGACTCATAATCATGAAGAATCAATCGAATTCGGCGAAAAACTGGCTTCAGTATGCGTCAAATCGAGGGATACGATCCACGAGCGTCACAAATAGTGCCTTTTTGTTGGCCACCGTAGCCACGCCTATCGAAAGTGCCAATCAATGCATATGCATACCAATAATGTGCTTTCTGCTCATGCGCACAACTAAGTGGCATAGCGTATGACTGGTAAAGGTCGTCAATGTTCATAATGCTGGTGATGTCTATAGTGACTGCCCTATGGAACCAATCATAATGTACGATAGCTATACTACTATTGTTACAACAAATATAGATAGAAATTCATATCTTTTTAGGTCTGGGTGCAGAGAGCACTTTTTCAAGTGTCACTGGAACCCCTAGTATAGCTAACTAAGCAGCAATTCCATCATTTCTCTGAAGTTCACAAATTATAGCCATGCAATGAAAGTAAATCTATAGATTGCACAATGTGCGCGCGGGGTATGTGCTCTACAGAGCTCTAGTTTTTGCTGAAACGTGGAATAAAGCTAGCTAGGCTTAGTTTTACAGCTGTTTAGCACGTTGCTTATCGATCTTACGAAATTCGGTCCTCATAAACCAGCCATTTGAGCTGCGTTCTCAAGGGCAGCTACACATGGGCGCATATTCGAGACCTTAACAGGAGATTGAGCCCAAAGTGGGGGGTGGGCGGATATTCCGTAGTGGGCCCTCTTTCGCGAGGGTACGGTATATATACACAACAGAAATTTCCTTACACATACATAGTTATTGTAGCTACACGTATACAAGAGTACCAGTGACAAATGTCCTTAAAAAAATCCTTACACAAGAGAAAAATCCTTACATATGGCAGTATGTAGCCATTTATACCCAATAATACAGGGGTGGCCAAGGTGCTGATGGTCATGGGCCAATATCTCAATACCAAAACGCACGTCGGGGCCATTTCAGTACATCACCAAATAGAATATTATAGTATGATAGCTAGCGATGTATGCTGTGACCCACCTGACTGTAACTACATCAGTGGGATTAAAAGTTGAGGTGTGGTTAACAGATATTAATCACCGATTGAATTTCAATACACTTAAATCAAACAGTAAGGCCAGCTGTTTCGAAGGAACACATTTCAACAGTTAACAATTGAAGCTCCATTAATTTTCATACACAGTATATATCTACTAAGCAGTATGATCATGGACATGTACAGGGCACATCCATTTCAGGTAGGTAGGAGTAGCTAGCTAGAGTACAGAAATTAGTTCATAGCACAACTACTGTCAGGGGCCATAAAATATTGGTCAGGGGCCACAAACGGCCCCCGGGGCCGCATTTGGCCATTCCTGTAATAACTACATGAACTATAATGTACATTTTATTGTTAGTAAAGAGTATAATATGGCAATTAATATTAATAAAATGAGCAGTCGTTCATAATAATTATTATGGTTGCTCTTACACATGTACTGCTAAACTAACGTGGGCAAATTACAGTTGCAACCTACAGCCTTTTTGTCTTCACTGATAGAAAACCTTTATAATATCACATAGCTACCCCACACACATACATTTTCATGACTCCATTCTTGATTTGCCTTAATATCAATGGGTCTTTTTTCAATCTCTAATTGATTTGTATACATAGTGTCTCTGAATAGCCTCTCTTGTTTCATGAGGTTTTTTTGGTTGTTCCAACCTAAGGCGTTCTTTGTGGTCTCTCCTGGATCAAAACCTTTCTAAGCCATATAATATTATTGTTCCCGTCCAATGCCTTCAGAATCTCTGGTGTGTTCCCATCCATGCATCCATGCATGGCCTACTCTGGTGGAGTCGTTCCCATCCACGGCCTTCTCTGGTGCGCTCCCATCCACAGCCTTCTGAGGTGTTCCCATTCATGGCCTTCTCTAGTGTGTTCCCATCCATGGACTTCTCTGATTGAAAATTGTTCATATAACTATTCATAGTTGGCGCCTTCATTAATAAGACATTGCTCCCACTCTCTTCTTTAGAATCATCTTCATCAGTGGGTAGCTATATCCTGCTCATCATTACCACTAGCTGTGACTGTCATTCTTTTGTCCTCAAGATATCCACTCTCGTTGACAGATTCACATTCAAGGAGGAAAAATTGATGTCGTTGCATAAAAATTAATGCCAATCAGAACGATTAGCTATTAATAATATATGGGTATCGAAGATTGACATAGGGCATTAGTAGTCTATACAGGCATGCATGGCTTATTTAGTAGTAGTTTAGTGTGGTCCATCATGTTTCGCTTCTCTAAACTTATGATGGCAAGTTTTGTTTCAATGTGTCTATAGAGATAATTACTACCTAGGTAAATATTATTATGCTGGAATAATTGAGAAAAGTAATAATAATTTATTATCAACATTGCCTACCGTTGAAAACATAGCTAATGTATGCAGGCCATGAACTTTCTGCTCATGCACACAACAGCTAGGCTAGGTCTATAGATAGTGCATCTAAAAATCATGATAGCTAGTAATACTTGTGATACTGTTTCACTATTTAATTCGAAAGCGCTTGTGAACATCTTGATGAGATTGACTGGGACATGCTATTCATACTTCAAGAGAAATGAATATCTGCTGGTCCAATTGGAAATCTAGATTCCTGGAAGTGATGGTGGAGTGTATCCCCTGGTCTAGCTACCCTATGAGCAAGACAAAACTTATACCCAAGCTTAGCTACCAAGTCCATCATTCAGGCAATCTGATGGCGCAAATTGTTTAAAGCTAATAAATGTTCTAAGAGCACTTCAATGCATTAAAAGTAGCTACCGAGCTGCCAGAAATCAATCAAGTCACTGCTACATTGCATCTTAGTAAAGCCTACTAAGTACTACTTTCACAAGTTGAGGTCTTATAATTCAATGACTTCTCAGTGGAAATCCTTAAAATTAAAAAAAATTGCTCTCTAATGGTGCAGAAGTCTCCAACGAACCGTAAAAGGCATCTCTTTTGAATATAACTTCTTCTCCAATTGCTTCAACACCAAATCTCCTCCACTCGCCAACACTCCTAGCTACCAGGTTCTGCATGATATTGCCCCTCAGAACTGCTTTGCAATGAAGTGGAGGTGTACGACCTGATAGAAGTGTTGATCTTGATCTCAACAAATTTACTAGCCCAGATGGCATTTTCACAAAGCTGCTTGATGCCATATATGGTGCCCACTCTTACTAGCCTCGTCCTAAGATCGGGGAGACTGGGGATGAGGCTACACTCTTATAATACCACAGTGTTTTTATTTAATCTATCTCCAATACTACTAGATCTTTCCCTCATTCACAGAAGCTTAATTTCCCGTATTGTTTCAGTTCCTAATCAGTGATTTGACTGCTGCCTCCAACCATGCCCACCGTCCCATATCTCCATCTGGTCTATTGTAAGTTGCAAGCTTTTGGAGTGCCATGTCCATCATTTGACTTCCTTTGTATCAACTCTTCCCTATCAATGAGACAATGCAGGGAGATTCCAGCCAGGTATATAGATGTAGATGCACCACTTCAGCCTCATTAACTGTTACACACGACTGGCTACAGCAGCTTGAAATGGGCAACGAAATGTGTTCCATTTTCTTCGATCTGAAGAAGGCATTCAACAGCATTCTTCACTGACTCCCACTACATAGACTTGAAGGGATTTTAACAGCCCCGTAGATTGTGCAATGGATCCGAAGCTACCTTACCTACAACTAGCTCAGATCGTTGTTGGTGGTGGTGAACAGTCATCTTCTCGATCTGTCTGTTATCTTGGGGATGCCACAGGGTTCCGTTCTTGGTCATTATTGTTCATAATAATATTATTATTACAGTGTAGTCCACTTAATTCGAATTTACAAATCCACCCAAATAATTTGAATTAAAGGAAAATTTGAATTACGGCAACATCCACTTAATTCGAATTTTGCTCATATGAATGATAATTTTGAATTAAAGGGATAATAGCTACCATACATAATAATAATCTTTACATATTCAGATGCAACAACCATTTTCTTCTTCTCTGGAAGCAGACTGTCCACTCTATCTACTATTTCTAACTTACCTGATACTGCTAGCTATATAGCTACTTCTGGCTAGTGCAGCTGCATTCAGCTGCATGCAGCCATGTGATGCCCACGTGATCTATTTTCCGTATACTATATGTGCATGTCCGTATACTAGACCTTGTGCATATTCTAATTAAGCAAAAATGCCATTTCGAATTTATGTATTAGCTCTATGTGGGGAATTGGAAAGACTTCGAATTAGAAGAAAATTCGTGGTAAGCGGATTCGAATTAGGTGGGCTACACTGTATGAGGTAGCCAGCCAGATTTCCATGGGCAGTCAGCTAGATCTCATTCTTTGCGGACGATATTGCTTCTGGTATATCCATCCTCTTTGATGCAAAGTCATGATTGTATCATCCTGAATTTTTATTTTCATGTTTATTTTAGCTTTTATATTATTCATGTAACCTCTGTAGCTAGTATATGTACAGAAATACTACCTAGCTACTGATAGCTACTGAGCACAGACTATGGTCCCCAAATACTGAAGCAAGTTTGATCAATGAATCTACCGAGTTTCCGACTCCACTTAAGTCATCATTCATCATGCAATCACCTTCTAGCTATTGTCGGCTAATATATCTATACTGTATATGCGGTGGTCTGTAATGAGTTAACTGGTCCCCCAGGACCACTTGTGTCATTATAGATGGTCCCCCGGACATCCTGTGTGCGCCATAAATGGTCCCCCGCTGCAGTAAGTGGTCCCCCATATCTATGGGGTGCTGTTTGTCTCAAAACTACTTACACATTAATGCATGTTTAGCACAGGGATCGATGTTTAGCAAAGGAGTTGATATTTAGCCTTCCCGTGAAATATGAAGACACGACAGAATGCAAGGGGTAGAGCAATCCGTTTGTCTGTCGTCTGTTGTCATATCGTCGTCAGCAAGAAAACCCGAGAAAACCGCCAGATCTAGGCATCAGAGCAACTCCTAAGCACAAAGAATTCGTTAAAAAACTTGCTATATTTATGCTTTAAATAGGCCCACAAGCGTCGTAAACACCGCATTTTATTGGCCACGCCTACCGATTGCACCCTGGCTATATAGCGCAATATGCAGGTAAAGATCGTCAACAGCACAATCGACACTCCTGCAACAGGACGCAGCACGCAAGGTATTTGCTCTATAGAACTCAAGTGCATTGTTATGAATGACACTGATATTGATACTTATCATTTGAAGTGTTGCACACCTAGTTCCACTGCTAAATGGGGGGACCACTTACGTTTGAGGGGGACCACTTACCACGACATAAGTTGACCTTAGTCTCGTGCCCAACCCCCTTTCTCGCGCGTGCATGAAGGGGGCTGGGCACGAGACTAAGTTGTCCTAGGGGGACAACTTGTGGAAACACAACTAGTCCTGGGGGACTACCTATGGCAACACATGTTGTATATAAACCAGGGTCTCATCCAGTTGATGGTGTATGTGGGGGGGGGGGGGGGGGGGGGGGACGAGGGAAAGAGGGAAAGCTTCCCCCTAAGTATTTGATTTTAGTTAAGCATCATAATAAATCATAAAGCTAGCTAGCTACATCCCAAGGAAATTGGTGCAATACACTCAATTATCACACTTCCACCTGAAAGTTTGTCGCTAGATGAAACCCGCTATAAACGTATGGTGGTAGTATTGATTTTGTACATAATATTATTTGTTATAAAAATTTTATGGGAGGTCTAGCGTTGCTCTCATCTAATATCCCACTACATGCATGCATGCACCCACTTACCAACATGTTCTCAATCAATGATTATAATTGGGTATTGGGAAATAGCACACTATCACAATGCATACAAATAGCTACATAAAACGGCTAGCAAGAATAAGTTTGTAGCTATATGGGCCAATGAAACCATAACTGTGTACCAGATCTAGTCTGTAGCTACACATTTTTAGGGTATGCGGCCAACTATATATTTTATAATAATATTATTATACCTATGGGAAAAGCCCGGAAAGAAAAATAATTACAACATCCCTGGTAACAAAAATGGGGTGGGGGTTTTTGTCCATTTAGAGAGTGCCAGGTCTAAGTAGCTAGGTCTGCATAATCATTAATGTTATGATAGCTATAGCTACTCAAATAAAAATACTGAGACTTGGGGTAATAAATTAACTGGGATAGCTATAAACACGTTATATATTATTTTGTCCTTTTCTATATAAGACTCAAAAATATGCCCTAAAATACAACTTTTCAAAATTACCACTATTAAACTTAAGTCAATTTCTTGAGGGTTTTTAGTTGGGACAATAAAATATTGGCCCCGGGTTCCAGATTTTCCATTTTCAATATTAGTCTAATTTCTTGAATCAAACATTTGTTTTATCACAATTCTGTGAGAGTGAGTTGTTGTGGTATGCTTTAAACTTTGAGTTGTATGCAGCCTAAGTTGAATAATAACTAACACCTGTCTCAAATTTGAGTGGATGATGCACTCTGGTAGCGGCACCATGGAGACTTGGAGGCAACAAAGAACTCAAATTTGAGTATCGATGTGAACATGCATGCAGTAAGGGACTCAAATTTGAGACATGCATGCAGTAACGGACTCAAATTTGAGTACCAACGTGGACATGCATGCACTACAGGGACTCAAATTTGAGTACTGACGTGGACATGCACACAGTAATGGACTCAAATTTGAGTACCAATGTGGATATGTATGCACTAGGGACTCAAATTTGAGTACTGATGTGGACATGCACACAGTAATGGACTCAAATTTGAGTACCAAGGTGAAATGCACGCAGTAAGGGAGAGTATCATGCTACTGTTGCTCCCAGGATAACAGTAAATTTTTACAAATGTCACTCAAAGATTTACAGTTTTTGTTTACACAGGCTACAGCATCTCAAAAATTAACCTCTAAATTGCCACAAGACTCAAGAAATTTATCAACTCGGGTCTCAAGTTTGAGTACCTATACACAAATTAATGTGCAAAGTGTGTACATGCCACATGCAATTTAGCTACTGGTTATCACTTATTATGCAGGGATCAGAAGCAATCATAATGTTTAAACGATTTTGAACAAAATGGTGTAAGTTTTATACCATTATAGCAGCATTATATGATGATATGGTGCACCTGTTTATTGCAACACTTCTAAAACTTAATGATGAGAAGACTTAGGAAACATATAATCTAGATCTGCAGCATCAGCTGGACTGTGGATTTGATTCCATCCTCATCTATATAGGCTTGCCGTGGCAGTGGTATGCGCGACAAATTGTAGTCATATGAAATTTTGAGGGTCAATAAACACAGTACAGATACTAGCTATAGCCTCGAGCTCGCGTGCCAGCCCCTCTTTTTTGCATAGGAGGAGCCTGAGACTAGGACAGACTCAGTTCTCAGTGTCACTGTGGAGTCAGTTCTCGTGCGCACAAAGGTAAATTACGGTAAAGGCCCACAAAAACGCTATAAATTTAATATAGGCAATGCAGGATTTGTACCAATATTACTTGTCATTTGTTTAATGAGCCGATCATCATCATTCAAATCACCGTTGGTGCCGCGTTCGTTCCAGCGGAAACCAGTGAGCTGCCTATCCCCGGTTAGCATCTTGTCCTCAGGCTGAGACTGAGTGGAGAATGTCATGCCGCCGGTATGGATAGCGCTGCACGTTCCCCTCACAATAGTATTCAAGTCCAAGTGCAGTCAATGAAGCATGTCACGGTGATCGATAAGCTCGAGAGCAGCTCAGAGTCGACTCGGTGAGTTCAGGTAGCCCGGAGTCGCTCGCTAAAGATGGTTAGCTTCTTCCTGCTCGTCTTGTATTTGGCCGCGGTGATCGGACTGGCGGAGCCGCGGAGACTTGGAGAGGCTGACTCATCCTCTTCTTCTTCTTCGCTGCTCTCTTCCCCAGCGTTACTCACTCCACCATAGCACTGAAAATGCAGCTGTTGCAATTTTGAATTACACGTGCGCATGCGCAGTGTTTGTCCCACCCATTATACTATCATACGGGTGTCACGTGTCCCTTGATGCTCTGCAGCTGCAGCTAGTTTTCAAATAATGGAGAATCATATCTGAGACGATTTTGAGTCTCTCTAGCAAGATACCCAAGCCTGGACGAGGCTAGAACTGATAGACTGAGAGTATCCTTGACGGTAAGTTGGATATAAATATGCTAGGTTATAAAGTCATAGCTATCATGTACTTACTGAAAGGCCTTTCAACGACTCGGACATTGTAGCTACTAGACATGTATTCTTTTACATATACTGGATACATTATTATCTACTTTGTCAAATTTGTAGTAAAGTAGCTACTCACTATTAGCTACACTGGTTATGAATTCATAGGCATGCAACAGCATAAAATTTTCAAGTGATTATCTCTGCAAAGTGGAGCCTAAAAATTTAATACTAGCATTATTTTCTAATGCTTATAAAAGCATAATATTAGACGTCTATATGCCTCAACATTATGCCAGCCATTCCTTAACCATCACAAATACGATTGATTGTGGCACATTGCCATTGGACTAATGTATACAATAGCTATATACATACCAGCATCTCGGACAACATTTCAAACTCATCTTATTGCATGCCAATGTGTAAGCTTACTCCAACTCAGTAGTGACACTCATAATGTATGCATGCTACAGTACAATTTTACTCCAGTGTATTTATGCTGCAATTGTACATTTCTCTGCTGCAGATTAGTTATCTGTACACTGTGATTAGACAAGTGGCGTCCAATAAAGAGCAAATGGAGCTTGTCCATATCGTACGTAATTCTCAAGATGGTTTCTGAGTCAGTATACAGTCAATGATTGCTCTGCTCATGCACCGACACTCGATCTATAACCTGTGTTGAAATAATATCTCCATGGGCTGTCACACTTCAAATTTAAACATCCATGGAATCATGCCACATGATTAACTCCTGAATAGTTATGCATTGCAACACTGAATTCAGTCATCCAAGATCTGTGTACAGCATATACACCACATGGTAAGTATATTATTGATGCAATATTATAGCATGCCATTCATAGCTTCATTATATATACTTTAAAGCTTCCCTGCAAAATATGATCAATCTGCTATGGAGAATCATGGCCATTGTATCTCTAACTCAAGTCATCAAGCAAGAATCATCTTTGTCATTACATCAAAGAGTATAGTATACTATTACATAACAATAACCGTCTTAACTGTATTATTGCACAATGTCATGCATTCATGCACAAACGTTCTTACAGTATGTAGCTATATACACTGCGCTTAGTAACTAATGTTTTTGTTCATCAATAATAATATTATAGTGCATTTTTACTGCCCAGCCACACAGTATGTGCACATTAGGACTCAAATTTGAGTAATGCAAACAAATTGTAGTATGTCCTTTAGACCATAGGGACTCAAATTTGAGAGTACAATACGAGCCTACTACTCAAATTTGAGACCAATCTGTTTTTCGTACCATTTGAATGTGGTTATGTGTCTAACTTGGGCCTCAAATTTGAGAGGTGAATTTCTGCCAAACGTATTTCTCAAGGCTTATCAGAGAGTAAGTTCTCAAATTTGAGCAAGAAGTGTTACTTTATATTGGCTACCTTTAACTTGGGACTCAAATTTAAGAACTATAATTTTTCCAAATGCACTTATCAGAGAGGTAAGTTCTCAAATTTGAGACAGAGGTGTTACTTTGTATTGATTACTGCATACTCTACTTTCAACATTGGCCTTTCCCACGTAACTTGCTATTTAGTATAGCACTGATTTTTAGGTACAGGTTTTTATCACTGCAAAAAATTGTACAAATCCTTGAGCACAGCTTCCTATTATTGCAATTTCTTTGAGGGGTACTCACAAATATAGGTATATTTCAATATGTCTCAGAAGAGGGTCTCTCTATATAGGTTAATTTCTTGAGTAAATCTCTCAAATATTTAGGAAATTTTTCAAAAAAAATAACATAGAAAAGGACAAAATTGTATATAATGTGTTTATATAGAATCTCGCCATAAAAGAATATTTTCCTTCTAGCGTTCAAACGATTTACTCGCGATCAACAACTGGTGGTAAAGTACGCCAATTTATTAATCATGTGTAGCACATAATGACCCGCACAAAACAGTGATAGCTAGTAAGCTTACAACGGTTGTTTATTATCTACTAAATGGATTTTATTCCATGTTTATAGCACGTACAGACCCCGAGTTACAATTCAGAATGTCTTGCACGGTTGAGAGTTGATATACGTTAATACATTGCTATTAAAGAGTACAAGCGACTAGCGCCCCCCCCCCCCTTGAGATTGAAGGGTGTGGTTAGCGAGACTAGCGTTCACAATTAGCTATTAAGGTACCATTAAATTGCGTGGGCATGAGGTGGGGGATATGACACCTAAACCACATCAAAGTCATTAGTGAGATGCATGTTGTGTAACCACGCCCTTTTAATTGCACAGGTCTCAGGGGTGTGGCTGCTAGAGCCGGAAGTGTTCATTTAATATCCTCCATGGACCGGAAGCCGAGCCGGAAGGGAGGGGCCAGGTCACGCCCAAAACAGCACCACCCTATGCCTCAAGGACCACCATTCTCAATCAAGTGCCTACTGGCCACCGGATGTCCACTGGAAGCCCACAATCAATCCCACACAGCTTCCTCAAAGCCAACACACACAAACACTTGGAGACCGTTCTGCCACACCGCCCACACAAGAGCTCACCTCATTTCCTGTGTGGGCGGAGTAACAACACGTCATCGCAACCACATCCGCTTCAAACCATCGTCAGCTTCCGTCCAGCCGTACGGTCCCCTCGATCGCACCGGCGTACAGTGCCTCATTAACTGACATGGCCTCACCTTTGACCTCCTGCCACGCCTACAAAGCCTCATGGCCGAGTTCAAAGGTCACCACCGCATCCGGGACACGCCCACCTATCGCCGCGGCCAAGTCCCAGGCCCCGATATCCAAGCACTGGCCCGTGAAGCCACGCCCATTCGGAAGCAATAAAACCTGCATTAACACACACGCACACACTCCACACAGTGCCAGGAACACGCCCACATGCTTAATTAGGCCTAATTAGCTTCAAGGGGACCACACACTAAGCAGAAAAAATGGTCCGAAAACCACCTCACAGTCGAGCTGGATGCATAGTAGAGCCATACAATGCAAGCAGGCATGCAAATACCCATATATACAATATTTGGTAAAGGGTCGCCAACGTACCCCGCGCGCCCGTAATTCTTTTATGGGCAAACATTGCAAGTGAATGGCTTCCTATACAAACATATGGGAAAACTTCTAAGTGCCATAACTTTAGGGGGCTTGTCCAAAGTCCGTGTGGAAAAATTAACGTCATTGTGACATTAACTTTTTACCCCCGTCCCCCCTTCCTCTTAGCGTCACAGCAGTTCGGTTAGCCACGCCCCTTTTTGCGAGTCCCGCCCACTTTTCTAGCAATGCAATTGCATAACGTCATGGACTAAGACCCCTCCCCCCCTAACGTCATAATGATGCTAATTTTTCCACAAGGATTTTGGACAAGCCCCCTTAATTCTAAGGTGTGAATCAAAATTCCCTGCCATCAAAATTCTAGTTTTGACCCATTCTGCGTGCCCATGTAAAAATTATCCCTCCAAGTGCTCCCAAACCCCCCATGAATTAGATTATTTAATTATTTAAATTTGCTTTTTTTTTCTACTTAGTGTGTAATTAGTGTGTAACAAGGGGACCACACACTAAGCAGAAAAAATGGTCCGAAAACCACCTCACAGTCGAGCTGGATGCATAGTAGAGCCATACAATGCAAGCATTGCCAAATAGCCATATATACAATGTTTGGTAAAGGGTCGTCAACGTACCCCGCGCGCCCGTAATTTTTTTTATGTGCAAACATTGCAAGTGAATGGCTTCCTATACAAACATATGGGAATACTTCAAAGTGCCATAACTTTAATTCTAAGGTGTGAATCAAAATTCCCTGCCATCAAAATTCTAGTTTTGACCCATTCTGTGTGCCCATGTAAAAAAATATCTCCCCAAGTGCTCCCAAGTCCTCAGGTAATTACATTAATTATTTAAATTTTTTTCCCTACTTAGTGTGTAACAAGGGGACCACACACTAAGCAGAAAAAAATGGTCCAAAACCACCACACAGTCGAGCTGGATGCATAGTAGAGCCATACAGTGCAAGCAGGCATCAAAATAGCCATAATATGTACAATGTTTGGTAAAAGGTCGTCAACGTACCCCGCGCACCCGTAATTTTTCTTATGGGCAAACATTGCAAGTGCATGGCTTCCTATACAAACATATGGGAATACTTCAAAGTGCCATAACTTTAGTCTAAAGTGTGAATCAAAATTCCCTGCCATCAAAATTCTAGTTTTGACCCATTCTGTGTGCCCATGAAAAAAATATCTCCCCAAGTGCTCCCAAGTCCTCAGGGAATTACATTAATTATTTAAATTTTTTTTCTACTTAGTGTGTAACAAGGGGACCACACACTAAGCAGAAAAAAATGGTCCAAAACCACCACACAGTCGAGCTAGATGCATAGTAGAGCCATACAGTGCAAGCAGGCATCAAAATAGCCATATGTACAATGTTTGGTAAAGGGTCGTCAACGTACCCCGCGCACCCGTAATTTTTTTATGGGCAAACATTGCAAGTGCATGGCTTCCTATACAAACATATGGGGATACTTCAAAGGGCCGTAACTTTAATTCTAAGGTGTCAATCAAAATTTTCTCATGTCAAATCTCGTGTTTTGACCCATTCTGCGTGCCCATATAAAAATTATCTCCCCAAGTGCTCCCATCCCTCCAAACATTATTTACTGCAACGAAATCTTTTTTTTTTCTACTTAGTGTGTAACAAGGGGACCAAACACTAAGCAGAAAAAAAATGGTCTGAAAACCACCACACAGTCGAGCTGGATGCATAGTAGAGCCATACAATGCAAGCAGGCACCCAAACAGCAATATGCACAATGTTCGGTAAAGGGTCGTCAACGTACGCCGCGCGCCCGTAAATTTTTTTCGCGTGTCCATAACATTTTTTTGGCAAACATTGCAAGTGAATGGCTTCCTATACAAACTTCAAAGAGCCATAACTTTAATTCTAGGGTGTGAATCAAAAAAGTCTCTCGATCAGAGTTCGTAATTTGAACCATTCTGCGTGCCCATATAAAACTTACGGTCCCAACCGCTCCCCAGAGTCCCAATAATGGAAATCTTTTTTTTTTCTACTTAGTGTGTAACAAGGAGACCACACACTAAGCAGAAAAAATTTATCCCAAAACCACCACATAGTTGAGCTGGATGCATAGTAGAGCCATACAATGCAATCAGGCAGCCTATACATCAATTTTGACCCAAGTGGGTAATGGCCGCCACGTTGATGTGCGCGCGTGGCTCCGCCCCTCACGTAGCGCGTCGGCAGAAAACATTGCAAATGCATGGCTTCCTATAGAAACATATGAGATTACTTCAAAGGGCCGTAACTTTAATTCTAAGGTGTGAATCTAAATTCCCCAAGATCAAATCTTTAGTTTCGACTCATTTTGCATGCCCATATAAAAATTGTGGCATAATATGCTTTATAGACCCCTAAGACTTTCTTCTTCCCTATTCCTTTTTTCTTTTTTTCAAGGCGACCTGACAGAAAAAAAAATTGTCCAAAACCACCACATAGTTAAGCTGGATGCCATACAATGCAAGCAGGCACCCTATACTCCAATTCTGACCAAAGTAGGTAAAGGTCGTCACGTTTGTGTGCGTGCGCCTAACTGGGATTCCCCGATTGGGATCCCGTTATGTACAGAGATCCTACGAGAACTTAGAAAAATTTCAACAAGTGAAAAGAAAAAAAAACAATAAGCATAAAGCGAGATTCGAACCTGCTACATTCTGTTCCACACACAAGAGCCCCAACCACTACACTAGCTACCGCTGTTGTCGCTGCTGCCAATCATTATTTCCCCCCTTTCATAGACAAACCCTAGAGACTAACCCTGCTAACCATTGGCAACCCATCCCCAACCCCCCAGCCCCCCTCATCCATACCGCGTATATTATTATACATTATACACGCGCGTGATTGCGTCATAACCACGCGCCAATAATCTAATTAGGATCTCTGTACATAACGATTTCGGTTTTTCACGTAGCGCGTGGGCGGAAAACATTGCAAACGCATGGCTTCCCTATACAAACATATGGGAAAACTTCGAAGGGCCATAACTTCAATTCAAAGGCGTGAATCAAAATTTTTTCAAGTCAAATCTCTAGTTTCGACCCATTCTGCGTGCCCATGTGAAAATTATGTCCCCAAGTACTCCCAAACCCCCCATGAATTAGATTATTTATTTAATTATTTAAATTTTTTTTTTTTTCAAGGCGACCTGAACACTAAGCAGAAAAAAAATTGTCCAAAACCACCACATAGTTGTGCTGGATGCTTAGTAGAGCCATACAATGCAAGCAGGTACTCTATACTCCAATTTTGACCAAAATAGGTAAAGGTCGTCACGTTTGTGTGCGCGCGCCTAACGGGGATTCCCCGTTTTTCACGTAGCGCGTGGGCGGAAAACATTGCAAACGCATGGCTTCCCTGTACAAACATATGGGGAAACTTCAAAGGGCCGTAACTTTAATTCTAAGGCATGAATCAAAAATCTGTCTGGTCAAATCTCTAGTTTTGACCCATTCTGCGTGCCCATGTAAAAATTGTCCCCCCAAGTACTCCCAAACCCCACCATGAATTAGATTATTTATTTATTTAAATCTTTTTTCAAGCTACCGTGCACACTAAGCAGAAAAAAAAAAAAAACTGCGGCACATAAGTATACGTACCTGCATCGTATAGGTTCGCACAAACTAATATGCACTTAGGCTTACTTTACATTGATTGTTTACAATGCAGATACATACACTGCAATACTTTATGTACATTTGGTATGTATTACTATGGTAACAACATCTAATGTCACTAAAACCATTCTTCAGTAGAGTAGAGCATCCATGGTCAAGTCATGTTCAAAACAGCTACCCTAGCCCACAATATTTTAATCAGTGTACAGTGCCTGTACGATTTAGCATTGGTATACCATAGTAACAATACCAAGAGTTCCTTTAATGATTTCCACCCGCTCTAACTGTGCCGCAGGCGCAGTTAGAGCTTGCTGGAAATCGTCTAAGGAGCTACCATGCAACACTAAGCACAAAAAGTTCCACATAATTAGCAACATGCATGTATATAATATTCACACGCTACAGTATAATAATATTATTATAGTCATCCCAAGTATTACTGTAAAAAATTGTCCAGAAACCACCACATACTGAGTTGAGCTGGATGCCCATACAATCGGAAACAAGGCCGTCTATGCTCCTAATAGAGCCTAGAAAACTCAGAGTATATGATCAGTGTTGAGAGGTTCAGTACCAGTGGCCACTGCAATACGTTACTTCCTACTAGTACTCAAGATCACCACAGCACACACACAAGGCTAGGGGAAGAGGTTCAGTACCTGTGGCCACTGCAACACGTTACTTTGTACTAGTACTCAAGATCACCACAGCCGGAGCACACACAAGGTTAGGGGAAAAGCACAAAACAATTTTAGTTATGTTTCTCAACTAGCCGTACTTTCCCACACATTCACACATACATCATATCAAAACATTTTGTCAAATTTGCCCATACAACTGATAATTACAAGTACAAACCACTACTACAGTATGGCTTGTATTAGCGTCTATGGCAATAGAGCTTCATTTTTCGACATATCTTGCACATAAATTTTATTTTGCCCGAAAATCTCTTTAGTATGGTCGGAATCATGTTCTCTGATCCTTCCTCTTTCTTCTGGTACCTCACATGAAGGGCTCCATAGCCTGCAACACAGTGTTAATTCACCGCGAAGTGCATGCGATCCGGACTTTTCTCCTATACTTTTGTATTAGCCTGTGGTAGGACACTTCTAAATATCAATATTACTTTTTTGGGCAAGGGGATACCCCACCAGTACGCATGCCAATGACATCATAGGAAGTTCAGCTTTCATTTGATGCCCACCATAAGTGTTTTGAATCGTAAGTTACGGGTGTTTTTTTGGAAAACGCTTACCTGCCATATGTTTGTACAGTCTTGTATGAAAAAATTTTGCGGGCGGATGACGCCACAGCCAATTACAGCCAATTATCATCCGTAGATTTTTACAAGATAAGGCTAAGGTAAGATTTGACAACTGCCATAGGCATGTTTTGATATGTAATGCAAAACTATAGCTGTATTACCCCACCTACCTACCTGTCAGCAAAAACGGGAGAGTTACTGTTGTGACTGATTCCTCATCCATTCAGCAACTCTCTGGATACAATACCAGCTCCATGGTAGCCTATGCATGTACTGGACTAGCGATTTTCTAAATAACGCACACCGGGACTCAAAACATTGCAAACACATGGCTTCCCTGTACAAACATATGGGTAAACTTTATAGGGCTGTAACTTTAAATTTAAGACATGAATCAAAATTCCCCAGGGTCAAATCTCTAGTTTCGACCCATTCTGCGTGCCCATGTAAAAAGTATCTCCCCAGGTGCTCCCAGTTCCCCCACGAATTATTATATTTTCTTTTTTTCTACTTAGTGTGTAATATTTTTCTACTTAGTGTTTAACAAGAACACCTGCATCCAAATTAGAAAAATATTGGCCTTGTCCCCAGGCTCCCCGATCTTTTTCAACGCACGCGTTGAAAAAGATTGGGGAGCCTGGGGAAGAGGCTAGAAAAATATCAGCAATGCCACAGTAATTTGCATTGTTATGTAGTGCATAGCTATTCGGAAGTGGTCGTCAGTAGTAAAAACGCCGGTGTCATAGCGGATTTGTTCCGGCGCGAAAACGTTCCGGGGGAACATATTCGCTAGCGGATACGTTCCCCCGGAAGATATCCGCTAGCGTAAATATGTTCCGCCCGGAATATTTCCGCTCGCGCGTAAATGTTCCAGGCTGCGTAAACGTTCCGCCTCTGTAAATGAACGTGTACAATCAAAATCTGATGATATTAATCCATTGTAGGATGTCTGAACTCAAGGTGTATCGATGATATAGTGTAGTAAGTAGAAGACTCGCTAGCAGCTTGATATTCACAGGTCATCTCTTTCCCAGAACGATTGTGGTAAGTGATCGTCAACTACACTGGAACAGCACGTTGATGAAGGACTATCGGGCAGTACAAGATAGAACACAACCATACATGCAGGAGCGCGTAATTGCACAACTAAGATAATACTATGATTTGCTATTAAAGATCCCCTTTATTGACAATAATAGGCACCACGAAAAATGGGCGTGGCAAATAAAGAAGTTCGCCCCACACATATTGAATATTATTATAAGAATGCATGCAAAGACGTAACTTTCTTCTGCTTGTGCCCATGCAGCCCCTGTAGCTATCATATATAATCTGAAAGCGGGAAGTAGTAGATAGCTGAACATAGCCTAGAAATTTTCAGCCATCGCCAATGTTCTATACCGAGATTTCTATCAAAGCACGATACCCGGAACGAATCCGCTGATTTCCTAGAAAACCGGAACAATTCCGCTAGCGTATACGTTCCCCCGGAACAAATTCGCGAGCCGGAACAAATCCGCTGTGACACCGGCACATACATAATTATGGTCGTCAGTAGTAAAAATGCATAAATTCACTACACGCACTTTAATACGCGCTTCTACTACTTATGCACCTATCAATGGTATGCCCCAGTATCCCCCTCCCGCTCCGAGTAGGGGCATACTAGGGGATTTGACAATGATCATTTCAATTGCCCCAGGGTCGGAGCAATATTTGAAGTCAAATCCCCTATTCAGTACCTAGTATATCCTAGGGGAACATAGGGGATTTGATTGCCTTCATGCTGGTTCTGTTGTGACATGGCAATCATAGTCTCGTGAGCCACATCCTCTAGTTTACAAATAGTTTATGTCAATGTGCACGGAAAAGTCAAATGCCCCACCCTAGGTCCAGCTTCTTCTGTAAAAACCCCTTGGTACCCCTTGGTTTTGCGCGGGAGGGGGATAGTGGGGCATGCCATTGACAGGTGCATTACGACCATTTCCGCGTCTGTGTACCACATGCTTCTGAGTCAGCAGTTTTTCACAAGGTTAGTAAAAATTAATTTCTAGCCAGCCGATTGTAGCTGGTGGCGTTGGAGTATATAGCGATTGGTCCACACTCTACAAAATTAATGAGAGTTTCAGGGTGGTAACAGTTATGCTGGTATGATTATTGTCGGCCGATACTACCAACGCTACAGCTGGAGAGCGATCGGGCTTCTCACAGCGCAACTCTGCCATGACGGTTGAGCTAGCTGCTACAGCCACACTACCTACAGCAAGCGAATGCTAGCTAGCCTTGAGTCCAGGCTCCAGAGAGCCCAAGTTTTAACTCTGGTTTTCAATACAGCTACTAGGCGGCAGCCCATAATAGTGGTTGCAATCATAGGCTATGCATGCATGTATGTATGCACGCGCCTTGCCATGACATGGCAGTTCATACATAATATAATTATTGTACATGTATATTCACATACTGGTAGCTATAGTGTGCAGCAGTACATGCATGAACAATCACATCATGTTATGTGTATGTATGTGGTGAGTATCAGGGGCGGATCCAAGGGGGGGCTCCGGGGGCTCGTGCCCCCCCCCCCCCCCCCGAGCTCCCTAGGCCCTGCCACTCGCCTGTGCTTATTACGGTAATGGTCGCCTAAGTAACTAGTAACGTACTAGGCCCCTCCTTAGTTTGCCACGTGCCACACAGACTATAGCACTATAGAGAAGACGTGCCGGATCGAAATGCTGCCCCAAAATTAAAGAAACCGCGAAGGCTATCAGATTTCTATTCGACAATAGGTAAGTATTTTCAATGTTATAAATAAATGAGGTCATTAGCTAGAAGTAAGAAAATAATAATGATTATGTCAGAACGTTAAACGGTCAATAATTTTCCTTGGGGATCATGCATCTTCCAGACCCAGTCTGCAGTGGCCTTATTTGTGCACCCCCCTCTTGATTTTTCTGGATCCGCCCCTGAGTATAGTATTGCAGTGATGTCACAGGGCGTTCTTGAATGGCTTTGTAACATCATCAGCATATAAATAGCTATAAAAGCTAGCCGAGTTATATATTGAAAGTGAAATCCAAGTACTAGATACAGTCTGAGTCTCCCAACATCTGTGCATGCTTTGATCGTTTCGGGCTGATTCTATCTTTAAATATGAGCTCCTCAAAATATACACGAATTAATGTAGCTCTTATGGGAGACAGCGTCAAAACGTGGAATATCTCGACCTTAAGGTGAAAGTGAAAGTTTCTGTATGATTGATTTATAGCCAATGTGGATAGTTACTAAATGAAAGAATGGTTGCTATTCAGTGGCGCTGGTAACTAAGCAAACATTAGATTTTTGGAATTTTGTGTGAATTACATTATATTACATTCATGGTAGTATTTTTCTACTTTGGATGTAACTACTTAGCTAGTGTTTAACTACTTAGTGTGTCATTTTTTTTAAGTCGCGGTTGATAGTTAAGAAAGAATGCTTTGATCTTGCTTTGATGTGGGCAATTACCGGCCTTTTCTTCAGGAGCCACTTTCAGTCACTAATTACACGCGCATAATCATCCCTAGCCGATTCTAGACACGCCCACCTTTGACCAAAAGCACTCGTATGGCCTCTTCGGCCACGCCCCTTCACGATTCGCTAATTGAATTAGCCAATCCTGACGCTCACGCCCACGCAATTAAATGGTACCTTAATGTCTTGTCTCGGAGGTGTTATCTAGCCTATTATTGTACGCTTGGCGCTAATGTATGCAGATAAAATCATATTAAATAGAATTGTAATGAACATTACTACACGCGTACGTCTCCAACAACGCAAATCTGTGAGCATATGTTGTACATAGACTTCTTATGATATAGTGTCTACAATGTATGTTTGTCTAGATACTGGATTTAGGGCTGCATCATGAAGCGCATGTGCATAATATTGTGTAGTTCCCAGGCAGGTATAGGTCGTCAATCTATAGTACATGATCATGTCCCGAGTGATAGTTGGTCAACATACTTGATATAGATAAATAGTGACTAGGAAGCTTAACAATCTGTACCGTCACCTGACATATCTATGCTGTGAGGGAGATCTAAGATGTCTAAATTGCTAAGAAGTGAGTTTGTAGTTGGTACATTGTAGAAAATAAGCTTTTGGATTAATAAAAAGCTGTAGATTTAATATACATTACTGAGACATGTCTATAGAGTCTGAGGGGAGTATGTATTTAAATATGAGAGTGCATATAAGAAGGTCAGTGCACTTTTGCATAGTGATCAAGACGATCATTACCTTTTGCGTATATCTGAGTACAAGATGTCTATGAATGATTGCGAGTATGTGGTGTACTACAATGTACGACTACGCTAGTGTTAAAAATAAGCAAGTGTATATCTAAATTGGGCTTTTCCATTTTACAAGCGAATACCCCCTATTGAGGAGAAAATTATGAAATAACCCCTCAGGAACTAATTAACTTGTCTGGACAAACAATGTTTGCCCTATACCAGAGTGTTCACCTACGTCCAAGCTGTACCTTGTTCCCTTGTTCCCCAGTTGTGCAGAGGAACTAGGTCCATCTCGGGATAAGCAAGGATGCCATATACCCGTGTGTATACCTACGTCCAAGCTGTGCCTTGTTCCCCAGTTGTACAGAGGAAATAGGTCCATCTCAGGATAAGTAAGGTTGCCATATTATACTGGTGTGTATACCTACATGTACGTCCAAGCTGTACCTTGTTCCCCAGTTATACAGAGGAACTAGGTCCATCTCAGGATAAGCAAGAATGCCATATACCCGTGTGTATACCTACGTCCAAGCTGTACCTTGTCCCCCAGTTGTACAGAGGAACTAGGTCCATCTCAGGATAAGTAAGGTTGCCATATTATACTGGTGTGTATACCTACATGTGCGTCCAAGCTGTACCTTGTTCCCCAGTTGTACAGAGGAACTAGGTCCATCTCAGGATAAGCAAGAATGCCATATACCCGTGTGTATACCTACGTCCAAGCTGTGCCTTGTTCCCCAGTTGTACAGAGGAACTAGGTCCATCTCAGGATAAGTAAGGTTGCCATATTATACTGGTGTGTATACCTACATGTACGTCCAAGCTGTACCTTGTTCCCCAGTTGTACAGAGGAACTAGGTCCATCTCAGGATAAGCAAGAATGCCATATACCCGTGTGTATACCTACGTCCAAGCTGTGCCTTGTTCCCCAGTTGTACAGAGGAACTAGGTCCATCTCGGGATAAGCAAGGTTGCCATATTATACCCGTGTGTATACATGTACCTACGTCCAAGCTGTACCTTGTTCCCTTGTTCCCCAGTTGTACAGAGGAACTAGGTCCATCTCAGGATAAGCAAGGTTGCCATATTATACCGGTGTGTATACCTACGTCCAAGCTGTAAGGGAGGTGATGAGTGTATGGGTATGACCAATGATGTGAGAGTGAGCACTGCAAATGGGTGATGGGAGGGTGTATGATGTGAGGAGTACAAGATATGAGTGGTATGAGGATTTATAGCCTGGGGAGCAATGTGAATGGGAGTACAAGACGTGAGTGGTGTGAGGGGTTAGCCCGGGGAGCGAGGTATACAAGACGTGAGTGATGTGAGGGGTTAGCCCGGGGAGTGGGGTGTACAAGCAATTAAGACGTGAGTGGTGTGAGGGGGTTAGCCCGGGGAGCGGGGTGTACAAGCAAGACATGAGTGGTGTGAGGGGGTAAGCCCACGGAGCGGGGTGTGCAAGACGTGAGTGATATGTGAGGGGTTAGCCTGGGGGGCGGGATGGGCAAGACGTGAGTAGTGTGAGGGGGTTAGCCCGGGGAGCGGGGTGTACAAGGTGTGAAGCTATAAGTCCAGGGATCCCCGGAGCGGGAGTACAAGTGAGTGTACATGTAGACCTGTTAATGTAGTGTACATGTATATTATGTGGATGTACATGCATGTATACATGTACCTGTAGGGAGGTAGCTCCTTATGTATTATGTAGAAGTGGTGTTACTTATTGGGATGGGTAGACTCAGTAGAATACAGTTTAGGAGGTTTGAACATGATTTAATTAGATGACCTCAGGCCTTGATCAGGAGAACCCTGGTATATCAAGGAGAAGGCTACTAAATATAGAGTCCTCCTGTGTTCTAAATTACAAAGAAACCTCTTAAACAGTTTCTAATGGGCAAGTGGAAACGGAGGAACTGGAAAGCTGGAACGGAAAGCTGAAGCGGAAAGTGGAAAGCGGAAGGCTGATTAGCGGAAAGCGGAAAGGGTCGGCATACCTATGTGCGCATGCGCATGGAGTGTGGATAAAGCCGTCAGTCGCAAGCATTCAGTGTTGTGGGTATCCCGTGCGGCAACAAAACGCACCTTAATTGTAGCGGCATGCAACCATCAATGTAAATTGTTCAGAAGTGAATGTTCGAGTCATGATTTCTTAATTTTTGATAAGGCTTTATTGGGTATTCGTCTGGCGGGCGGTGAAGGGGCTTGCCCGCTATAATAGACTTTCCGAGGCTCTTTCAATTGCGACATGTAGAATAAAATATTATAGATATCTAGGCTTAGGCATTTATTCATAGATGAAGAATAACGTACAGTAGTCTCGTCTCTAGTGGGTCTGGGGACAAGACTAGGAAATTTTTCACGTCGAGGTCTTAAACCGCGACAATAAGTGTATTAATATTGCGCGCGAAAATTAAATCAATATTTCACAACCTTAGCGAAATTTCCATGCTTTAACAGGTACTGAGATACATAAAACCACAGTATAAGAGAAACAGTGTACATGCACACCAACCACAATTATTGAGAATGATCACTGAGACATACCATACCATAATTATTTTTACTATGACGTACTGCCGCACAGATTAAAGCTGGGTGATGGAATAAGTATTGATGCAGAAACATTATACTGATATACACAAAAAAAGCATATACACACCGAATGAATTATTAAGATTATTCACTTATTCAGAAAGGATAGTCCGAATTCATTTAAGAGGTGAGTCAGGTGAACTGCAGACAGTTTGCCTCTCACTTCTCCACTTACTTTCACATGTGTAGTGGGGTTGAAGGTACCGTATTTCTGGGTAACACACCCTACTGAAGGCATGGTAGTACACGTTTCTCAAGTCTGAAGACAACTGATGCATGCCAGTGTGGGGATTTTCGAAAATTACATATTCTTTGTGTTGTAGACAGAGATCATATGGTGGCTGTTTTGGTTTTCCATCCACACCACGAAGGTTGCGCTGACCACATCCACTACATCGAGAAATATTACCCTTCACAAACTCTCCACAGGTGCACTGTGAAGAGTAGTCAGCATTGGGGCATACACAACACTTGCACTTGGCGAATGAGACATTGAAACATGCTGCATCAGAGTTCCAGTGGATACCAATGGAGGAGGAAGGCATGAAGGCTGACTGAGATACGACACAAGTAGATCAAGTGATGAGGATACAGCCTGGGCAGAGTAGAGTGTACATGGTGGGGGAGGATCGATGGTTGACATGTGTCACCAGTGGATCAGTACTAATTGTTGTGGATGTAGTTCTGGCAGGGTAGAGCGCTGGTGGAGGACGATGACTCTCTTCCATATCTGGTAATGCAGAAGCAGGTAAGTTGCTCATAGTAACTGCAGGCTTTGGTTTTATCCTTGGTGTCAGATCATTAGCTTGCCAAAGTATCACCTTGATGCGTTTTGCTGAGGACTTCTGTGATGCCTTACGATGAGAGCTTGGCTTTTTCCCAGCACTTTTGGGCATGTTCATGTTTGCCAATACAGACAAATTAACATCACTTTTCTGCTTCAAAAGCCATTACAGGTACTGGTCCATTGAAGTCTTGTGATGAGCCACTGCCACTGTGTGAGTGCACACTTTACATGAAGAAAATAGTGCACATGACTTTTCACAGAGTATCTGCCCGCTGACTTTACATTCGACAAAATAAGGATGTTTATGCTTGTCATCTAAGCTTTTCACTAGAAATTCTAAGCCACTTGTACTCCCTGGAGATTTGCAAACATTTGAAGCATCCTCTAGCAGTTCATCTGCCTCATTCCAAATTTTGGTTGCCACATACGACGAAAGTGGCAACTGTAACAGTACATTAGTTGGGGAGTAGTAAGGAGCTGAAGTTTCTGGAAGACTTTGCAGATTATCACTAGTAACTACTTCTCGACAACAACCTGCCAGTGGAGCTGAGAAAAAGGCATTCACATGTTTTTGCTTCTGGTTTTCAATCATTTGACAAAACTTTCGTGCTTCAACTTGAAGATGCTGATACTTTTCAACGATCTGATATTCACCAATACCTGCAATAGCCCTTACGATCTCCTCCTTCTGATTTGCAATCATTGTCTGGATAGTTGCAACAAACTCGGGCAGCTCCTTTGCCTTGTACTGGGTCTGGTGCTTAATAACATTGTTCTGTGACTCGACATTATTGGTGTAAAAAGGTGCAGGAGGATTACCCAAGCCACAGCATATCCTTTGTTTTGCAATTCCATCTTGCAATATTTCATGAACCAAGCATAAAACTCCGGTGGATTGTTGTAGAGCTTTTCTCTTTCATCCCATACTTCCTTCAAACTCTCAATCAGGACTCCGAACTCTTCCTCTGTATCAGCATCCACTATTCCCGTCTGCAATTCATGATCACTTGGATTTCCAAACACATCCCGAAAAAATTCAATTCGCTCATGCTTAGGGACATGGAATTCTTTCAATTTGGAATCAAGATTTCCTCTAAAATGTAAAAAGCATCTTAGATCAGATGAATAGCTTTGTCGAAAAAAATCTGCATTGCATTACTAATGGCCTTTTCACCATCAGTACCGAAAGCTTTTAGATTACGAAGAGATGACTTTAGAGACACGAGTGAAGAGGCAAAAAAGTGGTACGTTTCAAACTTTTTTTGTTTGTGAATCATAACTGGGCCCATCATAACCGCATGGTTACCACTGGAATTGATAAGCATTGGGTGCCGGTAAGTTGTGACGGTGACATCAAAGTCGCCCAAGTTGAAGGTTGGGTCGATGCATAGAATCGTGCACTGCTCAGTGGTACAAAACCGATCTAAGTCGTTCAGAGTCCAATCACTGGCCAAAACTGTCATAGGTTCCGGTGCACAGCTGACTATCCTTACGAATGCTTCACTCTTTTTCCCCTGACTCTCCTTACACATGAGCATGACTGAGAATAGAGGATCCCGCTTTTTGTTACTATGGCCTACTTCCACATCTCTGCAACGTCGTAAATCCTTTACTTGTTGTCAGTTTCTTGGAATAGATCCTGCATTAGAAGCTGTCATAATATCTCCAGAAGCTTCACATATTGCAAACTTTGGTGTTAGATTAACTGCAACCTTTCTCAACTTTTGGAGTGTGCTCGGCATCGTACGCACATAACTAGCACCTTTTTTGGCGTTACCATGTGGGTGGGGAAGGATGGAATGTTCCTCATCGTCAAATACATACTGCACTAATGCCAAATGGAGTAATTCTTCACTGTCATCTGTAAAACAAAAGTGCATCAGTAAGTCTTGCAAGCCTGATGATATTGTTTACATACACTGCCAGCTTCACACCAGTTAAAATTATCGTATGCAATATATTATTATCTGGCAGCTTTAGCATATAAATTAAAACATATGCAGGGCTGTAGGAAGCAAAAATGTAGTGGTCAGGCTCACAATCTATGATGATAAGAGAATTAGATAAAATAGGTAGTACAAGGAGTTTGGTGGAAGATAAAAGTTAAAATCATGCACTTACAAATAGTCAAGATTTGATAAGAAAAACCTACTGCGCATGCACACAAGGAAGTTATGATGATCTTTACCTAAAAATCGATCAAAAGTGGCCAGGCCATAGCCTGACCAGCCTGGCCGGCTCCTACGGCCCTGATATGAAGTATATACTGTGGCCAGATAATGAAAATTCACACAAAATGTAAATTTCGGTATACACTATTGAACAAGGTGCTGAAGGCTTGAAGTGAGGCATAAAATGGCCGACTTTAAATGTGATACACCTTGCTAAACTAAGTAACTTGTGTACAGATCAAAATTAATAATTGTGGCGTGCAATTAGCTATAGCCCTTGTATTATTCTCTCGCAGTATTATGCCATAGTGTAACAGTTGTGAAAAGGGCCAACGGGTAGTGTGGCTCACATATTTTAGCCATTACTACCAAGCACTCATGAAAATCACACATCATAGGTTAGACACCCCATATAAACCAGTGGCCAAACCCTAACAGTAGGCCTGATCTACTTATACGCCAAGCCAGAAGAGCAAGCCACCAGACATAGTCTCAGAAGTCATAAACTTATTTTCAATATTTCCTAGGGAAGCATGCATATGCTACCAGGTTGGGCATGCAAATGATATACATTGCTTCCAGATTGCAAGAGTCTTTCCAGCAACAGGTACTGTACATGTACATACTATATGCAATTACTACAGATAGCATAAGTAGCACACAGTTTATGTTGCAGCTGCAGAGATGCAGACAACAGCATAGTTGTAAGTTAAGAGGGTGTTAAGTATTACTGGTACTTCCCCACACTTAGACTACAGTTGGCATGTGCATTGCTAACTAATGAGGGTAATTGTTACAAATTACCACTATTGAAGGAGAAGCTTGCAGAAAAGGACTCTCCCTCACTTGCAAGTAATGTGTCAGCTGTGGCACCATCCCCAGGTAAGTAGGCATTTCAGGGTATTGTTATAATTGAGGGTTAAGGGAATGGTATATACTGCAAAAGCAAACTACCTGATAAGAAGGCAACAGTCTTCTTTAAGTCTCCACTAGTTTTGTGAAAGAAATACTTCTTTGTTATATGATAAAGAGTTCCCTCCACAGTCATGGATGGCTTTTCCTTCCCATATGGGAGACCATAAACCCATCACTCTCCACAGAAACCCATGATTTGTAGACCCCATTGTATCGCCAAGATCCCATATTGTCAACATAAATGTCCTTTGGATCCCTCAACTCGGAAAGATTCACTACAAATGTTGCATTACGTTCAGGCTGAGTTGTGCACACCTGCTCATCTTTTAAGTCAGGATCAAGAAGAATAGTAATAATTTCCTGAGTATGTTGTCGGGAGAACACGGGCAGGTTGCAATTCCCATGGTAAAAATCCTTTTTCAGAACATTAAATTGTTTCACTGAGGATCTGAAAGAGGCAATACAAAATTAAATGTCAAATTGAAATTTATTTTTCTGCAGATATTAGGGGCAAGCCCAAGTGAGTCCAGGCACAAATCACTCTAATAATTATGAGAAACTGCTACACATAATAGTTATCTGATAGTAATTGGGGTTCATGAGATGCATGGTCAAATGCACCCTAATTAACTATTTTGTGGGTAGTTGACCTCTGTTCATTATTGGCCTACTTTATGATGACCCAACCCCTTCCCATAACTGGCAAATTGCCTATAAAAACTTTGGTTGCTAGGCAACTACAAACAACTATGTATATGTACAACTACAAACAACTATGTATGTATGTATGTGAGCTTGTATGTAACCACATGTTCATCGTGCAGTTGCACATGTAATATCATGCATGCACAAATTTGGTCGAGTTCACCAATGGCAATTCAAGCAAATTATTCAGGGCATCATCATCATGGGCTCAACCAGCAAACACATTACCGTAAATAAGCTCATGCACTTATCACAAACGGTGGTAAGGAAATGTGCTCCCATTAGACGATGTGCACTTAATAAATTTTGGCCTCACCCAATTTCAGCATATGTTCAAGTACTCAATCATAAAGCTAGAACACAGTGATGTGCTTAAGGTTACGGTATACAGTATCTCCATACAAGGTAATGGATGGCAAGTGCTTAAAATTTTCACGTCCGTTTTCGCATAGTTAAAAACATAGGATACCGTATATGCGGTCTATTCTAATTCTGCAATAATAGAGGCAAGGCCACACGTTTCAATTTGCGTTTAGTATGTTCGAGGCCAGAGCTATGGCCGACTTTGTGTGCAGTGGTTCAGTCCAAGGAGCCACTCGCGCCAGCGCTTTGTGGAGTCTATCAAAAGAGGAACGGTTTTGAAGCAAAAACGCTACCTGTGGCCCTCGAGAGTGATGAAAGCTTATTGCTGAAAGTGGAGCCTATAGCTAGGCTGTCAATGTCTAAATAAAAACTGACGTGAAAACTTGTGAAACGGTGGTGAAACTGCTCGCGCGGACCAAGACCAGAAGATATCGTTTGAGTAAGCTTTTTCTAGGCCAGGAGTAGCAGAAAGAAGTAAGGAGAAGGCTGAACAGACTAGGAGTTTATAGCTATCTTTATTTATGATACACAGAGTGTTTTATTGATCTAATTAATTATTCATGAAACTGTTGACTGTAACCTTAATAAGTATGTGCATTTACAGGAGCGTAGGAAGATGGATTGGTAAAAGGGGGTTCTACAGATCTATAAGCAAGGGCAGTATAAAATTGAGTCTAGCTATGTAACTCAGAAAACATAGGGGGCACCAGCCCCGGAGCCCCCATGGTTCCTGCGCCTATGGTTTAGTTACAGTATTATCAGGAGTACATTACTAGGAGTGTGCAATCCACATAGTAGTAGTACAATCATCTCTTTCCAGATTTAGCATCACAGAATATCATTAATATGCAACCACTAAAACCATGAAGCCATGAAGGTTGTGTCTGCAGACTCTGTACTATCCTATCAGTGTTTTGATGTAACTAACTGCAGCTGCAGCCATACAGAATGTAACTAGGTGGTTGCAACTTAAGTACCTTCTAATGATATTCAGGCCCATGTACAAGGGTGGTTGTGATGTCACATCGGGAAAGAGATGTTTGTACTACTTAGTCTATTGTATGTGTTGCACACTCCTTGTAATGTACTCATGGTATCATAGAATACACATCTACACTGTGGCTATTTAGAGTGCATGTCATACATACCAGAAAGTGAATTTGACATTGCACCCTTTGTACTACACAAATCTTGTTTGATGAGAGGGATTGCACCCGGCAAAAAATATGAATTGATTAGATATACTGTGATGCTTGCCCCACTATACTCCCTACTGGCAGCCATCTCTATAATCTCCAAGTCAGTCCCACAGTACACGCCAATCAAGTCAAAATGCACTCACTTAAATGGTGAATTTGTCAATCTCTTGATGTTACTGAGATCCAGATCATCTGTACCACCATCATCACTGCTATCTTCAGATTCAGGATTCCTGCGTTGGAATACATATTTCATAACTATACTCTTAAAAGCGGAGCTAGAGACCAAACCAGTCGCATGGAGGACCACACCATCCCAAAATCTCCTCTGAAGCCCATTAAAATTATGCGAATAGGCTCCATCCACTTAACTACCAAACCAAGCAAAAGCAATAGAGATTGTTTTCAAACGTCATTTACATCGTCAATCACTTAAACTTACATTGTAGTCTCTTCATGTTCACTCATATCACTGCTACCCTGAGACTCATCGCTCGAAATGACAATGGGAAACTACAACAGGACGGGAAAGATAGTGCAAATGGAATAGAAATACGCACGCAGTAGCGACTAAAGTGACTATCGCAAAGGATACTGCAAGCACACTTACCTCTCTCTCTCCTTCCATCTTGCAGCACGAGGCAACCGATCGGTCTGCATATGTGCATGCGCAGATTGGTATTGCCGATAATTTCCGCTTTCCGCTTTCCTCTTCAGCTTTCCGTTCCAGCTTTCCGCTTCAGCTTTCCGTTCCAGCTTTCCAATTCCTCTGTTTCCACTTGCCCGTTTCTAATGCAATGCAGACAGCAGCTAGCTGTTATTATAAACCACAGTCTGATTTGAATTTTGCTAGGTACACCATCTTGTATGGTAGTTACATGCCCTCTCCCCCTTGGTGGTCTATAAGCCCTTGGTCTAACTAATATTTAGACACTATTTAGTTGCATGGTTTCTACATGATTTACTGTTCTTTGCAGGTCAGTTGTCTAGAAAAGTTAGGGAATGTCACCTGTCTCATTCACTATATAAAGTGAAAGCCTTTATGACAATGTAGTATAACTGAATTAAGCATTTGAGAGCCACTGCCTATTTACCCTTTCCACTGGACTACTGACTTGCAAAGCACAGTAGGAGACAGAGAGGTGTATGTAGAATTCTACTGAGCCATGACATAGAAACCAAGTATATAGCTATAGTGTTTAACTATTTTAGATCCTATCAACAATGCCCAAAGCTTTGTATATAAACAAATGCCTAGGTTTTTTTGAGGGAAGTAGGACATACATGTAATTGTTGGTGGTTGCTTAGCAACCAAAGTTTTTATAGGCAATTTGCTGGCTATGGGAAGGGGTTGGGCAAGGGTGTAGCCAGAAGTTTTTTTCTACTGAGGCAGGTAATAAAGATTGCACGCGAAGCGCGCGCGAATTTTTAGCCACGCCAACTTAGTGGACAAACCACGCCCATTTCAGGTGTCTACCGCGATCGTAACAACGTAGAAAGTCTTCTCTAGTCTAGAACGGTGCGCAAAGCCATTTTGTCGACGTTACTTACATCATCTCAGAGAGAGACATCCGTCTTGCTCTCTTAGACATGAAGCTATATAGTTAAATTTCAAGTGCTTAGTCACTTGTCATGGCATGCACGCGGCTCGGTGAGTGTTGTTGTGTATTTAAGTATATAGCTGGCTGAATTGATGACCGAGGCAGCTGCCTCGGTTGCCTCAATGGTAGCTATGCCCTTGGTTGGATCATCATAAAGTAGGCCAATGATGAACAGAGGTCAACTACCAATAAAATAGTTATCTGCCAGTAATTGGGTACATTCACCATGCATCTCATACACCCTAATTACTGGCAGATAATTATTATTTGCAAAGGTAATTTTTTCACTGTTGGTGTAATGTATATGCAGCTCTACCTTACCCATACAAGGGTGTAACTACTCCTTATAATTATTATGGGAATACTTACCACTGTAGTAACCAGTAATTAACTGGTAGTGACATATTGGTTTGTAAGTAAGATTCTTTGGGTAAGAGCAGTCAGCTATCAAAATTTCTGTGGTGGGTATGATATTTGTAGGTAGTGAAAAGAGACTTTTGGAAGGTAATAAAGTATACTACTGGTGAAGTTGTTAGTGGTATATACATTATGCTGCTCGTTGAGGATACCTTAATACATAGTAACTGTATGTGGGATTATTGGATGATTGGTTTAACGTTGGTGGTTTATAGTTTGAAATTTTTGTCTCATACACATAACAGTTATCAGACAGCCTTTGGGGTGCATGAGATGCATGGTCAAATGCACCCCAATTACTGTCAGACAAGTTTTTTGTTGGTAATTGAAATCTATTCATCATTGGCCTACTTTATGATGACCGAACCCTTCCCATAGCCGGCAAATTGCCTATGAAAACTTTGGTTGCTAGGCAACGACCAACCAAGAATCTTGTTATACTTAGTGTGGTTTTTCAATGTACATGTATCTGTGTGTATTCTGTCATTGTTGGCGATTTGTCCAGTATGTTATTATTTTTCTGACTGTCTCTCTGTTTCTCTCTATCCTGCCCCCTCCCCCTTTTTGGGCTTGCCTCCATAGGCTGCATACACCTTGAAATGTTTATCAGCAGTTGTTCGGTTATTGTGGAGGGATCGTGGGAGAAGAGCCATCTATTTGTCACTACAAAATTCTTTGTGTATTGACTTATCAGTTTAAGATCATGGCTGACATAGGAGGAGCTATTCTGCAAGGATCCCACTGCTTTATGTATGATCTTGTCAATCTCCTTATGTTTGATCACTAACAGGTTTGATCATGCAGGTAATCTCAGACATAAGGAGATGCTTGAGTGCATGTGAGAAAATCACCCCTATAATATTATAGTAGTATACTGGGTGTAGTATAACAGCCACAGTAATGCCCAATAATCAAAATGTGGGTGTATTGTAATTGTATTAGGTTTTTTTTTATATTTTTAGAGCTGCTTGAATGAACCTTACGTAATTATGCAAAGTGATCAAATAAACCACTATGAAGTAAAGAGTTTTGCGATGATCTGACAAAATTAATGTCATACCATGTCCCAGTTTGATCAACCATTGGTCAGACATTATATTATTATGCGTAGTGCAGCAGTATTCATTCCAGATATAAGTGTCTCTGCAAGGGAAGGCTACAGCAAAGGACATTTATGTATTTGCACACACACAAGCACAGCAGCAGCAGTTACCACAATTAATTTTGACAAACCACAGCACAGAGCAGTGAAAGTTGTAAGCTAAGTGGCTGCTAAATAAACTACTAATAGTGCCAGTGGTATTAGAATACATGCAACATTGCAAACTACATTGTCAAGTAAGGCGGATGCTATCGCGACCAGGGTAGTCTCGAAACCAGACTACTCCCACCACAGCGTTTACTTCTTTCAGGATTACTGCTCCCACCGTAGCGTTTAGTTGTTTCAGGGTCTGGTTTCGAGACTACGACCAGGGCTGGTCAGGGCAGCCATGGAGTCATATTGGTAGCATTTTAGCCCACACTACTATTCATCTTAACTGTTACATTCAATAGCTAGCCGCTGAAGTTAGTACTGACCTCAAGTCAGGGCTTAATTAAAAGAATATACTATAATAAATAAGTTTAATAGTTATCTGGCCAGATTGCATGAGATGCTTTGTCGAATGCGCCTCAATTACTGTCAGATAATTGTTTTATTGGTAGTTGACATCTGTGCATGCGTCCATAGATTATATAATCTATGATTGGTCTACTTTAAGATGACCCAACCCCTTCCCATGCATAGCAGCAAATTGGCTATAAAAACTTTGGTTGCTAGGTAACTGCGGTGACAAAGAGCCACGAAAGTGCTACACGGGTAAGGAATTGAATTTGCCATGGAGAGGGTTGCAGGCTATGGGGCAGATACTTCATGGACGTCGAGGGATTCTTATTAATATAGCCTCATAAACCAGCGTTTGAGCTGAGTTTTTAAGGGAAGCTAGACATGGCTATGCTTAAAGGTGTCAATGAAGAGGTTGAGCATGGGTGTTAGACGCCATCTCTGTGATTGAGGTGCCGACACAGATGTGGCTTGGACTATGACGACCTTTACTATATAAACAATTATGTACGGTATTTCATTCGGCCCTTCTATATATACATGATTATTCGGCACCCTTTACCGAATGATTAAATATTGTCTCTAATTTTTTGGCGAAGGTCGTCATGCGTATATGCTATAAACGGGAATCGAATGCGCACTCGTTGAATATTAACCTCTAAAAATTCGGTGAAGGTAAAGCAATATTGTTATTTTCATGCCGAATTTTTAGAAGAAATACAGTAGCTACTGGGCATGTGTCAAGTTTCATATTATCACAAAGCCAATAATACTTATAATAGTATTATTATTATTATTCATTTGTATTATTGGTATACTAAATAATATAATATATAATTGTCATACAAATTCGATTCCTTCATAATTGCAGTATATGCCTGCATGGAAAATAATAATGCCATAATCATGATGAGTATATTAATACCTCTTTCACTGATAATATTATTTTCATTTCACATGATAATAATAGACTTGCTATGTGATACAGACACATACAGTAAGATTGACTTACACATAAAAAAAAATTATCCAGAAAATACCTTAATAAAAGTTCCATGTTACAAGGCTGCAGTCAACGTTGTAACGCCTTCTGGGTTGATGTAACGTCTAGAGCAGCAATATTATTATTATTATAATTATTATTAATATTAGTTTATGTTTCATCATAATAGGTAATAGGTGTAGTGATACCTTAATGATTATTATTAATTTTATTATTCAAAAATTTAAGAGGTAGCAAGTGATGATATAATAATAATATGCATGGAAGCATACTTTATCGTGCTTCATATGTACATGTCACAGCCGATCTGTACTATGCTCTTGAATTCATCTCAGTGATTATAGCATAGATAATAGACTTGTCACTATCGAGGGTGAGAATCAGTCTCCAACTATAACATCGAGCACGCACAATATTGACGACCCTTTACCACCTCCATGAGTTGCCACTATCCAGCTACACATACTTGTCCTCGCATAAGTAATAATCACTTATATAACAAGTATAAAAACAATAAAATTGAAGGATGAAGTAGGGATGGCAGGATCAAAAAGTACACAAACAAGATTTGTAAGGCATAAACATCTGCTATACATCCCTTCGCTTGCTTTTCTCGATTATTATGCACCTAGCTATTAATGTTGATGTATTTGTCAAGTGTGGGATGTGGGAGATATTCAGGGTTGTTCTCTGATCGTCATAATGGTTCAGGATAGTCAGTTTTGATTCAGTTGCCTTTAATTTCTGCACCCCTCAAAAAGCAAGCGTAGGGATGTATAGCAGATGTTTATGCCTAAGTTACAAATCTTGTTTGTGTACATTTTGATCCTGCCATCCCTACTTCATCCTTCAATTTTATTGTTTTTTATACTTGTTTCTGTTCTTTTTTATTGCTCTTAGCATAATTTATCAATGCCATCTTCAGTGCTCATTCAACTCTCAGTGTAATCATAGTTAAGTAGCTAGTAGATGGGAGGTACCGAAGTATGCGCGTGCGCGAAAAGTCTTAGCCACGCCCTTCAAGGTGGCTGACAAAGAAGGCTGCCCAGGTAGCGGTGTGTCTCTTCAAGTTGTGAACTGGCTTGTTTAGTATGCTGACTGCTGAAACCGGGAGCCTCTTGATACCTAGTTCACTGTATACTGAGCACTCAGCTCGCACTGGCCTAGTAAACTAAGCTATAGCTAGCTCGCGCGGGAGAGCCTGGCTCCTAGCTCGAAGCTAGAACTGAGCGCCGAGCGATCGATCTCGAGCCAGTCCAGTTACCGCGTTCCGGTATCGCATGCGCAGTTGATGCCATGCTGCATCGCGCGCGCCACGCCCCTGACCGTAGTCACATGATTTCACCATGGCAACATATTCCGAGCATGCGCATTGTATGACAAAATGGCGTATCAGACACACCCACTAGTTAATGCGCCGCCACCATTTCGTATAGCTGTCGAGATAACGCCAAACAAACGTGCCATTGACCTGCGTGCTACAAAATAGAGTGGATTTATACGAGAACTAAGGCGAGCGGTCTAGACAGTCTTGAGTTAGCCCTGATAATGAAAAAGAAAGAAAGAAAAAAAGAAAGAAAGAATGAGAAAATTATGGGCTATTTTTCAAATATCTGGTTCTGGCATATACAATTGTTTTGATGAATAATCTTGGTCTTGCTAGATGCACAATTTGCTGGAGATTCTGATTTTCACACTTAGAAATTTCACAAAAATACTGATTTTGAGATATTTGGGTATTTGTAATGTATTACATATATGGCATATCCGGGCCATCCCTACTTATAGAGTCTACCGACTCTATGATTATGTCGTGTATATATTATGCATACTATTCATATTAGATGTATCTATATACCGTATAGCCGGAAATATTGGCGGGCATTAAATTTGGCGGTTGAGCTCCAAATCGCTATTAGAAGAATATTGGCGGATTTAAATTCGGCGGTTTGGTACGGGATCGCCGTACGTATATATGCGAGTAGGAAATTTTGGCGGATTTTAATTTGGCGGTTGTAATATAGACCGCCAAACTGCCAAATTTAATTCCCCGCCAAATTTTCCGGCTATACGGTATCTCACACAATGACATAGGGTAGATGTATCTCACACAATGTCATAGTAATAATATCCTCAGCGATACACTTCTTATGCATATTATACATCTTAGATGTATGTATCTCACACAATATCACAATAATACCCTCGATTATTAAACACTTCTTATGCATATTATACATCTTAGATGTATCTATCTCACACAATGTCACAGTAGTATCCTCGATTATTAAACACTTCTTATGCATATTATACATCTTAGATGTATCTATCTCACACAATGTCACAGTACCATCCTCCACTATACACTTTTTATACATCTTGGTGTATCTATCTCACACAATGTCACAGTAGTATCCTCAACTATACACTTCTTATGCATATTATACATCTTAGATGTATCTATCTCACATAATGTCTATAAAGACTTGTTATGTACATCTCAGATATAACTGTGCCACTGTAACAGGTCCATGCCATGCCATACTTTAGTATTGCTCTTATAACTCTATACCAGCAGGCTCACCAGATCGACTCTTAGTACATTCATTTATCATACTATAGAAAGTATACTATAGTCATGATATGTCTATGTACAATCCCGCACCACTCTCCCAATGGCCTTTGGCTTTGTGGCTTTTTGGCCAAATGGCCTTAAGCTATAAGCAAGCAATCTGGTCCTATATGAGGTACCATGGACTGTGACTCTAGCCTGTCCCCAGGTCTCTTGCTGACTTTGTGATCTGAATGTTAAACTATCAGATGATTCAGTGAAGAGTACATGCACTCATTTGATTAATGTACTGGTGCAATTAGATTCTTCCGAGATAAGTAGTCCCCATAACAACGGTATCCTGTCCAGGTACACGACAGTCGAGTCCAACTTAACGTCAGTAACATATTTGTGTCTACATGACAGGGTAGCTAACTAGCTACACACCTGTGATTAGATTGTATAATAATTATGAGTATATAACATCAATTTTTTGTCGTTTTGCACTCGTTTGATCATACTGGTGCAATTAGATTGATAAATAGTCCCCATAACAACAGTATCCTGTCCAGTTACACGATAGTCGAGTCCAACTTAACGTCAGTAACATGTTTGTGTCGACATGACAGGGTAGCTAACTAGCTACACACCTGTGATTAGATTGTATAATAATTATGAGTATATTATAACATCAATTTTTTGTCGCTTTGCACTCGTTTGATCATGCTGGTGCAATTAAATTAATAGTCCCCATAACAACGGTATCCTGTCCAGGTACACGACAGTCGAGTCCAACTTAACGTCAGTAACATGTTTGTGTCGACATGACAGGGTAGCTAACTAGCTACACACCTGTGATTAGATTGTATAATAATTATGAGTATATTATAACATCAATTTTTTGTCGCTTTGCACTCGTTTGATCATGCTGGTGCAATTAAATTAATAGTCCCCATAACAACGGTATCCTGTCCAGGTACACGACAGTCGAGTCCAACTTAACGTCAGTAACATGTTTGTGTCGACATGACAGGGTAGCTAACTAGCTGCACACCTGTGATTAGATCGTATAATAATTATGAGTATATATAACATCAATTTTTTGTCGCTTTGCACTCATTTGATCATGCTGGTGCAATTAGATTCATAAATAGTCCCCATAACAACGGTATCCTGTCCAGGTACACGACAGTTGAGTCCAACTTAACGTCAGTAACATGTTTGTGTCGACATGACAGGGTATACACACCTGTGATTAGATCGTATAATAATTATGAGTATATAACATCAATTTTTTGTCGCTTTGCACTGTTTGATCATGCTGGTGCAACTAGATTCATAAATAGTCCCCATAACAACGGTATCCTGTCCAGGTACACGACAGTCGAGTCCAACTTAACGTCAGTAACATGTTTGTGTCGACATAACAGGGTAGCTAACTAGCTACACACCTGTGATTAGATCGTATAATAATTATGAGTATATAACATCAATTTTTTTGTCGCTTTGCACTCGTTTGATCATGCTGGTGCAATTAGATTCATAAAATTAATAGTCCCCATTACAACGGTATCCTGTCCAGGTACACGACAGTCGAGTCCAACTTAACGTCAGTAACATGTTTGTGTCGACATGACAGGGTAGCTAACTAGCTACACACCTGTGATAATAATTATGAGTATATAACATCAATTTTTTTGTGGCTTTGCACTCGTTTGATCATGCTGGTGCAATTAGATTCATAAATAGTCCCCATAACAACGGTATCCTGTCCAGGTACACGACAGTCGAGTCCAACTTATCGTCAGTAACATGTTTGTGTCGACATAACAGGGTAGCTAACTAGCTACACACCTGTGATTAGGTTGTATCATAATTATGAGTATATAACATCAATTTTTTGTCGCTTTGCACTCGTTTGATCATGCTGGTGCAATTAGATTGATAAATAGTCCCCATAACAACGGTATCCTATCAGGTACTCGATAGTGGATTCCAACTTAAAGTCAGTAACATGTTTTGTGTCGACATGACAGGGTAACCTTATTAATTTAGCTACTGTGCATCATGGGTCCCCCGCCATTTATGAAAGGGGTCAGGGGCTGGATTTCAGTTAGCAGAAATGTTGGTCTCGAGGGTCTGTATGGCAGGGTTAGTCTCCAGGGCTTATGCGCATTAGACAGTCATGGGCTGGAGGGATCACAATTTGTGGGGGACCATCATGACGTGATAATACAACATAGGATGTTGCTACCATAATATTAAATTAATAGTACTGTAGCCTCCCGGGTAAGCGCCCACTCCCGGTTAAGCGCCCAGGTAACTATTTTGCCTAGTCGAATAGTAAGCACCAACTCCCGGGTAAGTGCCCAGGTAGGCTGTGCCTAGATCAACATGGTAAGCGCCCACCAAGAAAAATTTACAAGATCACTGCCTCTTCATAGCAATATCAAACTCTAACGCAGTCGATGGGTCCGAAGATCAATTCAAGACGAAATCCCGAGGGATCTCGAGGATGGCGATGATGAAGCCGATCAGGAGGGTGCTGGCGAAGATGACGATGTCAATGATCTCGATCCCTTCTCTGATTCAGATGATTATAGCTAACTTTCTCTGGCAGCTTGTGTAGTTTAAACTTTTCTCTTTTATGCATCTCATGGTACATGCAGTCCCTTCCTATTAAAAGGCAAAACATGCAAGTGTTTTATATGTGCGCTCTATATAGAGCGCTTACCACGAGTCTTAACTTACTGCCATGCTCACAAAATTGGCCCCGCCTATTTCAATTTTTGCACATGGTAAGTGCCCAGTATGGCGAAAGAATTCCGTTATGTACCGAGAAACTCTCGCGCCATAGGTATCGGTAAATTGCATAGTATATTATGAACGGCTAAGGGTAGGTAGGGTTTTGGTTTAGGGTAGGGTTTGACACACAAGGGTTAGTACTACTATTATCTTTAAAGTCGTGACAAAAGAGCATCTGGCAGCGGTGTTCACGGTGGTGCAGTGGTTAGGGCTCTGGTGTACGGATTCATGTACCCGGTTCGATCCTCGCTCTATTCATTCAATTACTCTTTTTTTTCCCCATAGCTACTCTGAAAATTTTCTAAGTGAGGGAGGCGAGCGCCACACGTGATCAATGGAACGTCCTCTTGACGTGCGGGTTTCTCGGTACATAACGGGATTCATGGCGAAATCAGCGAGTTATGGTAGAGCGCCCATAGGCGTTTACCCGGAAGACTACGGTAGCTATATGCCATAGTGCAATGAAGGCAAGATTCAGGAGTTCAGACGTGCACCCGTATTTAATCACAGCTGTGTAGTTAAATTGGATGCTATCATGTATCAGAGTCAAAACAAAACAAGCGTGTTACTGATATTAAGTTGGACTCGACTGTCATGCATCTGGACAAGATAGCTGCCGTTGTTATGGGACTATTTATTTTGGAAGAATCTAATGACAAGTGCATATCTTTTCACTGATCGGATAGTTCAACACTTAATGTCTGTCACAGAGTCATGAGTAGAGTAGCAAGACACCTGGGGACAGGCTAGAGTATATAGTCCAGGGTACCTTCAACAGGGATAAACTAGCTTAGCTACCTTAAGGCCATTTGGCCATAAAGCCACAAGGCCAAAGGCCATTAGGCCGTCTTATTCCATAACACAGCTAGCAAAGAAGGCTTGATGATAGCTAGGATAATCAGCATAGGAGCACAAGGGTAATACGGTCCCCTCCTCCTGGTGAGCCACACATGCTATATGTCCATAAGAGAAGTGCAGAATCTAGCTATCAATTATAAAACTATACTTTAATAGACCAATTGCAGCTGATGTAGTAAAATGTCACAGGTCATGTGACTGCCGCTATCTTGGTGTACCACGTGCGTGCGTGTCTATGAGAAAATGTATTAGATCGACTTTCAGCTGAGAGGATCACTGACCTGCAACCAGTGAAAATATAATATTATAGAGAATATTATCCTGGGATATATACTGCTTATTTTGTCTTCGAGTCACTAAAAGACAGAGAGACAGATAGAAGTACTCTCCAACAACTGCTAGTGCAAACAGCCATAAGCGAGTACGGAGGTGGTACACCAAGATGGTGGCGGGGGTGTGTCCGTATGCGGAGATATCCGGAAATTTCCTATTTTATGACGTAATTGCAAAGGGTCTATATTTCAAATAGCTGAGCAATCACAAGTTCCATTACCACGTGTCAACTAGCATTGGATAACCATTAATTAAGGGGTGTGGCTAACAGTGAGGAGGCATGGTCACAAAATTAAAAGTGCCGTGTGGTACACATAATATATTACAACTATATATAGAGGCAATTACTGTACTATATCTAACTTAACGTCTATGTAACCCACAGCATGTACTTGTCTTGTCCAGTAGAATACCTAAATTTAAGTAACCCACAGCAGTATAGAGTACCTAAATTTAGTGATTATACATGTGTGACTGTTTTTCTCATTGATATCCAGCAGGTCAGCCAAGATGCTTTCAAATCAAAGACTTTATGCTGTTATCTTTAGAAGACACTGTGATTTATGGTGAAACTGACTGGAGTTTACAGCATCTCGTTTTTGCTGCTAGCAATTTAGCTAATTTCATGTGATTATTTTTGTTAAAATGTTTTTGTTATCAAAATTGCTGGATCTCTTAGCATGCCTGCTAAAGAAATAGATCAAATTATTTGTAATCCTGCAAAAGAGAATTGGATGAAATAAAAGATAACGTGTTTTAATATGGTCAAAGCTTTTTTATAGGCTTCAGCCAAATGTTATTTAGGCTGAAATTAGATGAGATATGTATATCTATATTATATCTCAGTTGCATGCATAATATTACTATGTGTGCACACCATTTACTTTATTACACCAATCTGATGATCTTGGAATGCATTCACACTGTCTTATAAGTGCAGTTTGCTATTGAATCTGGTGCCATTAACTATCAGCGGCTAATTAAACTGATTCCATTTTCATGGCTGAGGCTGCTGTATGTGGTTGTCAGATAAACTGATTATTACCCCGCGCGCATGCGCGCGGGGTAAAGCAATCGGTTTGTACTACCCCGCGCGTATGCACAAGGGGTAAAGCAATTATCTGCGTTGTCGTCGGCACGAAAATCGCCAGATCTCGAGTTCTAGGCGTCTGTGCGTGCTGTAGCTAAGCATAACCAATCGGTAGATATCGGTGAAAAACTGTTGGTTTGTACGGGCTTCGAATCTCTCAAAAAGGCTTACTAGTGCTACAAATCGTGCATTTTTTGTTCAACATACCTGTGGTTTATCGACCACACCCACTCCTTTAGTATGCTGATGCACCCACATTTCAATTCCGTGACTATAAATATAGCGTACGTGCAAGGATAATTTCAGTCAGTAGCAGCAAGCTATCTTCAGTTTGAAAGCCACTGAGGTTATACTTGTTCACCGCCGTCAGTCTACTTAATTAAGTCTAAGGAGAGTATTATAGCAACTTCTGGTCAACCACCTTAGTTGACGGTAAGTATAAATGTAGCTATAGCTACGTGCATTGCATGTATGCATGAGTGGATCCAAAGTTCAACAATGTCATAATTGTTATAGTGTCACTATATCTGAGCTATCGACCAGTAGCTAATGGTTTTTGACTGAGTGTGCCACTTACATTAATTTTTTTGCATTTTACTAACCGAGATAGCTAGCTACATGTAGACTAGGAGAAATGCAAAAGTGAAGAGTAGCTATAGCTAGCTACATGTGTTATACGTAGATGGCAAAGATAGCTTTTATAATTATAATGTGTACACAAAAGCAACCTGCATGTGATTGCTTTTAAATTAGTGTTTATTAAATTTTATTAACATGCATGTTGCATACTCGGGTACAGTGCAAGCAGTTCAAGGTCGAAACTTCAAAGCTCTGTATTTCTTCTCTGGTGCCTATAGTGCTCTGGTTGATAAAGGCTAGAGGTACCCAAGCACCATCAACAAACTGTTGGAGGACCGTTCTGATTACCAAGTCTGAAGCATCAGTGGTAAATAAGTTTGGTGTGCTAATTCTGATGAAGGTTACTGAGTAGCGCAAAACCTCGATTATCGGCCGAGCGTACGTCGATAATCGACCTATATTTTACGGACATTTACGCATTTATACGGAAAATTTACAAAGATGATGCGGAGCTCCTCGAAGACAGGATCAGAGGTAGTCTCGCGCGCCAGCCCCTCCTACCCAAAGAGGGAGAAAGGGTCTGGTAAATAACGTACCATCCGCTTGTCCCGTGTAGGCTATATGAACTACCAATGAAATGCCAGTATCTAGTCACATGACCATCCGTCATGCACAACTTTACTTAAAGGATAGGAAAATACCATGGGGGATTGATTTAAGTCAAGGATCCCATGGGTTATACATGGGACTGAATTAAGTCATCTACTCCATGTGTTATACATGGGATTGTTTTAAGTCAGCTTAGTTTGACTTAAATTGCCGATTTATTAGACGTATACCTTGACTATTATCAGGGAAGATTTTAAGTCAACTTTCATAAACTCTAAAAAGTGTATAAAATATCAAAATTTGAACTCTGACTTAAAATAATTAATGTTGCCAATAAGACATCTTATGTTACAGTAGACTTTGTCTGGCCACAACCATATTTTATACTATAGGTCCACTTGCAATTGATCATAATAATATAATTGCCACTGAAGTAGCTAGCCATATAATTAAATTTTTATGTGGCACATGAAACTATAGCTAGTATCATTAAATTTTACACGGCAAATTCTGGGGATATTTTCAGCAGATTCTATTTATTATAATAATTACAATAGTTATTAAAATTAGTTCGTGGCAATGAGTAATTGCTATTAAAATGCGCAGTGGTAGCTAGCAGCCGGGTTTTGGCTATAATTTGTATGGTTAGCGGGGTTAATTCGGCCATAGAATATACTAAGATTCTGTAGGGTATATAGGTAGGAAGGGTTGGGTTTCGGCTATGGTATGGTTAGGGTTAGATCGGCAGGTTTTAGGTAGGGTTGGGTTTTGGCCATCGTGTGGTTAGCAGGGTTAGTTCGGCAGAGTAGCTAGGTAGGGTTGGGTTTTGGGTATCGTATGGTTGGTAGGGTTAGTTTGGCAGGGTAGCTAGGTAGGGTTGGGTTTTGGGTATCGTATGGTTAGCAGGGTTAGTTCGGCAGGGTAGCTAGGTAGGGTTGGGTTTCGGCTATCTTTAATATGGTTAGCAGGGTTAGTTTGGTAGAGTTGCTAGGTAGGGTTGGGTTTTGGGTATCGTATGGTTAGCAGGGTTAGTATCATTGCTGTTTGGTGCACGTGTATATTATAATCGTGACAAAATGGGTTAGATCTACAGCAGCGGCAGCAGTGGTGTTGCGTTTGGGTTCGGGAGCCGTACCTTGAGATGAGTGGGTGGAGCTAATCAGCATGCATATACACTGTTACAGTAATTGTCCGCACGCTCGTCTGCTGCATGTGCAAGGCTTATATTATATGCTTGGCATTAACTCACAAAGGTGACGTTATCTTTGCCATTGGGAGCACTTTAAGTCAAAGTTCAAATTAAGACGTTTTGTACTGTTTTTAGTGTTTTTGAAGGTTGACTTAAAATCTTCCCTGATAATAGTTAACGTACACGTAATATATCGGCAATTTAAGTCAAACTAAGTTGACTTAAAACAATCCCATGTATAACACATGGAGTAGATGACTTAATTCAGTCCCATGTATAACCCATGGGATCCTTGACTTAAATCAATCCCATGTATAACCCATGGAATTTCCTCTAATTTTAAGTATTCTAATGTACGACCATGACCATCCGGGACATGCGCAACGCGCGAAGTAGCTGTGTACGCGTATACAATAAAGTTCGCGGTCACTGGCCCGCGAGACTAGTCACGTTCTATCTTGGCTATGATGGAGAAACTCGAGGACGCAGTAAAGACAGCAAGCGCTGAGTTAAGCTATTTGTTATTGTTCGGTCGTGACATAATGTTTGCGGTTAATGATGTCATGTGCATTCCACGGGGACCGTTGAAGCGGGTGGTACGTTATTTACCAGACCCTTTCTCCCTCTCTGGGTAGGAGGGGCTGGCGCGCGAGACTAGTTTTAGACTCGTTTGAAGCTACCAGGTAGGCTTAACTTACTTCTACAACTTGAATACAAGGGAGAGAAGGGTATAGAATGGTGTTGAATCAATTTGAATGGGCGTAACATGGCGTACTTAGCTAATGGTGGTGGATCGTGAGGGCTGGAGGCTAGCTACATCGCCTTAGACAATTGACTTACTTTTTAATATTCAGATCAGAAGAAAGGAGACAGTACTCATATGAACCCCAGAGAGCATCGCCGAAGTTAATATTAGCATTTATATCATGCCATCATCAATCATAAAAATTAATGTATTGTATACAATGGAGTAATGATAATTTACTCATAGCTCGTTTTCACTGTATCTCAGTAATGCTGCATCGAACGAGTTGATTGAAATTGGTAAAGGGTAATCACACCTGCTGGTTTCAGTACTGTTGACCAGGAGTGGCAGTTTTGAACAGGTAAGAGTCGACAGACTAAAACGCTCGATTTGGCCGATAATAATATAAGCAGATGTATGTACGTACAGGCTCAGCCGATATTACCTGGTGGTTATCGATAATACAGGCCAGCGAACAGGAGTTTCGAGAGATCGCTGTACCGTGTCTGCTATTCAATAAGACCAGTCTGTAGGTCTTTGAAGTAGAGTCTAGAACCGTTCCTACTTGGAGTTACGCCCGGTGTCCTAACGGTAAACGTCCCATCCAAATTACGTCCGGGGGGACGTAAACGGGTTAACGAGCTACATCCGGGGGGACGCATGTCGCCATCGAATATTGTCCGGTGGGACGCGATTCACCGTTGAACTGCGTCCCACAGCGTAGAATGTCGTCCCCCTTCGCAGACTTCGAATTCCGCTGCTCGCGGCTGCCGGACTCGTATCCAACAGTAGCAAGAGTTAGTCTCGAATCCAGACCCCTCCTATTTCCGCAGCGCTGCATGTAGGAGGGTCTGGATTCAAGAGTATGGTCTTGATAGTAGTAAGATAAAAAATTTAATGTTGTTGTTAATACTATCTTAGTATAAATTTACTTTTATACTTTATAATGAACAAAAAGAAAACACTATACTAAGTCTTATCATGATCTATGAATCTGCTGAAGAGAATTAATGGCAGTTAACAACTTCTATTGCCTCCTTTGATGGTATAAATGCTGTACTTATTACCAAGTGGTGTCTCTCCATGGCAAGGGACCGACCAAGTCGATCGATGCCTATTAATTTTGATGCCATGCATGTTATTATTACATAAGATATGTGAGCTCAACATGTAGCTATTCTCTTAACAAGACGAGCCTTATTATGAATCGATCTTATTATTCTCCTCTGCTCCTCTTCACTCTACACAACAATTCTCTTCACACCCGTAGGTTGCATTACTCCTGTTCTCTTCTCTTGGTTTCCAATATTATTATAATAGAGCCTTCCCTCAACCACTTTGAAGTTAGCTGCTTTTCTTCTTAGACTCCTCAGCGAGTAGTTTTTATCACAGTCTGATGGATTACCGATATTCTCAGGAAGGTACTAAGTGTGGACTTCGCCATAGGACAACTTCGAATCCTCAGCCATTTCAGCTCTGATGTGCCATGGTGTTTGCTAGCCTGCTTTTATACAATTCCTATGTGACAACTCGTATTCTGATTGGCCAGTCTGTTGAATAACCTCGGCCGATCTTTGGCGCCTTTTTCCTTTTTCATTGGGGCGCTCACGGCGGCGGGCGGACGTTATCCCGCCGTGCGGGACGGAGATCGTTAATTGATGGCGTCCCCCCGGACGTATATTTTCCCGGACGCAATTCTACGGGGGACGCTATACGGCATGACACCGGAGGTGAAAAACATGGCCGATAGTCGAGGTTTTATGCTTTCTTAAGATTTTCTGCTCAACATGCAGTGGTTAATTTGAATAGCTAGCCGGTGTTGAGTTGCCTTAAGTGGTTGTGTCATGTTTCATAGGGACAAGATCGCCAATGGTTATTTGCGGTATAGGGCTGTTCGGTGATCAACAAGTTTGTAACAGTAGATTGCTACTAATCTGGCTCTTGTGCCAGGGGTGCTCGAGCACCCTGAGCCCCCACCCCCTGGACACGCCACTGTTATCCATCGGCGTATGTGCGAGTCGACGTCTCAAAGGGGAGGATTACTTAGGAATGTCAACTGGGACCCAGCCAGGAAGACATGAATATCAATTAGCTATATAAATCTACTGCAGTAGTACAGTCGAGCCTCCGAACAAAGGACACTTTGGGAACGGGCCTCTTGTCCTTTGTTCGGAGGTTGTCCCTATCTCGGAGGTTCATGATTTTTCAACCCATTTTGATTGTAACCTTAACAAGTTAGTAAATGCACTGAAATGCATAAGAGCAGTAGAGATGATAATCAAGTGGTTGGTATGTTCTATTTTCAGTATCAACATAGCACAGGCTGAACTTTTTTGTTTCTGAAGTACTGGCTAAGTACCGGATTCAAGGCAAATATTATTATTGCGCATGCGGCATAATATCGCGACCGTCTAGATTGCGACAAAGGTGGGCGTGGCATCGTTGATTTAAGGGCGTGGTTTCCTGATATCCGCTATTTATAGGCAGTTTTGCATTGAAAAGTCACGTTGGGAGCTTGGATCTTGTTCGCTGTCCGGAATCGAGAATGGTCCGCTTCTCGGAGGTTGCTAATGTACTATAACTATGCTAAATTCAATCGGTAACACGGTACTTGTCCGCTGTAGAGAGGTTGTCCGCTTCTCGGAGGGTCCGTTATCAGAGGCTCGACTGTATATGAATTTGTCATACCGTAGAATCCCGCAATTATGCCCCTCCCCTTTGCGTATGCTATCATTGGGAAAAGTAGGGAAGGGGCTTATTCGCGGGATCCTTACATTTCCGCGTGACGACCATTACCGACCCTTAAATGCCACGTGGGCGCGTGATTTCTCTGGTTGTTTGATGGACCTTGCTCCCCTAATGGACATAATAGAGGCTCTCAGAAGTCCAAAACTGAGTCTGCATCGTATCCAGGAGTCACAGCATAGGAGACATTTCCTTTTTTCAGCCACCACTGCATGAGGACAGTCTCTTGTAGAATGTTGTTGCAGCACGTCCCATTCCGCCCATTATGGACAGTACTAGTGGTGTGAATGTTGCGTGCTCAGCCTCCTGCACTTGCATGATCATACTTCCTTCTCTAGAGATCTCGTGCTTGTTGTATACAGATTGGAAGGGACCATGACTTGGGCACTAGGATTGAATACCCTTACATCGACAAGTGCCTTTTCAAATCTTCCTCCCCAGAATCCGTACATTGCTACATCCAGTCGAGCACTATCTTCAGTGATGGTTGAGCGATGAGATAAGGACTCACCCAAGAGTGGCTATAAGTGGAGTTCAATCGTCACCCCATGGCAGACTTCTTGTGTATTGGAGACTCACTTATAGGCTCAGGCTCGCTCCAAATTAATATGATTATGTATGAAACCTTGGAGTGGAAATTTGATCACAAGCACTGTTGTCATGACACTAATTAACATAAAATAATTCAGTACTCATACTCAGGTACCCATACAGTTCAAAGGGGTCACCAATTAAACTGTAACTACGTAATACTATGTGTAAGGCTTGGCTCTAATATCCTGCGCGCATGCGCATGCAAGGGGTAAAGCAATCGATTTGTCCATCTGTCGTTGTCGTCGGCACGAAAATCACCAGATCTCACATTGTAGGCATCTGTGCGTGTAGTAAGCACAACAATTCAGTAGATATCAGTGAAAAACTGGCTTGTACGCCCTTCGAATTGCTCAAATTGGCACATGTTGATTCGACTGCGCATGCTCAAGCTCAGTGTTGGAACCCCACATACAGTGGCTGCAGAGCGTGTAGGGTGTGTGCTCTACAGAGCTCTAGTTTGTTTAGGTAGCTATACGATCTGCAAACAATAAAACCTACAGATACCCCCTTTTTTGAAGTAGCTATCAATGTGTAGCTACCTAAATATAAGATTATTTGAAATCAATACACCAATCTTGATTCAATTTTGCTAGCTACTACCTATCACAATTTTTTTTCAGAAAGCTAGCTACTCTTTCTGCTCAAGAAGATAAGAGAGAGTGCATTATGGCACACTGTAAGTTGATGCATTAGTTTAAAATGCAAGGGTTGGCTAAGTTCTTACTATAGCTATACTTGTTAATAATTAAGGCTTCGTTCCATTTTTGAAAAAAAAAAGTATCATGTGTTAATGTCATTTTCACAGTAAAATACAGTTACAGTGATGATATAAAGGAAATTGAAGAAGATACATTTGAATGCAGTGTCACTTCAGAGTTTGTTGAGCGTGGCTGTTTACAGAATGCCTTTGTGCAGGGAAAGGTTCCTATGGATTCCACATTGAATTATTTTGAGTGTGAAATTACCTCCAATGGATACGGATATGGAATCGGGATTGGTATACGCCCATGGGCAGATGACGACTCTAATCCTCAGATGGGAAAGTTTGTAGTCTATTATCAATCACAATCTGGTTATGCTTTTTATCGAAGAGAAGATGGTAGTGAAGGGAAAATGAAGCTTGGTTCGGCTACTACAGGTGATCGAATTGGTTGTGGCATTGATTTCAATGATGAGCATCACATGCACGTGTTCTTCACACTGAATAAGAAACAACTTGGTGATCGGATTAAGTGTCTGGTGCCACCCTTCAATATGTATCCAGCGGTGGGAATGGGTGAAAATGAACAACAATTTCGCTTCCTACAGCACAGTTATCGTCCAAGTCTACTGAGTGTGAGTAGTGCTGGATAATCAATTTGTACTTGGCAATGCAATGATGTTGTAATAATTTGGGCAAAGGTGGTCTAATGTGATTGACCACTGTAATTTTATTGTTATAGGCCGTCAAAAAGTGTGATACTTATTTGGTTAGGACGCTACTAGATGAAGAGTGCTCCGGTTCTACTTTACATGACATAATGAATAGGTACAGAACAATAGCTTGTAATAATAATATTATTATTATTAACTGAGTGAATTCAAGGTTTCCTTCATGTGCATAATTATAAAATTATAATGGGCTCTTCCATGTAATAAGCATACACCCACTATGGATGACTGTTAACGAATGTCCAGGGGGGTAAAACACTGATTTTAATGAAGGGAAGGGGGGTATTTTGGTTAAATTTAATTATGTCTAGGGGTGAAACGATCACTAATTGTGGTGTCAAGGGGCGCACTTTGCTCCTTTAGGTGATTTCCCTTCCATAAATTAACACATTTATTTGTGTCCAGGGGGAAAAAAACTTGATTTGATTAATAATCCAGGGGGAGCAGTAATGTTCTTAATTATGTCTTGGGGAACAATGACCTAATTAACGACTGTCTAGGATGGACGGTTGCTAGTTAATTATGTCCAGGGGGTACATTTTCCTCACGCCCAATTATAATTCTGTGTTGCAGTTGCATACTTGTTGCCTTTCATGAGGCGTGCTCACTGGGATTAGCTGATGTTGTCAAGGCATTTTTGGAGTGCAATGTAGATGATCTAATTACTACAAAGGATGAAAATGGGTTAAATGCAGTTCAACTTGCCACCAAGGAGAAAAGAGACCTTGTAGTACAAATTCTTTTGAGAAGGTACAAAATTATTAATGATCATCATGCATGTACACAACATAATAATTATTATTATTATTATGCTATAGTTTGTGGTGGTATACAGATACCAGATAGATCTACTCCGTTTCAACAATTAATTTAGTAACATCAATAAATATTTGCTTGCAGAGATGATTCTAAGAAAGCACATAGAGAAACTGACAAAACAGGCTGTACGCCATTGCTGGTTGCCGCCAAATGTGGTGACAAAGATACATTCAGCTGTCTCCTTGAGCATGTGTCTCAGCTTGAGGTAAGAAAAAAAATAATGATTATGCATAATAATATATTATTATTATTATTATACCTTGGATTATTGCACACAGGTTACTGGAAATAAGGAAGACACAGAGAATATATCATCAAGGTTTGTTGCATGGACTGAATGATATGCAGCGCATGAAGGTAAAATTTAAAGGGAGAGAAGATAATTATTGACCCAAGTGCTGTTCTCACAGCAATTAATCTATTGAATCAGAGGGTCCTATTCTCTCGTTAAGTTCTTGTAGAGCTCAACAGATGCAACAGTGGTTTTCTACTTTGTCACACTAGCTTTTTCCCTTGTAAATTGTAACAGTTATGTAATGTGTTCCTCTAAATAATCCATTGGTATTTTGCGTCAAACTCCCTAGATATAGCCTGGTAATAGACATCATGTGATGAATCTCTGTCCATTGCAATTTTTCCATACACCTGAGCCATATCGAGGAAGATAGAGATGTACTTGGCAGCACTAATACTGTTAATATTGACTTCAGTTTTGGGGGTATGCATGGTGTCTAGTCAACTTAGGGAAGCCGACATCTCCATTCTTTTCTCTCAACTAACACTGTGGGAGAGGCTCTGGCGCATGTACACGCCCATGCATAGTATTCTGTCAATCTCTTTTCTTCATCACCTCTTGGACTGGTACACAGAACGGTCATTGCATCATTGCATGGGGACTACTTAGCTCAGAGGCCTCCATCACTTGTGGATCATAATTGCAGCATACATGTAGCTAGCTATACAGTTATTTTTTCAGATCATCTTGTTGCTATACACAATTACGTGAATCTGGGAGGTGGGGGTACAATGTAGACCTTGATATAATTATTACAATTTTGGCTAGCATAATTTCATTGAAATATAATAGCCACGTAAAATTATGTTATACTAATAATATTATGCAAAATATTGAGAAATGAATCTATAGTGACTTTACAACTTCAGACCTTTCTGCCTGAAATCATCACTCATAATAGTCACATGTAGCTAACAGTAAAGGTGGCAACAAGTAGCAGAGTAGTAATTAATGTTGAAGGATACATGGATAATGGGTTGAAATAAACAAAACTAAAAGGCAATAATAGACAAAAATTAATCTCTGTAAAATTAGCTACCATACCCTCGCGAAAGAGGGCCCATGGGCGGTGCACCTTACATTGGACCAAGATAGAGGGATGGGCCGATATTCGAGGTATCAGTATCGCGATTATATGCGAAAGAGCCCCCATGTAAGTTACAAAGGGCGTAGCTACCATTGAGGCAACCGAGGCAGCTACCTCGGTCATCAATTCAGCCAGCTAGCTATATATACTTAAAAACACAACAACACTCTTTAAGTTTGTTTGCTGATTAAAGCACTCGAATTTTCGCAGTATAGCTCCATCTCTAATAAAGCAAGACGGATGTCTCTCTCTGAGATGATGTAGGTAACGTCGACAAAACGGCTTTGCGCACCGTTCTAGACTCGAAAAAACTTTCTACGTAGTCTCGCTAGCCACACCCTTCAATCTCAAGAGAAAGAGGGTCTGGTGACCATGCGTATAGCTAGTTGTTCTGTCGGAATGCAATAATTACAAAAGACGTCACGGGTAACCGCAAACAACGCGAGGCCAACGGCATTGCGCGCGCGCCGCCAGTAAAGCGTTGCCAAGCAATAAATTCAAATCTCGAATCTGATTGGACGCGACCAAATCCTGTCGCCAGAACAATTCGTTGTATGCATGGTCACCAGACCCCCCTTTCCCTCGGATTGTGGGGTGTGGCTTGCGAGACTACTTTCTACGTTGGTACGATCGAGATAGACACCCGAAAATGGGCGTGGTTTGTCCACAAAGAGGGCGTGGCTTCCTCACTCAGTCCACGTGCGAGCTCTCGACGATCGTGAGATTACAGTGGCTTCTTTTCAACTCTAAGGCTTAGGTACCAATTGCCATGACATTGCATATTATTTTTGTCGTAACCTTTGCAGTGGCGGATCCAGGATTTCATAGTTGCCAACCGTCCCGATTCTGGCGGGACAGTCCCGACATTTTAACCTCTGTCCCGATGAGTCCCGACTTGTAGTTAGATTGTACAGCTGTCCCGCCTTTTTCCTGGAAAGCTGCACTCCTATACTAGACTATATATGTGTAGAAAATCAATTATGTGGCTTTGTTCTTCCCTTATGGAGTCAGGTGGTTATGTACAGTGATGATAATCAAGGATGTGGCCATGTAGTACATATACCAGCTTAGACATTAAGTCTCAGTACTAACCTAATATTGGTTCCCAGGTGCATCACCATTAAGCATAGTATTTTTAGCTGTCCAAAATGAAAGGAAGCTGCCTGAATGGCAGTTTGCAAACATGGATATTTAACGAAGTAATTATTGAGTCTTTATTGTGTTCTGTACATAAGAAGGAATAGAAATTTCCTCAAAGTTTACAATCATAGCTGGTAACAAAAAGTCCATATGCTGACCTATGCTACTGATCATGCTTGAACAGTTTAAGAATAATGCCATGGTAGCAGCCAATCCACCTTCCCTATAAAAAAGCTTTCCACATAAGCATGGCTCATTTCAAAGTAAGAATCAAGATTCAACAACATTCAAGTTCTAAGGACCAAGTTATCATTATTCCGATTGTGACAAGCACTTTGCAAGACCACTATGCTCCGGACTGCTGATGAGGGGGATTCTTCATCTGAGGAGGATACGTATGTATTATTATTGGTGTTGTTAACGGGGAAATGGGCGTGGCTAGCAAAAAATGGGCGTGGCTAACAAAAATTTTCGCGGGCGCTAACGCGCCCGTTCATTTGTCCCTACATTCTTATCTCAGAGGTTGGCAACTATGGGATTTCTAGAAGGGGTGTTCTAGTTTACAGTTGTGTGCAAAGTGCGTGAAAATTTTAGAAGCCACGCCCACTTTCGGGATAAACCACGGCCATTTCGATCGTTTTTGATACCAACCAGCTACCAGCCCTACCAGTCCAATCGATCTGTTTTCGAACGAATTTCTTCTAAAGCATTCTAAGGTGAGCCATAGCAGCAGTTTTCTTAGTTCTGTAGCCAAAAAGGGTTCCTTTTCAGCTTAACCAGTATACTATACTTCTTAGCGCTAGGTGCTGCCCAAAGGGGGGGGGGTTCCTGTGCATCCCTGGATCCCCCTCTAGATCCGCCACTGCTTTGACTCTCTGGCTATCTAAGCTTATATGCATGCATGATATTACAGTGCTTGAACGAAGTGAGTTGCAATAAATTATATTATAAGGCCGCTTCAAATCAATTAGTTGTTTCTCATCCCCCTTATATGGGTCATACAATATTGCTCAGTGTACTTCAGTCTTGCGCCAAGGTTTGCATTATAGTCCTTTAAGATGTAGCTAGCTAGCTAGCTAAGTCCCCAAGAACTGAAGGTTAGGCTACAATGAGCAGCACAGTGTGGAATTCATGCAGTACAACACACAATGGGTTGTTGCTGCTGTGAGTCATTGAATCTTAAACAATGCTGCTGTGCAAGTAACGTAGGTCGGGTTTTAATTGTGAGTATCTCGAATTGCGAGTTTTTCTACGTTTCGCAATTAATAGATTCGCAAACATAAACGTGCATGTATACTGCAGTACGGTACGAGGTCACCTATTGCAATTATTGCATTCGCAATTTGGCCTGACTTGACTAGAACGCAATTATTAAACTATGCAATTAAAACCCGTCCTACGGTATAGTGTTAGGCTTGTCCCCAGTCCTTAATATTATAGTAGCCTCACCCTGGCCCCGGCCCTTTAGCTAAACCCCTTTTCTGTATGCAACTTTGAAGCATGTAGCTAATGCCATGTAACGCGCCGAGGGTTTTATGCTTGAGAGAGCTCTATAGTTTACTCGGCTATCACATAACCACAACTATCATAATGAGTACATACCCCGCGTGCCATGGCAATATCACCCATGGCCGTGCCTCTTCTTATGCACAGTAGACTCCCTACAAATAGTATATAGAGCAGCTCGATCATGTGCAATAATTATATTAGGCCAAGCAAAGTTAATTAATAGTTTCTCAGGCCCGCCCGCATCAAATTTTGAGAAAGCAAGACTTTTTTATTTATTTTTCACGTGAGCAGTCACGTGCTAATTAATTTAATTAACAGACAAAAATTGGAACATACAGTAAACAGTTCATGAAACTAACTGTTTTCTGGCATCTCGAGACAGTTTGGTTGACATCTCACAACTGAAGTCTCCGTGAAAGTGGTATTTAGCCAGCAACTAGCTAGCTATTTTCTTCAAAGATGATGACGTCATCTGGTGCAGGCTAAATCTTGTCATCTTACAAGGTTAGTACGACTGATAAAACTTTTCTCTACTAAATAGGAAGCTAAACTTGATTGTTAGGCTGAATATTCTCTCTGGTTGGACTTCAATACTTGTATTTCAGCACTAGCTTGTGTATCAACCACGTGCAGCACTAGTGAAAATGGGCGTGGTCACTATCGCCACGCCCATTTTTCATTAAAAAATAAAATAAAAAGCCGCCTCCCGCATGGGTTTTGAAATTTGAAAGCCTGAGAAACTAGTAATTAAGTTTGTTTGGCCTTATAGACTTCATGAGGTACTATAATATTATTATAGGTGGATGTGTCCAATGTAGGCGTATATTGGTCATACTTACATGTACGATTTGTAGCTGGATCTCTTGATACTCATGAACCTTTTCGTTCCCTTCTGAGATCCATAATCACAAATGACTAGAAGCATGCTGTAGAGCAGGTCGAGCATGCGCAGTAGCTAGACTCCCTGGAAATTAGTAGAGCAGCTCGAGCATCCGCAATAGACTTCATGAGATACTAGGTGGACGTGTCCGATGTAGGCGTATCTGACATACTCGCACGATTTGTAGCTTCCCTGGGTATTGCCTAGGGTTAAGAATGAGACAGAAGGTATTTTTTCGCTGTTTTACACCATTTTATCCCCTTTACTCTTGCTTAAATGTTGAGATTTGCCGACTTTTATGCTGACAGACAACAGACAACAGACAAACAGATTGCTTTACCCCCGCTGCGCATGTGCGCACGCGGGGTAATAATTGTACTGACTAACTTTCTATTCCCTGGTATTTGATCACTTTGATATTTCAGAATTTAACATGCACGTCATTCCTTCTATAATAGCTCTAATAGTATAAACTTACTTGAATCTTCATTATATTATGATTGGCTACATAGCCATAATAATATTATAATAATGCAACTTTTTTTACTATAGTCACGTAGCACTACAATTAGAGGACAATTCTACGGAACAAGATGAACAAGGATTAGAGAAAAACACGAATCAACATAAAGATTTATTCAAGGTAGCATTTCATGATTCTTACATATACAGCAACAATAATTTATTATTTATTATTATAGTGTTCCAAAAAGCATAAAAACATCCTACATCTATCAGCTGAAGGAGGCCATGAAAAGTAAGATTCAGTTTAATTTTCTCATAATTATTGTAATGCTGCAATTGTTAAGGTTACGGGTCAGAGTTCAAGTGAAATATTCGCGACAAAAAACAGTTGTTCATTTCAATCAAAAAGTGTATGTACCTAGCTATCAAACAAACTCTAACACATTTTACTGAAATACCATCGCTACAATAGAGAAACAAAAAGTCACTCTTTGGCCATTGATCTCCACACTTGGGTCCATTTCAAAGAATTATGCATCAATTTTGTCAGGCTGATAGCCAGAAATGAATCAAATTTACCATGATAATTATGATGCAGGACCACATGGAGCATTTTTCAAGTCAGTAAAAGACGAATAAGCGTTTGGAGCTCGAGGAGCAGTAACTGACGGATACAAACACTTATAGCTACCACAAAGCAAGACTACTTTTTTTCAAAAATAAAAGCTATAATTAGCTATGGGGCACTACTCTAATATTTTAAGATATTTACAGCTTGGGCCAACTGGCTCTAAGAAGTTTAATGCACGGTTCAAACGGCTAGTGTAACATGCCGATACATACCAATTATCGACACTTAATGCACCGATTGTCAACATATGCAGTAGTTTACTACGAATTACTGGAGTAAGGATTTTAGTGCCCGGAACTTACCCATGGACCTGTAGTGTACTACCTGCTTTCTTTTTACCCCGCGTGGATGTGTAAGGGGTAAAGCAATTGGTTTATGTGTGTATCGTTATCGGCACGAAAATTGCCAAATCTCACTTTCCTAGGCATCTGTGCATGCTGTAAGCATAACCAATCGGTAGATATTGGTGAAAACTGGTTTCCTACGCACTTTAGATTGCTAAAAGTGGCTTACTAGCGCATGCCTGTGGTTTATTAACCGCACCCACTCCATTGGCATGTGCTGATGTGACTGCGCATGCTCAAGCTCAGTCTTGGAAAATGTCGTCAAATCATAAAACAGCTCTGCATGCATGCAATACAGAGCATGCAAAGTATGTGCGCTATAGAGCTCTAATTGGGAAAAGAAGAAATTAGGGTAGAAACAGGAAGTAGGCATGGTAAAGTAGGCATATGCCAAGTGCAATTATGATCGAACCTAGTAGGTACTAAAATTAATGTCAGATACGAAAATTGAAAAAAATCTCGTGGAGTGTATAGCTCTTTAATTATTGGGGATTACCTCTCTCCAGTCCATAATATGATTTTAATCTAGCTGAAGACCTCTGAGCTAGTATCATATTATGTCACCCCTGGCCAGAGTTACAAGTTGGGGGTATAAAGGGGTCGATAATTGGCAGCTTATGCTACTTTTGACCGTCTCTAATACAGTTAGGGGGCTTGTCCAAAATCCTTGTGGAAAAATTAACTTCATTATGATGTTAACATTATACCCACTTACCCCTGCTTTCTTAATATCACAGCATAGATTCAACACTGGAACTCTGATTCAGCTCCATTTAGCCTACACATTCAATATTCACTTGTATTCTACCAATAGCTATGTCTTCATGGATTCATTGCATAGCTACCCGTGATTCTTTGACAGTTTTCTTGCTTGCCTGTAGCTACGTGTACACTTTTAGCTACGTATAGTGCTTGACAGCTGTCTCTAAAATGCAAATTTTGACACTGGCATGTCTGGACTTGTTCAATCACAAGAATGCATAATCACAAATAAAGCTCAAGTATAAGCGAAATAATTTTTTCACATTACTATAGTATATACATTAACTAGTGTGATTTATTTCATCGTGGGGGTGAGCGTTCGCGAGTTTGTGTGTGCATGACACACGTAGCTCTGCTGGGCACAAATTCTGCAAGATATGTCGATATCAGCACGCGCGCGTCTCGGACTCTATGGCTCTGGCCGTCCTTTTATTCAACTACTTAGCAATGGACTTGTAAATATGAGTTTGTTAGCGTGCCACAGGCTGGAACGTACTGACCGTAAGCTACTGCGAGTCTGATCCTTTCGTTCGTCGCTTCCATCCCGAGCTCGAGCTCTCTTTTACCGCGCTCAGTCTCTGTTGCTGTTTTCTCTGTCTATTTTGTTCTCTAGCTAATGCTGGATCCGACATCCTCGTTCTTAAACCTATCTTTCCGATTCTCTTGATCTCCTTTGACTCCGGTCATTTGATTTGAGCATGTGCAAATAATTGGCAAAGAGGCGTGGCCCAATAGAGAGCACGTGTTATTTTTGCGCACATGCTCAGTCAGCCAAAGCGGACACACGGACAGACGAACTTCCACCGAACGATCAAATGTGGGGCTCGCTCACGCTCGCCCCCAATAATGGCACAGTATAAAGGGTACTATGGTACTAAAGGGCAAGGTACCTTTCAGCTATTTATCTGATAATCTTGCCATGGAGATATGACCTCCTTGATCATATTATTATAATATTATGTGATATGTGCATCACGGGAAAATTCATGTGCGTGCAATATTATAACGTATGATTATCCAAGATTTTTTCTGTATAAAGTGGGAAACTCTCAACAGAGAAAATGGCGAAATCTTTTGCAAATGTTAACTGATCGCACAATGGGCGTGGCATGCCTAAAAATTGGTGAAGAAAACTTTCGAGGGTGGCTATAAAATTCATGAAGATTTTTTTTCTCCCTCAAAAGTTTCCCTCTATGTGGTAGTTTTCTTCTAAGACTAATATTGGTGAATACAAGAACAATTGCACACTTATGTACATGAGATTATAATTATGACTTGCACACAATCAAGAATTTTATTATTCTCTTAAAATATCATCTTATGTAGTATAATCGAGGTGATATGGTCTAAGACGTCAGATGACCATGAGGTGTTTGTTGCTCTGATGACGATGGAAGATGAAGATGGTAATACTCCACTTCATCTTTGCTGTAAGAATGGCCACATAGCAGCCTTTCGCAAGATCGTAGCTATTCTTGAAGTTGATGGCATGCTTAAGAAAGCTAACAGGTCATTACGTACTATTAATTTTATATTAATGTGATCAAATACCATAATAATAGTACAATGAGACAAAATTTAAGTTCGCTGGATCAAACGTTTTCAAATTAAGAATAGTATCTGGGCAAGAAACTTTGCCAAATCAAGTTTTATTAATTTTTGCCAAGGTATATGCACTCCAAAAAGTAGTGGATGTACTAGCCAACGAGAGTTGTGTTCCCATTGACTATCTTGATCTTTTTGGGATGGCGGAAGCATTTTTCAGTTGGTCAGACTAGGTATTTGGAAGGCGAAATTTTTACCCTTTAATTATGACATCATCAATACTAGTGCACGTATTTGCTTAGCATCTGCATTATTTCGATAGTGCACTATATGGATATAATAATATTATGATGGATGGATACCAGCATATGCGAAATATCTAATGTGGCTACGCCCCAACTTTTTAACTGTGGGATGACTTAATTATTAATTATTTAGCTATCCTGCCAAGAAGTGGTCCAGCCAAAACCGGACCAGCAGGACCGGCAGTGCAGCCCCTGTCTTTGTCTTATATTGTCAATCTTAACATACTGCCCCTCATATCTACATAGTTTCCTTGATCTTAGCTTGCTGTGCCACGTTGCACTTTAGCAGTTAACCCCCATGTACAGCAGCGTTTAGTGGTTGTCTCATACCAGCTTCATCGTGACAAAGTCCATGGACTCTATGGAACTAAATTTTGCAGTGAAGGTGGCTGAACTGTTGTAAGAAGGGTGGCTGGTTAACAATGGTACGTGAAGGCTCTCCACTAAGACAACCATGATTATTCTAATGGAACACAAGCTAATTAAAATTTCCATTTTCACTCAATTTTCTGGTAAAGGTCATCACAAGCTCCATTAAGATACATTATTAAAAGATCTAGTTTCTTGCACTTTATTTGCATGAACACGGCATATATTGCGCCACCCTGTCCAACCCCTGTATCAACCCTTTGCCCAGACTCTTGAAAAATTTTGGATCACCAATAAAAGGTTGTGGCAACTTGAAGTAGCTAAAAATTTTCTTCATAAAAAGATGTACCTTCAATAGCTACTTATCACTGCTGCAGATGGATTGATAATCGATTGAGAAACGAAGATTATGAGATTAGGAAAAGCAGTTGCAGCTATTTTGATGAGGCTATCATGAGTGGTCAAAGGTAGCTATTAATTATGCATGGTTTAGTAAGAATCAATTATTTTGCTTTGTAACTAATACTATTCTCAATAGGGAAGTTTGTGAAGTCATCATCAACAATGAAACTCTTAATGATTATCATAAGACTTATTCTAAAGGCACACTTTCGTTACTTATTGAGCGTATGCCAGGTAATATAATTCTAATCCGTTTGTGTAATGAGTGTAGCATAAATTTTTAGGCCACAAAACTACCGTAAACACGTACACCCCGCTATTAAGTGCACATTATTTATTAAACACAGGCTCTCTTAATTCTCATTGCAAGCTATTGTTCATTAAGTGCATGCGCTTAATAGGCGTGGCGTTCTATGAACCCGACCTTGACCTACTGGAAAGTATGTGGAGTCCAGATATCTTTGGAGAAGTGATGGCCACGAACAATGCTGTCATGCAAGAAGATCGACTTTCAGACAAATCTCCAGCACTTGTCATCTTGAGCGGCAGCTATAAACACTAAAGCGCTAGATCGATTGAGCCAGCTAGCTAGCGCTATAGCTCTAGCGGGCCTTGCATCCATCATGTGCCCAAACATTTGTGGGCATGGTTATGTAGTACATGCAATGTAGTGACAACTGTTGTGATTATTAACCCTCGATGCATGCATACACAATGATTACGGTAGTCGTTCCGAGTCTGTTTGTGTGTCTGTCTGTCTCTCTGTCAGTTTGTCTGTCACCACGTTAGCTAACTGCTATACCCCGTTTGCAATGCCAAACTGTGTTGTTATAAGGTTCCTTATGGCATTCCAAATGCATCATTTACGTTGATTTTGGCGTCATTTGCTGATACTAACCTTCTTGACTTCTCCGATCGCAGCAGCTAACTAATAGAACGCTGATGTGTTGTGCTGTATATGGCATAGGCCTAATTCGGGGCAAGCCTGAGTGAGCTCCGAATACAAGAGAGACAGGAAGTAGTTTTATCACTATATAATCTTAGAGTTGTGTGTCCATCTGTCCGTTATGGAAGATCGGCGGAAGTGATTTGAACATTAGAACATTTGGAACATTAGAAGCTAGAACAAGGCGAACTCTGCGAGCGCCAGCGGCTGTCTGTAATCACTGGACTGGACAGGTGGACTGGATCACTGGACTGGACTACTGGACTGACCTTCGACCTTCATTATGGAGAATTATGTACTATATATTATAGTTAATGATTTAATGATTAGTAGAAGGCTTACTTAAAGTATTGCACAACAGCTAAGTGGTGCAATACTAGTAGTGATGTCAAACATTGGCTGGATTCGCTAAAATTTTTCTCCACATATTTATATCAGTGACATGGCACAAATGATATGTAAGTTTGCGCATGCTGTAGATCCAATGGTGAGGCACCCAGACCACTTATACGATAAGTTTGGGTACTGAACGTGATGGTTTACATAGTTTTTCTCTTCAAAGACATATTTTTCTGACTTCGTGCAATGTGGACTTTCAAAACTACCATTACTTGTAATAGACCAATTATGCCATTTTTTGTATTGCTTACTCCGGAGAATATTGACATGAATTAACCCAGGATTGAGACATAAATATGGAATTAACATAGGTCATATGCAACATTGCAAACATGGGAGAGATCTGGAGATGAAGCTAGGGAAAAAGTATCTAGTATTAGGGATGTCAGGGCAAAAAATTCACTTCATCATTAGCATTATTACTCTGCAGAGTGATCAGCTGATCCAAAAAATATAATGATATAAAATTACAAGTTATGTTAATATCACAATCATGGGATAATTTGGCTAGCATGCATGATCATCTGTACATGCTCACATAACATAGAGACATAGTTCATGCACAAACAGTATCCTGCTTGGGCAAGATTGTCCATTAGTACCGTGCGCATGCGCAGATGGAAGCCGTTGCAGAAGCCACACCCCTTGGCAAAGCCAGCAAGTGTGCTATGGCAACGTTCTCTCTCTGCTCGAACGCAGAGGAGGTAGGACACGCTTGACCTTTGGCTAATAGTTCACTAATTAAATCGCTAGCATAGGCTTTTGTGAAGGTTTTTAGAGAATATCATTGTGATTTTCGAGCTCAGCGCTATTGATTTAGTGGGGGAGCCCCTCTTTGTTAGCACTGTAGAGCAATTTTTAGGTCCTTGGAATGTTAATCAAAGCGGCTAATTGACATTCCAAAGACCTAAAAATTGCTCTATAGTGCTAACTAAGAGGGGCTCCCCCACTAAATCAATAGCGCTGAGTTCAAAAAACACAACAATATTCTCTAAAAACCTTCACAAAAGCCTATATTAGCGATTTAATTAGTGAACTATTAGCCAAAGGTCAAGCGTGTCCTACCTCCTCTGGCTCGAACGTAGCTTAGCTGCTACCGGACTACTGACAAGTATGAACAGACCTCGCCTCTCGCTTCGCCCGAGGCTCGGTGGCTAGTGCTACAGCGCCAACGCTTGCTTAGCAGGCCTTTCGAAACGCGCAGCGCTCAGTTCGCGCCGATCGCGGTTCGATCGACAATGCGTCTCTAGCTGTAGTTATGGCTCGAGGCATTAAGGCCACTCTTCTTTGTGCACACGGCCCTACAGTTCTGACCAATCCTGAGCCTTGTAGTGCTGTTCATTCATAGCAACCGGGCGCATCCAAGACGTGTATCCATGCCCTCATGTAATGACACGGATTATATAAGAAAAATGACCGTCTGAAAAATATTTTTCGTTGTATATATATAATTATGCCTTATTGTCTGTCGATTAGCAACAGTGCCTGGTATAGCTAGACAAGTGGAAGTGTCCTCCCCAAGTACCAAGAATAACGCATACCAGGTGGGTTTGATTTGTGAGTGAAGCCTCAACTTGCCTATGCCGACATTGAGTAATTAATAGCTCTAAACCTATAGGCCATTATGCCAGGTCAATACCCCCAATTGCTAGAAAGAAAAATGCTGCTTAGAGAATCCATATCTGAGCCTGAAATACCTTATGGGGACCATTTAGCCAAGTGTAATGCAGTGGCCGTGCCAGGGTATGGCAGAGTGTGGCTCTCGCCACACCAATCTTCACAAGATTATTTGAGCTTGTGTAAATAATGCTATTAAAATATCAAAATTATGCAATTAAAATACAAATTAAGCATCAAACCCCACTTCAGCCACACCAATGTTCATGGGCTAGCTACGCCCCTGTGTAATGTATCCTGTATTGAAGCTAGCAATTACTGAGAATCTTTGAGGCACAACATGTATATATAGCTATTCTTTCTGTGGTATACAATAAGCTAGCCTATTCCTGAATGGTTTTGCTTGCCACTATATCAATCCGCACATGATCAATCAAGGAATTTGAGGACACATTTTTCCTCTCCTAGTGTGCACGGTGTAAACTACCCTACTCTCTTAATTTAAATTCTTATCCATTTCTAAGAAAAAAATTATTGCCTTGGCCCCAGGTATCCCCGTTGTTTCAATAATATTCTGGCACGGAGCTTATAGCTTGCTAAGTACACAACATATATCACTAGTCTTCATGATCTTCCACCACTTGCATGCATAATATGCATAATTGGGGGAAAAAGAGGTCAGTCCTGTAGTCCAGTCCAGTGATCCAGTCCACCAGTCCAGTCCAGTGATTACAGATATAGCCAGCGCCAGCCTGGGCACGAATACTAGCTTCTTGGATGGACTACGCAAAACCTAGCAAAAAACGGGGACTTACATTCAGCGATCTGCAGTTAGGCAGGCAGCTTGATTCGCGAGAAGTCGTTGCCCTAGTGGTCAATATGGAGGTAGTAGATTCTGATTTTGGCTTCTCGCTTACTCCAGTTTTGCGAGGGTAGCTACAAGCAAGTTAACGACTTTTTTGGACAGTTGATTGATTTAGACATGTACTCAAGCAGGATGCCATAAATACGCATTCTCAATAGAATGTTCCAGAACGGATAAAGGGCGATTTTAGCCACTTGGTTTACCCTTAATTCTGGCCAGGCACCCTTAGTAAAGCGTGTCATAACTGCGCATGCTCAATAGAATGTTCCAGAACACCTCTAGCTATGGGGCTCTTAAGTATCCAAAATAAAACTATCGAGTGAAGCAGGGGGCGAGCAGAGCAAGCCCGCCTGCTTGTATCTATATAATATTATACCGTAGAATCCCGCGATTAGAAATGCCTTCCCCCCACCCTTTATGCATACTAGTATTGAGCAAAAGTGGAGAGGAGGTTTATTTGGAGTATCGTTATAGTTCCGCGAGACGATCATTACCGACAGTCGAATACCAGGGTGCCCCTTTTGCTCTTGGACATAGTCCATAGAATAGCCTCATCCAGCACCCGCTTAGCTAGGTACTCCAAACCATCATCTACTACATAACAACAGCTTAGAAAACAGTTTTTTTTTGTTTTTTTCTTCAAAGGGACCACATGCTAAGTAGAAAGAATATCGTCCGAAAACCACCACACAATCGAGCTGGATGCATAGTAGAGCCATACAATGCAAGCAGGCACCCAATTGCAAACAGCAACATGCACAATGTTTGGTAAAGGGTCGTCAATGTACTCCGCGCGCAGCAAAAATTTTTTTGGCAAACATTGCAAGTGAATGGTTTCCTATACAAACTTCAAAGAGCCATAACTTTAATTGTAGGGTGTGATTCAAAAAAGTCTCTTGATCAAAGTTTGTAATTTGAGCTATTCTGGGTGCTCATATAAAACTTACGGTCCCAACCGCTCCACAGAGTCTCAATAATGGAAATCTTTTTTTTTTTTTTCAAGGAGACCAGAACACTAAGCAGAAAAAAAATTGTCCAAAAACCACCACATAGTCGAGCTGGATGCATAGTAGAGCCGTACAATGCAAGCAGGCAGCCTAATTTAATGGTCGTCACGTTGATGTGCGCGCGTGGCCCCACCCCTCACGTAGCGTGTGGGCGGAAAACATTGCAACTGCATGGCTTCCTATACAAACATATGGGAAAACTTCAAAGGGCCATAACTTTAATTCTAAGGTGTGAATCAAAAATCTGGCCGGTCAAGTCTCTAGTTTTGACTCATTCTGCATGCCGATGTAAAAATTATCCCCCCAAGTGCTCCCAAACCCCCCATGAATTAGATTATTTATTTAAATTTGCTTTTTCAAGCTAGCGTGCACACTAAGCAGAAAATAATTGTCCAGAAAACCACATAATACACCTAGGATGCACAGTAGAGTCAAGTAAACAACCTAGGATGCACAGTAGAGCCATACAAAGCAAGCAAACAACCTATATTCTAATTTTGAAAAATTTTCTAAATAACGCACACCAAGGGTATTCCCCGTTTTTCACGTAGCGCGTGGGCGGAAAACATTGCAAACGCATGGCTTCCCTATACAAACATGGAAAAACTTTAAAGGGCCGTAACTTTAATTCTAAGGCATGAATCAAAATTCCCCAGGGTCAAATCTCTAGTTTCGACCCATTCTGCGTGCCCATGTAAAAATTATGTCCCTAACTACTCCCAGTTCCCCCACGTACGAATTATTATATTTTCTTTTTTTCTACTTAGTGTGTAATTTCTACTTGGTGTTTAACTACTTAGTGTGTAATTTCAACGGGACCACACACTAAGCAGAAAAAAAATGGTCCGAAAACTACCACACACACAGCCAAGCTGGATGCATAGCAGAGCCATGCATACAATGCATGCAGGCATCCAAATTGCCATAATTTTTTTGGGTAAACACTGCAAATGCATGGCTTCCTATACAAACCATATGGAGAACTTTAAAGTGCCATATCTCTAATTCTAAGGTGTGAATCAAAACTTTCCACCATTAATTTTTAGTTTCCACCCGTTCTGCGTGCCCATGTAAAAATTATCTTCCCAGGTGCTCCCAAATCCCCGAGTGAATTACATCATTTAAAGGGGACCACATAATATAATACTAAGCAGAAAAAATGGTCCGAAAACTACCACACAATCGAGCTGGATGCATATGTAGAGCCATACAATGCAAGCAGGCCTCCAAATATCCATATATACGATTGGTAAAAGGTCGTCAATGTACCCCGCGCGCCAATGACTTTAATAGGAGAGCCACAAAATGCAAGAAAATTCCTAGTAGAGCCTTATAATGCAAGAATAGAGCCATAATTACTTACCCAGTAGAAATTTACTTTCCTGCGGTTATAATATTATAGGTAATGATGATGTAATCTATGAGATAATTGCCAGAAAACTCAGGGCCTCCATGGAGCCTTTTTGAGACTTGAAAATCGGTATATATGTAAAGTATCTGACGCATGTATTCAGCAAATACATTATAAGCTGAGCGCTACCTTCTCTGTGAAGTACCGCCGGCCGAACTTCACGCATTCTCTTGGCTGACATAATCCCATGGATAAATAAAGCTAGCCTAGTGCTATATATAGCACGTATGCTGTGTGCCATGCTGCGACTAACCTGATGTTCAGAAGCTGTCGAGTTCGTCTCCTGCGATTGAAAATTGTCAGTGTCGAAGTCGAGAGTCGGCCGCGGTCGACTCTCAGACTCCATCTCTGCAATTGAGGCGCCAGTGTCAATGTGTGTACGCACTATATTGACGACCTTTAACCATATGAACCATTATGCATGCTGCTACTGGGCAAGTGGTCAAGTTTTCATAATATGGTAAACGGTCATCAACATGCCCCGCGTACCCGTAGTTTTTTTATGGGCAAACATTGTAAATGCATGGCTTCCTATACAGACATATTATGGGAACCTTCCATAACTTCAATCCTAAGGTGTGAATCAAAATTCAAATCTCTAGTTTTGACCCATTCTGCGTGCCCATATAAAAATTATGTCTCTCCATGAATTACATTATCGAACCTTTTTTTGTACTTAGTGTATAATATTTTTCCAATGGAACCGCACACTAAGCAAAAAAAAATTGTCTGGAAACAACCACTTAGTCAAGCCTATACTCCAATACTGACTAGATCTGGTAAAGGTTGTCAAATGCATGGCTTTCCTATTATGGAATACCGTATTTCCTCAAAATCTCACCGCACCTCGAAATCCTGCCGCCCTCGAAATGTCGCCGCATCTATCTACTAACTCGTCCCAATAAACGCCGCCCTCGAAATCTCGCCGCATGGTAAGGGATCAATAGCAATTTCCGTATACGTATACGCACGGACATTTTACGTGCGTATAACTAGGCTTATTATTGAAGCTGTGTACGTGCGTGCGTATCGATCTCTGTAGACATCGCCCTCGAATTCTAGCCGCCCTCGAATTGTCGCCGCACCAAACGGAGCCTTGAAATAAAATCTCGCCGCGGTGAGATTTCGAGGAAATACGGTACTTTATAACTTTAATTCTAAGGCTTGAATCAAAATTACCCACCGTTGAATCTCGTATTATTTTGACCCATTCTGCATGCTCGTATAAATATTACCCAAGTGCTCCCAATTCCCTCACAAATTAAAAAATTAATTAATTACTTCTTTTCTACTTAATTAGTATGCAATTTTGTATATACAGTACCCTCGCGAAAGAGGGTCCATGGGGGGTGCACCTTATATTGGGCCAAGATTGGGGGATGGGCCGATATTCAAGGTATCAGTATCGCGTTTATATGCGAAAGAGTGCCCAGGTAGGGTAGGTTATCCACGCTAACTTCATAATTTGAATAATAGCAACAGTTGCTATTGATTTTAGCCTTGTTCAAGCTCGGTTGCCAATCCAGAGCAAGGGCGGCCACACTGAATACTTCACCGTGTGTCGTTAAGTTCAGCCGTATTAAGTGGGCGTGGCTACGATCGCTAGCGGTGTACGTAGTCTCGCGCACCAGCCCCTGCTACCCAAAGAGGGAGAAAGGGTCTGGTCAAATGCCTATAGGGCCCATGTCCGCGCGCACTGTATAGTGCGCGCCAATCAGGTGCCCGGAATAAAGTCACATGACTGCCCGGGCATGAAAGAAATGCAAATTAATGATTGTGCGCGAGCGCGATCGTGCCCTAGTACAACGAAATAAATTTGTATTTCTTATTCACGCATACCAGAAATACGTGACGTCATGCATTCCTCGGTGACACGGGTCCTTTACTCATTCGACCAGACCCCTTCTCTCTGCGTGCGTGAAAGGGGGCTGGGGACGAGACTACCGCGTACGATGGTTTATTTGTGCTGAAATGTAGCTAGGCTTAGTTTTACGGCTGTTTAGCACGTTACTTATAGATCTTCCAGAGACTGTTCGAAGTTCAGTCCTCATAACCAGGGCAGCTAAATATGGGCGCATATTCGAGTAACTACTAGACCTTAGCAAGAAATTGAGCCCAAAGTGGGGGGTGGGCCGACATTCTGTAGTGGGCCCTCTTTCGTGAGGGTACGGTGCTTCAAAAAAATTTAATATAATGCAGACATCCAGGTCATGGTTTAAAACTTTAATGGGTATGCCGATTGTTCGCAGCAGATACTAAAGCACCTGTGGTGGACCTCCCTTTAAGGAAACCAACTTGAGCACTAATTAATAAGTGATATATATAGGATCAGTATCATACAGATGTTTCAGGAGCAATGAGTGTACATGTCGTTCTAGAACTTTGCTAAGCAAAAGTAGTAGGGATATTGGTCGGTAGTTGCTGATAGCAGCCATCTCAGTTGATTTCGGGATCTGAGTGATGAGAGCATGCTTCCAATCAGCAGGTAGCTTGCCTAGTGTGTAAGATATATTAAAGAAGTTGGTACCTAACTGCTGGTGAAATATATGAGCAGTCTCCCTAAGCATCTTCGCTGACATCCCATTAGGACCACTTGCATTGTTGGTGTCTAGTGCTAGTAAATATCCATATATTTCATCCTCTGTACACAGCAGGTCAGATAGTAGTTCTGGATCAGCTGTTTCTGAGTCAGCAGGATGAAGGAACTCCAGAAAGAGGGGGAGTAAACCATGATTGAAATATCTGGAGAAGAAACTATTTAGCATAATATTGGCCTTGTCTGTACTTATAGATGCCACTGTAGGCCGGAGAGTTGTCATCTCTTGATATTGGTAGCTATGCCATTGGATGATTCCTTTTGCTAATGTAGCTATTTGATGGTTTGCCAAAAACTTTTACAGTCATATGGATTCAGACGACTGAAGTAGCTATATAAATTTCTCTTCTCTTAATTTAATTTTGACAAAAGTTTTTTTCTAGTGTTTTGATACTGATTCCATAGTTCTTGGTTGCTGCTATCATAAGCTTTCTGTTAGAGTAAGTTACGCTTTTTCATCAACTCTATTAACGATTTCGAGAGCCAGGGAAGATTTCGTTTAGTAAGTAGTAGTGCTGAGGGTATACATTGTTTCATGATCTCCAAGAAAGATCTTTTCCAGCGATTCCAACTGAGGGTGATATTATCGGGGTTTGAAGATCATATTCAGATCAAGATTGGAGAGCATCAGGGATTGGAGAGCATCAGGGATGCCGAGTCGAAGTCTGCCTGGGCAAAACGCCAAACTTGCCTACGGGAATTATTTCTTAAATGCATTGCTTTGCTTGTCTATTGATCATAACATGAAGACCTAGATGGTCGGAGTTCCTAAGTGGCGGAATTGTCTCACACACAGACAGCTATAGATGTTAGGAGAGGATAGTATAGCCAGATCAATCGAAGTCCAATGGCCATTATTCATATGGTGGGTGGGGGTAGAGTTTACTTGAGAGAGGGAGATTAAAAAATTTGGGATAAAACTAATGATGGCTATTTGATGGGCAAAACTCGAGAAAAACGACAAAGTAAGGCATGATATGAATAGCTAGTTTGTTTGCTGTAGCTACAAATTTTATTGGCCAATGGACTTTAAATATCTATATTTTACTGTTAGGGAGGGGGGCTTATTACATGAGACAAAACTACCTATGCAGGAACTTCAGCCGAATATTCAGGGGGGGGGGGGGCTTGTGCGTGAGGGAGGCATAGCTAATTGTTGGGATTATACAGTATTATAATAATATTATTATGTTTGTGGGGTGATCATGTTAGTGAGGAGAGAGTTAAATTTTGAACGCTTAAGGTAATGTCATCATGCGCATACACATACACGCGATCTAAGTGACAACTCAGACATGCTGATATGATATGTTACATCTGTAGTAGCAATTTACTTTTCTGAAACAAGCAATATTTTACCAGTCAGAAGCTTATCCCCATGCTCAGATATACAGGTACTTGGACTCATGATGGTCACAGCTAGCATGAAGACTATACTATTCACTAGCAAGCTAGAGGGTTACGAGGGTGGGATCTAGGGACATAGAGATAGCTATGCTCGCCGTTCGTCCAGCAAAGCGTGTGTCATTATCGAGCTCACAGTTTTCAGAGGCCTTTATGGTGGTGACGTATCCTCTTCTAACTTGATTGTCTATCACGTGGTTCAACAATTTATTTTTCTTCGTCTTGTATATATTGCAGCTAGTAGATCTACATTGTAGTTTTATGATTGATTTAAATTTGTTTCAGAGCCTGTTGAAAAATCAAATCATTCCTCCAGTCAAGCCGTGTCCAAAGTATTCATTCAAAATATCGATCACTGTGTATCACTAATTACCCCGCGCGCATGCGCAAGGGGTAAAGCAATCGGTTTGTATGTCTGTTGTTGTTGTTGTTGTTGTTGTAGTTGTCGTCGGCACGAAAATCGCCAGATCTCGAGTTCTAGGCGTCTGTGCGTGTTGTAAGCATAACCAATCGATAGATATCGGTGAAAAACTGGTTTGTACGCGCTTCGAATTGCTCAAAAAGGCTTACTAGTGCTACAAATCGTGCATTTTCTGTTCTGCATGCCTGTGGTTTGTCGACCACACCCACTCTTTTAGTATGCTGATGCAACTGCGCATGCTCAAGCTCAGTATTGAAAAGGGTCGTCAAGTCATAAAACAGCTTTGCCCAAGTTGCAATATTGCAGAGTATTGCAGAGCGCGCGGGGTATGTGCTCTACAGAGCTCTAGTTTATTTAATGAAATTGTTAATACCGTATTATGAAAACCATACAATTATCTTTATAGTTACCTGCCTAGTATACAGTACATTTTTCTGCACATATTAAATAATTATGCAAATCAGTCAAAACGGATCTCTTGAAAATTTATGCAATTTTTATTTATGTATTTAAATGTTGCATGCATTGCAAACATATGGCACAATAATATAATATTTATGCGACCGCCGCTTGACTCGCATAATTTGCATAAATAAGACTCTCGCAGAAAAATGTTGCTTTACGGTATGTCATTACTATAAATCTCACAGCACTGAGGATTTGGCAGATTTGGTTTAGATTTTGGAAGTCGCATTTTATTGATATGCAACCACTATATAAGCCATGCATGGTTCTACTGTTGAATAATACATTAACAGAAGTCAGTTATGTATGTACAAAAATCATTTTTGCATAGTCATTATATATTCCCACGATATTATACCACAGATGCTGCTAGATCCTTTCTGGACAAGTGCATTAAATCTGAAAAAAATTGGGAAGCCAAAAAAAAGAGGGAGATGTGTGAAGTAACATTGAACTATGAAAAGCTCCGAAGGTATAGAGTTTTTGTGATTGTCCTATATAATACAAGTATAAAAACAATTGAATAAAATTGAAGGATGAAGTAGGGATGGCAATGCCAAAAAGTACACAAACAAGATTTTTAGGGATCACTTAGTCTATTGAGCTAGACCCTTCCTTGCGCTTGTATTGTACGCGCGGGGAGAAGGGTCTAGCAAAGGTCACGTTTAATTGAATTTCAGCTGACCAATCAGATTCAACTATCCAAATTCTGGATAGCAATTTATGCGTGGGCGAACGCTCGCAATCAGTGCTTATTCGTGATTGCGAGCTAGCTGTTGCTTTCGCTTGGATCATTTTGTGTGGCGCTGAAGTACTAGTACTACAGAGGCAATAGCGGGCGATTTAGAAAACCATTCGTCGCCATTTTTTTAGAGCTGCCAGAGGAGAGTTGATCACTGAAACGGGAGAGAGTTCATTCAACACTTGTTTGATCACTGTCCCAGCCAGGTCAGACAAGCAGAGTGCCTTCTACTCGCTACCTCTGTATAATTCGGGGATCATTGAGAAGTTCTCTGTACCAGTGAATAGCTGCCGACCTTTTCATCATCGTCATTTCGCTACTTTTCTCGCTCACGTTTTCCGCGTTTTAATTAATTGCATTCCAAACGTGACCTTTGCTAGACCCTTCCCCCCCACGCGTACAATACAAGCGCAAGGAAGGGGCTAGCTCGATAGACTAGGGATCACTATAATACATCCCTACGCTTGCTTTTCTACAGACCTATTTATGTCGACTTATCCTAGGCATGCTATACTTGGAGTGTTCTTGACTTACATGTGGGAGACATTTACCCTGTCAGTCATTTATGATCCCCATGCTACTCAAAAAAGCAAGTGTAGGGATGTATAGTGGTTGTGATTATCTTTTATCCCTAAAAATCTTGTTTGTGTACTTTTTGGCATTGGCATCCCTACTTCATCCTTCAATTTTATTCAATGATTTTTATACTTGTTTCTGTTCCTTTTTTATTGTATGAGTGCAACTATCATAGAGTCGGTAGACTCTATAAGTAGGGATGGCCCGGATATGCCATATGTGTAATACGGTCGTACATTAGAATACTTAAAATTAGAGGAAATTCCATGGGTTATACATGGGATTGATTTAAGTCAAGGATCCCATGGGTTATACATGGGACTGAATTAAGTCATCTACTCCATGTGTTATACATGGGATTGTTTTAAGTCAACTTAGTTTGACTTAAATTGCCGATATATTACGTGTACGTTAACTATTATCAGGGAAGATTTTAAGTCAACCTTCAAAAACACTAAAAACAGTACAAAACGTCTTAATTTGAACTTTGACTTAAAGTGCTCCCAATGGCAAAGATAACGTCACCTTTGTGAGTTAATGCCAAGCATATAATATAAGCCTTGCACAGCAGACGAGCGTGCGGACAATTACTGTAACAGTGTATATGCATGCTGATTAGCTCCACCCACTCATCTCAAGGTACGGCTCCCGAACCCAAACGCAACACCACTGCTGCCGCTGCTGTAGATCTAACCCATTTTGTCACGATTATAATATACACGTGCACCAAACAGCAATGATACTAACCCTGCTAACCATACGATACCCAAAACCCAACCCTACCTAGCAACTCTACCAAACTAACCCTGCTAACCATATTAAAGATAGCCGAAACCCAACCCTACCTAGCTACCCTGCCGAACTAACCCTGCTAACCATACGATATCCAAAACCCAACCCTACCTAGCTACCCTGCCAAACTAACCCTACCAACCATACGATACCCAAAACCCAACCCTACCTAGCTACTCTGCCGAACTAACCCTGCTAACCACACGATGGCCAAAACCCAACCCTACCTAAAACTTGCCGATTTAACCCTAACCATACCATAGCCGAAACCCAACCCTTCCTACCTATATACCCTACAGAATCTTAGTATATTCTATGGCCGAATTAACCCCGCTAACCATACAAATTATAGCCAAAACCCGGCTGCTAGCTACCACTGCGCATTTTAATAGCAATTACTCATTGCCACGAACTAATTTTAATAACTATTGTAATTATTATAATAAATAGAATCTGCTGAAAATATCCCCAGAATTTGCCGTGTAAAATTTAATGATACTAGCTATAGTTTCATGTGCCACATAAAAATTTAATTATATGGCTAGCTACTTCAGTGGCAATTATATTATTATGATCAATTGCAAGTGGACCTATAGTATAAAATATATTAATATATGGTTGTGGCCAGACAAAGTCTACTGTAACATAAGATGTCTTATTGGCAACATTAATTATTTTAAGTCAGAGTTCAAATTTTGATATTTTATACACTTTTTAGAGTTTATGAAAGTTGACTTAAAATCTTCCCTGATAATAGTCAAGGTATACGTCTAATAAATCGGCAATTTAAGTCAAACTAAGCTGACTTAAAACAATCCCATGTATAACACATGGAGTAGATGACTTAATTCAGTCCCATGTATAACCCATGGGATCCTTGACTTAAATCAATCCCATGTATAACCCATGGTATTTTCCTATCCTTTAAGTAAAGTTGTGCATGACGGTGTAATACATTACAAATATCCGAATATCTCCAAATAGGTAATTTTATGAAATTTCTAAGCGTGAAAATCAGAATCTCTAGCAAATTGTGCATCTAACAAGACCAAGATCATTCATCAAAACAATTGTATATGTCAGAACCAAATGTTCAAAAAATGGGCCATTTGTCAATCTTTCTTTCTTCTTTCTCATTTCCAGGACTAACTCAAGACTGTCTCGACCTCCCACCTTAATTCTCATATAAAATCCACTCTATTTTGTAGCGCGCAGTGCAGTGGCATGCTAGTTTGGCGTATCTCAACAGTTACATAATAGTGGGTGTGTACGGAGCATTATTGAATGGGTGTGTCTGATACGCCATTTTGTGATAATAATGCGCATGCTCGGAATATGTTGCCATGGTGAAGTCTTGTGACAGTGCCTGGCCCTAGGGGCCGGCCTGCTAGCTCGCACATCGCTAGCGCGTGTAAAGGCGCGCTGGACCGATCATGGATATGAAGGTTCAAGGCTCGAGGAGCGGTAAGGCGTTAAGCATACAATCACATGACTTCACTATGGCAACACATTATGAGCATGCGTATTATTATGACAAAAATGGCGTATCTGACACATCCTTTTCGTTAAGCGCCATACACACCCACCATTGCGTAGCTGTAGAGATAACGCAAAACAGTGTGTCATGGACCTGCGCGCTACAAACATTAATGGAGTGGATTTATACTCAAACTAAAATGAGCGATCAAGACAGTGTTGAGTTAGCCCTGATAATGAAAAAGAAACAAAGAAAGAACGCAGTGGCTATTGATTCGGCAGCCGGACGACCTTTACCAAAGCTATAGATCTGGCAGAAATATAATTTTTCAGAAAAAAAGGAGCTAGAAAAAAACGAAAGTAAACAGGACAAGCTGGATTCGAACCCCGTACCATCGGTTCCAGAACCCAGACACACCACCACTGCACCACTGCCGCCGCTGCTAGAACCCATTTTTTCACGATTATATACACCAAATAACGATACTAGTACAGTACATCACTAACCCTGCTAATCATACCGTAGCCGAAACCCAACCCTACCCTGCCAAACTAACCCTGCTAACCATGCTATAGCCGAAATCCAGCTAGCCCTACCTACCATGGAATGTACTGTAAACCCAATAATGTTAGCGTCCTTTATAGTTAACGTTTTTAACACTTATGACATTTTAACGTCCATAAACTTTAACGATTTCATAAACTGTGATACAATCATGACATTGTAGTTCATGTGCGTGATTGCCGCTACCGATTTGTTGGCAGCAAGAACGCCGCTATCCCCAGCAGGTTTGGGTAGCAGAGGGTGGTTTTCAGTCGCTTGAAGCCAGCGGCGAATAGACATAGCTCAGTTACACTCAGAAAACACTCGTGCAGCTGTGTGCTTGGCGCGCGCGGGCTAGTTAGTAGCCTTGCCATGGCGCGCGCGTGCACATGGCCAGTTCGCTAGGCTCCGCCCAACTACGCGCGGGCGCCCGTGGCTATGTACGCATATGCGCATGCGCACAAATAAAAAAATTAACGACCTTTTACCTTAACGAATTGTGTCGCTTCGTTAAATTCGTTAACATTAATGGATCGTTAACATTATTGGGTTTACAGTATAGTCCTATGTATGCAAGTATAAAAAAACAATTAAATAAAATTTAATGATGAAGTAGGGATGACAGCTAGAAAAAAGTACACAAACAAGGTTTGTAGGGATAACGTATCACATCCACTATACATCTCTATGCTTGCTTTTCTCGATAATTAAGGTCATACACTCCCGATTCAGTATGTAAAGTGTCGCTATTATTTTGAAATTAATCCATGAATTGATTTTCCATTACTGCATGCATGTGCCCCATATAATATAATACGTGTGTGCATGGCTACTCGAAAAGCAAGCATAGGAATGTATAGTGAATGTGATACGTTATCCCTACAAACCTTGTTTGTGTACTTTTTGGCACTGCCATCCCTACTTTATCCTTAAATTTTATTTAATTTATACTTATTACTGTTCTTTTTTTAGTGCCCCAAGGGTATTTCATGCATAATGATAAGCATTAATTTTCATCAATGCCACCTAGCTAACTAATCTCGTGGGGACAGAGGCTGGGCATGAGACTCACCATGGTGACTAGATATTATGATTTGCCTATTCATCATTATGAAATGCATGGAACAAGCTTCTGGACCTAGCTATATCCAATCATGCTCTAACAATAACGTATTATTACAATATTATAGGGAAGCAGGTACATTACTGATTCAGCATATCTGTGCGATCCTAGCCTTTGAGTCAGGTAGCTATGGTACCCCAAACACACCGTGAGTTCAAACCAGAATACTCCATGCAGGACCTGTAGATTCAAATCCCAGGCAGTCTTCTGATAGCTAGCTAGGGCGTCTTCTTTTGCATTACACACTATTGAAGGCGCATCAGTGGGATTCTCGAGACAACTCGGGTAACCAGTGACCTGCGATTGAAGCCACGCCCCTCATTATCTCGATCCTGAAGCTGGCTAGATCGGCAAACTTGAAAGATTAGAAGCCTGTTTAGAACTAAGCAGCGACGAAAACCTTCCGTTTCGGGAGCATGTTTTATAGGCAAGTAAGTTTACTGTTGGTAATATCCAACATATTAAATTGACAGTTTACTGAGCTGATCAGCTGAGCGCTTAAGTAGGTCCTGGATCAATCGTGGATGCGCCGGCGCATGTGTGCCACTGACATCGGTCATATGACTTCACCATGGCAACACCTTATGAGCATGCGCATTATATGACAAAATGGCTAATCAGACACACCCACTCACACAATGCCCTGTACACACCCACAATTAAATTGCTCTCCTGATAACACAAAACGAGCGTGCCACAGATGTGCGCGCTCCAAAATGGAGTGGATTTATACTCGAACTATGGTGAGCGGTCATGGTAGTCTTGAGTTAGCCCAAGAAAACAGAAAGAAAGAAAGAAAGAATGACTAATTGCTATTATTTTGAACAATTGTTTTGATGAATGATCTTGGTCTCAATGGATAGATAATTTGCTGGAAATTCTGATTTTTACACTACCTGTTTTGAGATATTTGGGTATTTGTAGTGTATTATGTATATGGAGTGTCCGGGCCATCCCTACTTATAGAGTCTACTGACTCTATGACAATATGTCTGTCCATTCACTGTAGCAAAATTGAATTTCATAGATCCTCACATAAGATTTAGACTATTAAATTTTTGGTAGTTACCATAGCAACTGCCATACTAAGAATAGTCATACATTTTGTGAGAATCACTCAACAATTTATGCAGTGAATCATTATAACAAAAACAAGTTGAGGCTGATGCACAAAAAGGCTGTATCCCTGGCCATGAGTCATTAGAAGTTAAATTATAGTTATAGCACAGGGCCAGATTTATGGCAGTAAACTGACCCAAGTCCGAGGGCATAGCCCACGGACAAGGGTGGTTCATGTCACCATAAATCCTTGGCAACTATAGTATTATATGCTATAACTATTATATATCCCACCTGATTGGGTAAAAGTCATGCACACCATAGTCTACATGCATAGCAACAACCGTTCTAATTTAGCAACAATAGCTCTGAACAGAAAGAGAGTTGCACAAAAAAACAAACCAGCAAAGAAACAGCCAATGACGGATGGCTTGAGTCACAGAACCATAGCTAGTTGAATCAACCAGTACTTCAGCTTTCTGTAAATAGAAGACAGTCAGGTAACTTTAAAAAATTAATAAGTTTAGAATAGTTTCACTGTTCAACAAACTTGGGCAATGGCTATTAATTTTACTTAGACTAGCAGCTAGTACAATTCACTTGCAATCGCACTGTTGAACTAGCCACGTGGCAGAACTGACAGATCGAGTGATAGCTAATTGGTTCCTGATTAGTGTCAATAATTAGTGTGCGTGTATTTCATATCTGTGTGAACAATATCTACTGCCTATGTTGTACATGCACAGTGTAGTGCAACCATGGTGCAATCAATAGTGCTGATGCACACACAAATATAGTAGGTATGATGATGTGACTGCATATAATATGAACTAAAGCAATGGCTCTGATTGGTCAAAGTAATAGCCATGGAGAGGGAGGAAAATATGGATCATAATATTTTCCCTTGTACCCCTCGGGGGGGGGGGAGGGGGGGGGGAGGGGGGAATATATCCTACTTGTACCCTGGCCGATATAATACTTAGGTGAGATATATAACTATATAGTAAATCTCTGTTAATGGTATTCATGATTATTTTTATTATAGCTCTAGTTATAGCCACAAACACTAGTTTCTTGGATAGATCACATTCTTGACAGATCGATTATTCTGGCTAGCTTAATTTTGAGAATATTTGACACCTAAAACTATAATTAGGAATTATACTAGAATAATAGGTAAGAATTTCAGACTAAAAAGTTTAGTAGGCAAAAGGTCATGGATCATTATTGCTTGATCCTCAACTATTACTAGCAATCAGTTCCAATGTGTAGTCATAATATTATGCAGTCATGAGTATCATGCACTATACTGGTAGCTCAACATCAGTGAAAGTTTCTAGGCTGGCCAAGGACATGTGGTTGATTTAATTCAGCGGTCAATGTACTATCTAGTTACAATGATAATTTTAGCAACTTATGGGGTAGACTAGAATCTTAGTCTGAAGTGGACACCTGCACACTGTTTGTTATTATTATTAATTAGTGGCCTACAGTTCTATAGTGCAACACGCAACATGATGAAGTGTGCAGCTATATACTTCAAAGGATACTAACCAGTTGGTACAAATTACATACCGAGTGCTAATAATATTTATAATCTGATAATCACATGCATTGTTAACTACTAGTAGATCCATAGCATTATAAACATGTTAGTCATCTTGTTATTACAATCCTGTATTCTATATATTTGCAGTTGTTTCGGAAAAAAGTTTTCAAACCACGAGGTATATATTAGCCATAAAAATTAATTAATATAGCAATATACATGCTTGATTAATCATAATTTTATTTTTGGTAGGAGTCAAAAAATGGATGGAAAAAGTTTTTAAACAGTATTGTAAGTTTTAAATAAGTGGTAGATGCATAACTTATGAGCAATGATCAATTTCTTTTAATTTCATTGATTTAGCGTGGAAGTATATAAGTACATGTATAGCCTTATTGTTTTGAGTAGCTACTTTTTGACTCCATCATGAATTCTATTTCCACTTTTTAGAAAGAGTGTAAGCAAGCGGACATCATAAGGCATCCTATTGTTGAAGGCTATATTCACAATGTCTGGAATAAAAAATATTGGTTGATTTTCTGTATTTTTTTGGGGCTCCATGTGATGTTTGTGGGTATGCTGACAAGCTTCATTCTCCTCCTAAATAATCCAACATCACCCATTTGTGAGTTCACGGGATAGATTTATATTGTCATAATTATAACATTAACATTGTGGCTGCATGTGTAAAACTATATTTAATTTAAAGTGCTACTCATTTCATATAAGGTATTCAAGAGAGCCAGGTCTAATTTTACTCACTCCAGTTTGCCATAATACTGGAACTCCACCCCCCTCCACCCCCATTACTTTCTATGTTAACGTTAACAATTCGCTGATAAAAAGGATGAATATGAGAGCTGGTAATGAAATTAGCTTAGCCTAGTAAAATTTTTGGTGCATAACTGAATGACTGATTGTGCAATTGGTCGCCCGTTGTACGTACATGAATGGGGTTAGCAGCAGTTAGGCTATATAGGGCACACCAGGATTTCCTATACAATCAAATTCATGAATATAACATTATATCTACAAGTATTATCACAATCATGGAACTAGAGCTCTATAGAGCGCATACCCCGCGCGCACATTGCGCAATCTATAGATCTGCTTTTGTTGCTGCTTGGTTGTATCAAGAGCTTATAGACCCCATAAGCCCTTTGTATAATATTATTATAGGCTCTTGGTGATATCAGCAAAAACACCACTAACTCTCTCTGCACCAGATCTAGATTAGGTAGATAATGGTATCTTACATTCTGATTCGATGGGGCTTTGCATTCCAGTCTGCGAATAGCTACTAGCCAGCATTAATGACGACCTTTACCAGTCCATAGTTATGCACATGAGCAGAAAGTACAAGGCCTGCATGCATAATGCAATGAGTAGGCACTGTGTGGTTACGAAGGCTAACAAAAAGGCACTATTTGTGGCGCTCGTGGACCATATCCCTCGATTCGAAATACACTGAAGCCCGTTTTTCGCCAAATGCGACTGATTCATTGTGCTTACTAGTCGCTCAGGTGCCTAAATCTCGAGATAAGGCGATTTTTCTGCTAACGACAACGATAACGACAACGACACGACCGTACGGATTCCGTTATGTACCGAGAAACCCACGCGCCATAGGCGCACGGCCCAGCCCCCGTAGGGGGCTGGGCTAAATTGCATAGTATTATATGAACGGCTAAGGGTAGGTAGGGTTTTGGTTTAGGGTAGGGTTTGGCACACAAGGGTTAGTACTACTATTATCTTTAAAGTCGTGACAAAAGAACACCTGGCAGCGGCGTTCACGGTGGTGTAGTGGTTAGGGCTCTGGTGTATGGATTATTGTACCCCAGTTCGATCCTCGCTCTATTCGTTCAATTTCTTTTTTTTTCCCTTATACTCTGGAAATTTTCTAAGTGAGGGAGGCGCGCGCCACACGTGATCAATAGAACGTCATCTTGACGCGCGGGTTTCTCGGTACATAACGGGATTCTTACTTTACCCCTTGCGCATGCGCGCGGGGTAATAATGTGGCTACTCAGGTGCATTAAGGGGCGCCGTGCGCAATGCGCTTAATTAGCAATTCTTATGCAAATTGATCACGTGGACCTGATAACAATATTGTGCTACCCTCGCTAATCGAGTTATCTGTTGATAGAAAATGTCTAATAAAGGTTCGATCAACTTACAAAAACACTGTAGAGCCGTTCGGCTTCCTGAGTAAAGGTTTGCCAGGTGTACTGTAGCACGATGCACAAGTTGATTTGTCATGTGACCTATGGACACGCCCACAATCATCATGATAGCCATACAGCCATGCAGTAGAGTCTAGGCAGCTCAAGGCAGTGGAGAAAACTTGCCAGAAAAGGTGGCAAACGAAGGTTGTTAGTTAATTTGGATAACAAAGATGAGATGCTGCTTTTGCAAATCGAATTGGTTACTTATCCTTCGAGTTATTTCAAGAAGATTGTTGTCTCAGCAATCGTGAGTGAGAGAGCAAGGAAGAAAATTTAGACGCACACAAAAGATACGCCCAGAAACCATACGAAACAACTCTCGAGCCCAAGTAGAGATCTCGCTTTGCTTGGAATAACACGGGTTTGTACTGCCGTATGACGGGTAATTTTCGTCGGGTGCTAATAATTTTCATTATTTTCGTGGTTGACGGTCATACAGATGTTTACGTAAAAGTAGGAAAATTGCCATGATTCTATCATGCATGGAAAGATCTGGATTTTACGTGACTTCTCCCTAGGGCTAGTCATGGGGAGATTTTACGTGACTTCTGCCATGATCTAATCATGGGAGATTTTACGTCACATGTAAAGCATTCCCAGTGTTTACATTCGTTAGCTACTTTATATGGGAAGATTTTACGTAAGGTCAAAATTCTTACGTAAAATCTTCCCATGTAATACTGACTTACCAACGGAATAATCAGGCGATGATTTATGTATGACCTCTGACCTCACGTAAAATCTCCCCAGATATATATACAGTATATAGGTATGTGGGCTGATAATTCTGCAACAACACACTGCTCATACAGATGGACTTTAACCTGTAAACAATGCATGTATTGTTGGATGACATTAATGCCAGCAACACACAATACACACCATAAACTCATCGGGCACATTGATCTTAATTTCAAGTTTGCAAGCGCAACAAAGGATCGACTTGTGGCAACCAAATAAATTCATATAGCTAATACCTTAGTCAGAATTTATTTGTCGCAGCGCCAGAGGGAAGGGATTAATTTTGTATAAGTAGCTACGAGGTGTTCTAGCTTTGTCCCATGGGAATGGTCTATGAACAAGGCTGGACCGGGGTCAGGGGCTGATCCAGGGGGGTGGATGGGGTGGCTAGCCACCTCCCTTCACGAGTTCTTTTATGCAACGTAGTATGGGAGATGTCCACCATTATTAACCAGCCACCCCCTTTCCACCAGTATTGTTTACTATGGGTAGCCATCCCGTCAGCAACCTTCCATTTAAAATTTCTGGATCAGCGCCTGGGAATTGATCTTGAAACGATTGACGATGGCGCTCAGCGGCGTCTTTAATAATCAAATGCACAGCAAATATTGATAGATTTATTTTGGCACGCGCATTTGGCTATAGCAAGTGTGTGCGCATCTACAACAGCGCATCTCTGCACGTTTATCAGCCCCACCCTCGTTAGAAACATTCAGAAATCTGATTGGTTGGTGGTTGGTTTGCACAGGCGCAGGACTCATGCTGCAACAGTAGTTTACAGGTCATGACTGCATACTGTAGCTATATGGCTACAAGCTTGATAGCTATAACAATAATATATTATTATGTCAATATAATATTCTTATGCAAAATCTTCTTATGTCTCTATTCCTTCTCTCGACTGCACAAGTGCTATTAGTCTGGGGTCAAAGGTCAGCCTACATATGGCTCACTTACAGCACATATCTTTTGCTGGCGTTAATGTCATCCCACAATACATTCATTGTTTATATATCTGGGAAGGTTTTACGTGAGGTTAAAGTCCATCTGTAAGAACAGGGTGTTATTGCAGCATTTATATCAGCCCACATACCTATACACTGTATATATCAGGGGAGATTTTACGTGAGGTCAGAGATCACACATAAATCAGCCCCTGATTATTGTATTGGAAAGTCAGTGTTACATGAGAAGATTTTACGAAAAAAGTTTGACCTTACATAAACTCTTCCCATATAAAGTAATGAATGTAAACACTGGGAATACTTTACATGTGACGTATAATCCTCCTATGATTATATCATGGTAGAATTAAGTCACGTAAAGTCTCCCCATGATTAACCCAAGGGAGAAGTCACATAAAATCTTCCATGATAGAATCATGGCAATTTTCCTACTCTTACGTAAGATCTAAATGACCGCTAGTCCATGCATGATGATGGGTGTGGCTACAAACATCATGGCAGCGCGGCCAAAACACTTTAGAAGTTTAGATTCAATGGAACAGTGGAACGGTGGAATAGTGAAATGGGCAACTATGACTAACGATCCTGTACCACACCATCTTATTCGCGCGTGCACACTGTGCAGCTCAGCTTGAGCAGAGTTAGAAAGGCAAGAAAGAAGAATAGGTCAGGGATGTAGACTTCGAGCACAGACAGAATATCTGCCGTAGTGTGTGGTGCCTATTTAGCTATAGTTTGTTGCTCAGCCTGTTGCCATGCCATAATATTATGGCCTTGAATGTCTCATATCCCTGGCACTGCCTGGGACCAAGGCCTGGGAAGTTCTATTGGTCACGGTGCTCGATACATTTATAGATAAGATATCAGAATACTATTAGCTCCCTGGGCAATGATCATATCACCTCTGGCGCTCAGCTGCGCCCTAGTCAATCAATAAAAGTATATTTAGTTATATACCTTGACATAAAATTTCCCATTTATTAGAAATTCAATAAGCTAAGTCGTATACATTAATTTTGTTAACTTTTGTGCCAACTTCACCGGTATGAAGGCCTCCCTTGCTTTACAGCAAGGCATGCAAATTTGGCATAAAAATTAATTATCCTTTAATTGATGCAGCAAGCAGGGATTAGCATAAAAATCTCCCTTAGTACAGCAAGATAAAAATTCCTATTTTATGCCATTGTCTGCGTGACCGCAATGGTGACGTTCTCACTCTGCTCGAACGTCGCTACCAGACTACTGACACATAGGCGTAGGAATAGGGGGGGCCGGAGGGGCCATGCCCCCCCGCCCCCCCCCCCCAACCATCTGACTAAATGATACAGCCTATCAACAGATATTTCACAGGCCTGACTGAGTCAACTTATGAATAAATAGCCGCAGTAAATGTATAGTACGCTCTTAGACTACTTGACTTACTGCTCGAAACTTCCTCTTGCCTCACTGCCTCGTTGATGCGAAAATGGGAGTGGTTTGAAGAAAATGTGGGTGTGGTAAACAAATCGCGCGCACTTCGTGGTGCTGCTATCTTTTGGCCCCTCCAACCTAATACATGTTCCTACGCCTATGTGACAGGTATATGACAAAGAACAGACCTCGCCTCTTGCTTTGCTCAAGGCTTGGTGGCTAGTGCCAGCACCTGCTTAGCAGGCCTCTCTCAAAACGCACAGCGCTTTCGCGCCGATCGTTCTACATTGCATCTCTAGCTGTAGCTATCGCCCAAGAAATTAAGGCCACTCTACTTTATGCACACGGCCCTACAGTTCTAACCAATCCTGAGCCGTGTAGTGCGAACTTTCTCTTCAACCGCGCTGCGCGTTCATAACAACCAGGTGTATCTAAGAGGTGTATCCATGCCCTCATGTAATGATATGGACTATTATAAGATAAATAATTGTCTGAAATTGTTGTATATGGTATATTGAGGAGGGGCAATGTATATGTCTTCCCACGACATGCGATAGTGTGCACCTACAATATTATATTGTTTTAATATTATTCTAGGTGAATCTATCTTTTCTGGCCAGTTCAATAATCTCACTACTTCACTGATTGAAGTGAATACTACCCTAATTCCCGACAGACATAGTAATGCTATCACAGAGTTTATTGTGAGCGAGAATGTGACGGGGGTTAATGATTTAGCCAATATATCCAGCAATGGTCTCTGTTCCAGTTCAGCTGCTCAAATAAGAGACATCTTAACTAACTTCACATCATTTGAAGTTTCCTGTCCAGATTGTGGTTAGAAATTTATTATACATGCAAGCACAAAACTTTTCTCTTTAGAGGGGGACTGTCATGCAAAAATTTTTATTTTTTGCATAAAATAACTCAAAAATTTACGGAATGAATGTTCAAAAAATTCTTAAAATTTGCTTCCCCTGTTATACACACTCTCCCGTTGCATGCTTTGCAGCTATTGCAATGCACTTCCCGGTAGGGCGGGGGGGGGGCGGGGGGGCGTTGACGTGACATCACAAAGGGACGGTGTGCCCAGGTGTCCAGGCCTTCATTTAGAAACTTTCCCAAGGGGGGGCACAGCGAGCTAGCATGACATCAAGGGGGGCAAGACTATTTTGTGTGCACAAGATCTCTAGGGGGCTCCCCCAGAAACTTTTTGCAATTTGGACTCCCGGAGATTGCTTCTGGTGCACTCTCAGGCACTACATTTTGATTACTTAATATCATGATTATTATTCACGTTAGACTATATTCCGTGCACACGATCTCTAGGGGGGTCTGGGGGCATGCTCTCCCAGAAAATTTTTGCATTTTGGACTCCCGGAGATTGCTTCTGGTGCACTCTCAGGCACTACATTTTAATTACTTAATATCATGATTATTATTCACGTTAGGTGATTTCTTGACTTTATGCGTGTGATAATAGCTACCAGCTTAATAAGGGGGGGCAAGGGGGGGGGGGAGAGTTTATCAAGGGGGGGCGAGCGCCCCCCCCTGCCCCCCCCCTAAATGAAGCCCTGGTGTCTATGTATAGGTTACATCACGAGGTGGAGGTCTCTATGAGATTCACACACCCAGGGCCGGAGGCCAGAGGATGTGTGAATCGTGTAGAGACCGAACCGAGTGATTTAACCAACTTGTAACATGGGCAACGTGGTCCTGACAACGTATCTACAGCCTAGCAACTACAGCACCAGTGTCGCAGTATAATTGGATCCCCCCCCCCCCCCCCCCCCCCCCCCCCCGCTATGGGACCCTGGGTCCAATAGTACTAGGATGATTGGACCCCTTCGGTCCAATGATCCTAGGTTCCGTGGACCCCTAGCTCCCTGGAAGAATGGACCCCAATTCGAATCGAAGTTCACATAGCTACTACCCCTGGCCTCATGGGCCTCGACCTCCTTCCCAACCTATTAAATAACACTTATAGAGACAGAGTCCAAGGTCTCTACACGTTTTAAGAGACCGAAGGCCCGAGCATAAGGGTATAATACTATTTTACCCTTTCTACTATCTATCATAGAGTCGGTAGACTCTATAAGTAGGGATGGCACAGATACTCCATATATGTAATACATTACAAATATCAAAATATCTCAAAACAAGTAAGTTTATGAGAGTTTTAAGTGTCAAAATCAGAATCTACAGCAAATTATCGATCTAACAATTAAGACCAAGATCATTCATCAACTCCATTGTGTATGCCAGAACCAGATGTTCAAAAAATATCCATTTTCTCAATCTTTCTTTCTTTCTTGCTTTCTGTTTCTTGGGCTAACTCAAGACTACCATGACCGCTAACCTTAGTTCGAGTATAAATCCACTCCATTTTGGAGCGCGCACGTCTGTGGCACGCTCGTTTTGTGATATGGGTTTGGTTACTTTCACGTCATTTGATGTTGGTTACGTGATTATTTGGGGTCAAAGGTCAGGTTTTGCGTGAACTTCGAGCACTTACTACCTCGTGTTGTGGTTCAGCAGGCCAGCAGCTTCTTGGCAATGATGGAGTCTCCAAAGTGGGCCAAGGGTCTTACCGTTGCAGGACTGTATTTTGATGGTATAGTAGATGGAGATAAGCTTGATGAAGTCATTGAGCTTCATAAGAGGGACACTGTGTCCACATTTAGGACCCGTAGTAGCCGCAGAGTATCTGAGCCCAGGAAAAAAAATGTTCATGATGAAAACAAGCCACAAAATGAACAGGTGGAAGTAGAGGAGGTACAATTAATCTTATATACACTGATATGATTTAATATAATCAATAAATAAATGTATATAATATTTTATATATATCCAAAGTTCTATATACTGGAAGCATGAGGTTGGTGACCACATCATTGCATTTGATGACACTCCATTCAGTCTCGGTGAAAAGAGGAATCTTGATTGTCAGTATGGTCACCACTACTACAAATCCAAATCCCATTCAAGCAGTAAAGTGTTCCTGCAGGGTTCAAGAAAAATGGATGTAAAGCCCATATCAACATTGTAGAATTCAACCTATATCCAGAATACAGCATAAAGCAATCAGTTTCGTCTAGTGCTTCAAAAAATCAACTACGAAAGAGCAGGGAAGCAAACTTATCTGAATTACGAAAGTCATTTGAGAGTGGAAAGCCACCAATGATAACAAAAAAGTATTTTGTAAGTCTTCCTACTGAGGAAACACATCATAAATGCCACCCAACAAACGGAATAATGGGGTTTTCACAAAGAGTTCATCCTGAGATGATTGCAAAATTCAGGAGTTCATTTCTATTGGAACAGTGCACCCCATAGAGGTACGTCTGCTAAAACACCATGTAAAACATTATATGTGTGTTGGTAATTTACCAGACCCAAATGATAGAGCATACTATCCCAGTCTTGACGATATCAGAAACCACATTGAGAAGGCAAAGAGGGCTTTGCAATTCTCAGTGGTTGACTAAGAAAATGCACAAAAAATAATAGAACAGCAACAAAAGCTTTCTACAGATAGCCACACTTACTTTCGGCCGTACAGATATGCTAAAAGTGACAAGGATGGTCAAATAGATGACGAGGATATTCAAACAGACGACAAAGATGATCAAAAAGATGATCAATTGGAACAAACTCTACTATGGGTGCATCAGGAACCATGGCAGCAGCAGCTACTACTAGCATATGGCAATACCATGTGTTTGATGGATGCAACTTACAAGATGACACGTTATGATCTTCCTTTATTTATCATTTGTGTGCGTACCAATGCTGGCTACTGTGTTGTAGCGGAGTTTATCATCCAATCTGAGTCTGCTACCAATATTATTGAAGCACTTCAACTGTCAGAACCACAATACTATCGTCGCTGCGTACAAAAGGCCGGCCATGTCATCGCTGTCTTCAACTCGAGGTAGTCAGAGTGCAGCTCAGTTTTTACTACTGCTGACTTGGCAATCATTCGCTCCACCCATTCAATTAACGCAGTAAGACCTGCCCACTAATCATCTGCCTACAGTACTCTGCATAGCACTAGAGCTCTGTACTTGATCTCTTTCACTAGCAAAAGATGCCGTAACTACCCTAGCTGGCATGATCATGTAAAATTTCATAGCCTCAGAGGTAGGTGTCTATCTAGATAGACACCTCCTAGGAGGTGTCTATTTTATTTAGACACCTCCTATAAATCAATCTGATTGGTCAGAATGTATGTTACAACCATGGTACAAAGCTAGCAATGGTAGAGAGGGAATTGGTTACAGCGAGCAAAGAATCGGAGACCGAAGAGGAAGACTCTAACCACTGTTCTGAGGCCAAAGAGGAAGTGACTATTAATTAGCGTCATGCCCCCAACCCCCCTCCAGCTCCCCCCTTAGCGTCATAATGACGCTAAGCGTTAGCAAATTCAGTTTGTGAAAGTCCCCTTGCTAGCTATAGACACCCGGCCCGGGCACACCGCCCCCTTTGTGACGTCACGTCAACGCCCCGCCCTACCGGGAAGTGCATTGCAATAGCTGCAAAGTATGCAGTGGCGGATCCAGGATTTCTAGAAGGGGGGGTAGTAGTACCAAGGTAGTACGGCATTGCGCGCAAAATTTTAGAAGCCACGCCCACTTTAGGGCAAAACCACGCCCATTTCGATCGTTTTGAGACCAACTAGCAGCCCTACCAGTCCAATCGATCTGTTTTCGAACGAATTTTCTTCTAAAGCATTCTAAGGGAGCCGTTTTCCTAGTTCTATAGCCAGAAAGGGGGGGTTCCATTTAGTTTTATCATCAGTACTTAGTGTTAGATGCAGCCCAAAGGGGGGTACACTTGCACCCCCCTTACCCCCGCTGGATCCGCCACTGGTATGCAATGGGAGAGTGTGTATAACAGGGGAAGCAAGGTTTTAAGAAGTTTTTGAACGTTCATTCCGTGAATTGTTCATATCAAGGAGTTATTTTATGCAAAAAATAAAAATTTGATTTTTGCATGACAGTCCCCCTTTAATTTTACTACTGATCTTTCATGCAGGAATTAGAAATAGTATTCTGATTGGCATACATGTTCTGGCAGTGACCTTAATCATAGTTTCAGTTATAAAACTCATTCCTGAGTTTACTCAATTTCTACATGGTCTCTGTAAGCCGTGTCGTCAATCGAATAAACTGAGATACTGGTGGCTATATTTCAGCTTTTTTATTGACCTTTCAAACTGGTTGGAATTTCCACTCTATATCCTCACTATAGTCTTCGCATCAGCCCAGTTTAACAGTGAATGTACATGTGTTCAGGCAAGTCTGTGGAGCGTGGGTATTACATCGCTATTCTTATCATGGGCATCTCTTATCCTCTTCTTAAGAAAGCTGGAGTTTTTTGGTAAAATTTAACGTACAGCGGGAAACTTTCAAGTGAGAAAACTTTCACAGATCGCCGGGTAGGAGGAGAGCATTTCGTGGAATTAATATAGGTGTGACATGCCTAACATTCTGCGGAAGTGGATATAAAATCATGAAATTCATGAAGGTTTTTTCCCTCAAAAGTTTCCCACTATATGGTGCCAGAAATTTTAATTGAGTTACTAATTCATCCAATTGCATACAGATATAGGAATATATGTGCTAATGTTTGAAATACTTCTTAAGAGATTCTTGAAAACAATCATCTTGACCTCTCTCCTGGTAGTGATGTTTGCAATAACATTTTATCTCACCTTCAACCAAATCAATCCATCCTTTGCTAATTCACCATTTTCATCTATTTACAATTCATTGTGGAAAATATTGACAATGGTTACTGGAGAAATGGATTATGAGAGCATCTTTCGTCAGTCTTCCAGTGGAACAATTGATCCAGCCCCCCCGTTACCTTTTCCCCAAGTATCATATGCACTGTGGATAATTTTCCTCATCATGATACCAATTTTGTTGAATAATATGCTGGTACTAAAATATTAACAATATTAGTTCATTAGTTTGTAACGCTTATTAATTTGAACTCTATAAATTTCAGGTTGGTCTGGCTGTTGATGATATCAAAGGCGTCCTTGCTACAGCTGAAATAGAAAAGCTTAAATCAAAGGTAATTGCAGTATGTTGAGGTCTAGCTAATTATAATTGTACATCAGTGTGTGGGTGCAAGAAATGCACCATCTTTTAATAGAGCTTATCTAGCATAAGCCACCACTAACTGTCTATTACGCTTAGTAATGAGTGGTTGTTATACTACAGCTGTAGTACAAACCAATCTACACACTACTCAGTATTGAGGTTATGTATCACCTGTAGCATATGAGCTGCTCATATTATGCTCCTGATATCACACATACACTTGATGGTAACGCAAATTGACACCTCGTGTGTGTGTAATAACCTCAGTTACTGTTATAGGCTACTGTAGTGTATAGTTACCCCATGTGCATGCGCAAGGGGTAACGTAATCGGTTGTGTCACAGTGAGCACAAACATCACCATATCTCAAAATGTAGGCATCTAAGTGACTCTTAAGCACAACAAATTAATCAAATTCGGCAAAAAATTGGCTTCAGTGTACGTCAAATCGAGGGATACAGTCTATGAGCATCACAAATCGAGCATCTTTTGTTGGCCATCATAGCCACACCTATCAGAAGTGCATACTGCATGCACATGCTTTCTGCTCATGTGCACAATAGTATGAACTAGTAAAGATCGTCGAAATGTTAATTCTATAGTTGCTACACATTACTAATACCGTAAAGTCTGGTTAATAAGCGCACATGCTTATTAAGCGCATATTTTTTAATAAGCGCATGCTTCCTTCCTGTTACTAAGTATTGTCTAATAAGCGCATGCGCCCAATTAAGACGACAGTAATAGTCATCGTTCGATCAAGAGTGTTCCATGCTCTACATGGCTAGAACTAATTTACCAACCTATTTTCGGATAGCCAGCTGCATGAGATCGGCTATACTCAACACTTCGATGTTCCACTGAGACGGGTTCGGACTCTTGACCGAAGCGAGCGCCAAGGAAATCGGCTATTTTTCCACGGTTTTCTTCCAGCGATGGCTTCCGATCATACTCCCATGAACTATTATAGAGCTTAGTCCAAGAAATGCTGTGTTCATAACCTGCTAGCTTTGTCATTGAGCGCTCGAACGTGCTGGCAGTGGGCGGGGCCAAAACTTCACTCTCTATTAAGCGCACATCATCTAATAGGCGCATATTTCCTTACCATCGAGAGTGATAAGCGCATGCGCTTATTAACCAGACTTTACGGTATCATGCTAGCCTCTTCCCCAGACCCCACCACCAAAGGATCTGGGAACTGGCATTGGAAAGGGTCTGTCGGACTGGAGTAGACGAGACTCAAGGAGCTCATAGATTGTGATTCTAAGCTATAATTGACAGAGATCCAAGCAGACACAGTGGCTGTGTACCTTGCCCGATAGTCCCCTTCACATAGTTGCCAAGTTTGGAAGAGGAGAAACCGGGACATAGTAGAAAACAGAACAAATGCGCGCGAAATTTTACGAGCCACGCCCACTTTGGACGATCACACCCACTTTTGGGCGATTATGTACTGCCACACCCACTAAACATCGAGATATACGGACTGAATCTCGATAATATGCTGAGTTTATGCTTGTGCCACACCTCCATTTGTACAATCGAGCTGGATTCCGGGACAATGCTGCAAAATCAAGCAAACCGGGACACAACCGGGACGTAGGTCCAAATTCCGGGACTGTCCCGGCCAAACCGGGACACTTGGCAACTATGCCTTCACATTGCACTGTCTGATGAGACCATTCTATGCCAACAGTCAAATGATAACTGCCTTAATCTGCCAGTTGCAGGACTGCCTCAGTCTAATAGGGCAGGGCTATACTTAAATAGCCACTCCTAAAGTGTGTGGGTGTGAGCGTGAGGATTGGCTAATTCAATTAGCGAATCGTGAGGAGGTATACGAGCATTTTTGGTCAAAGGTGGGCATGTCCAGAAAAAGCCACCAGGGTTTAATTTAGGGGGGCACTCGCCCCCCTTGGAAGCTGGCTGCCCCCACCCCACCCCCCCCCCCCTTGAGAATAGCCACCACCTATACGTACGATACATGTACATGTAAAAAGTTTAAATTGTGAAAATATTCAACACAGCTGTTTTGCTCATATTTAACCTACAATCTATTTGAAGCTTCGCACGTTAGGAAACACATCCCCCATCCAACATTTGACTATTAAACAGGAGGATATTGCTGACAGGATTCTCCAGTCCTAGTGCTCAGAAGCCGCCAGAAACAGGCTCAGAGGTTGTACATAGAGTTAAAAAAATTCCTGGGGGAGCATACCCCAGACCCCCCTAATGTACTACAATGTATTCTACATTATGCCCTCAGTAACAATTTACTTTTTTTTGCGGTTATTAGGTAATTTTGAGTAATTATGATGAAACCTATAGAGGGATTCCGCAAATCGATTATCCCTCTGCGCTAATTTGCTAAGCGGCAGAAGTTGATGTACCACACCTACTGCCACACCCTTTGTGGGCAAAAAGGCCAACTGCTGCATATTGCTGTATTGAAATGTGTCAAGTTTTTTTCGAAAACAAACGACTATTTTATTTTTGAACGTCTGAGCAATAAAGCGAAAAATCGCTACAAAGAGAAGCTCCAAGCAGTCGGTCTTGGGATCCAAGACAATCCTTACAAGCCTGAGAACGGCAGTAGGCGTAAAAAGTCGACTTTGGCCGCTTAGCTAATTAGCGTGGCGGGATAATCAATTTACGGAATCCCTCTATGGTGTAATCTATGAGGTAATTATGAGAAAATTCAAGGCCTCGATGGAGCCCTTCTGGGACTTGAAATTCAGCGAAATACATCGAGTATCTTGTGCATGTATCCAGCGAATACCTTAGCTACAAGCAGCGTGTTGCCTTCTTTGACAAGCAGTGACGGCCGAAGGCTGACATAATCTGGTGGATATATATAGATAGCCCTGCACTAATTATACCATGCACCATGTTGCCGGACCAATCTAGCTGTAATGCGCTGTTGATTTCTTCATAGCTTTGAAATTTTTCACTATCGAGGTCGAGAGCCACTCTCAGATTCCCGATGATCCGAGGATAGTCTGCGACTGATCGAGGTGCCGGCATCGTACTGTATATTGACGACCTTTATACCACATACTCCATCTCCACTATGCAGCTACTGAGGGAATGGACAAGTTGTCATATAAGGCCACTCCAAATCAATCATTAGTTTGTGGTCACCCGCCCACATGGTATTTTGAAAAGCCAATTTATGAGGACTATAATGACATATTAAACGATGACTTAAAACGACGTTAGAGTCACATGATACTCCACTCTCGATCTCGATCTCTGAAGCTAGCCATTGCCAGCTACACATGGTGATCGAACACTAACTGTGCTATGGGACATCAGTTCGTCGTTCTGCATACATAAATTTTACTGCTGAACTGCCTGTGTACTTGAACAGCTCTAGCAATGCAGCATGAGCTGTGTGTGATCTGACAGCCTGTTGTTTGCACTCGAGGTCTGCTGAGCATGCATCTGTGGTGTAGTTTAAGTACTTCCTCTTCCTGTCTTAATCCAATTAGTCATAGTCCCATAGTCCTAACCACCCCCCCCCCCCCCCCCCCCCGCAATGTACTTGAGACAACCAATGTGACCAGAAACTAATGATTGACTTGGAGTGGCCTAATATTCTTTGTGGATGAAAGAACGCGCGAAGTATTACTATAGTCCTCACCCCATTTAAACTCCACAATTATCACACTTGCCCGCCCTCCCCCCGATGAAAATCCTAAATAAAAGCCTGGCCAGGGATGACTACGCAGTGTGTGTAATTAGCGACTGGAAGTGGCCCCTGAAGAAAAGATCGGTAATTAAAGCAAGATCAAAGCATTCTTTCTTAAGTTAACTATTAACCGCAGCAACTTAAAAAATTATATTATACACTAAGTAGTAAAATCCAAAGTAGAAAATACTACCATGAATGTAATATAGAAATTAACACAAAATTCCAAAAAATTTAATGTTTTTTTGGTTACCAGTACCACTGAATTGCAACCATTCTTTCGTTCAATAATCATCCACAATGGCTATAAATCAATTATACGGAAATTTTCACTTTCACCTTAAGGCCGAAATATTACACGTTTTGATGTTGTCTCCCATAAGAGGTAGCTACATTAATTTGTGTAATTTCTGAGGAGCTTATATTGAAAGACAGAATCAGCCCTCAATGATCAAAGCATACATAGATGTCGGGAATTCAGACTGTATTTAGTTAGTACTTGGGTTTCACTATAACTTGGCTAGCCTTTTATAGCTATTTATATTATGCTGATGATGTCACAAAGCCATTCAAGAATGCTCTGTGCCATCACTGCAGATCACATACATACACATACACATAACATGATCGATGTGATCGTTCATGCATATATACTGCTGCACACTAGCTATGTGAACATACATACATAATAATTATGTATGCACTGCCATTTCATGGCAAGGTGCGCATGCATGCATGCATGATGGGCTATGTGTCAACCACAATTTCACTATTATGGGCTGCCACCTAGTAGTTGTATTAATAACCATGCAGAGTTAAAACTCGGGCTCTCTAGAGCCTGGACTCAAGGCTAGCTAGCATTCCAGGGGCAGAGGAAGCAATCCTTAGGTGGGCAGGCTGAATAATTGCGCTTTGCAAAAATTATAAATTTAGTTATATTCATGACATTGACATCATTGTTAATGCCGTAGTTCAAAGTTCAATGCTTAGAATCGAATCATCAATCGCTCCAACGATCTTTAAATTTATTATTATAACCATGCACATAAAAGTGTACATCTACAGATTGCACGAATGTGCGTGCAGGGTATATATATGCTCTACAGACCTCTACTTTATATATTTGCAGTATATTTATACAGATTGACTTTATTTTTATAGATTGACCTGATCGTGACCATGAGCGAGTTGGTGTACATTTGGGTTGTAATCATTCAAATTTTGGTGGTATTGCTCTGTTGTCCCTGCATTTTCTGCTGTTACTTCTGCCCTTGCTTTTCCTGTGAGTATTTTGAGAAAAAACAATTAAAGTCACTTTCTTCTGCCTGGGACTTCATAGTAAGAGGCAGGGAGCCTCACATTTCCTCAGAGGGAGTGCATCCATTTAAGTTGCGATCACCTCTTTCTATGAGCAAACACTACAAATCTCCAGATAATCTTAGCAAAATTATCGAGAGACCATCACCTGGAGAGGTTAGTATAATTATACACACAAATTTGGTTTAAGTATTTGCTGTTAAATTTATAATTATGTCCTCAGTAGCAATTTACTTTTTTTGCAGTTATTAGGTAATTATGATGTACCCTATGAGGTAATCATGCAAAAATTCAGGACCTTGATTTAGACTTCTGAGACTTAAAATTTGGTGATTATGTAGTAGAGAGTATTAGCCTCGTCCCCAGGCTCCCGTCATGTTCTCAATGTTGCAACATTGAGAACATGCAACATTGAGAACATGACGGGAGCCTGGGGACGAGGCTAGTAGAGTATCTTACGCGTGTATCCAGCGAATACCTTGCAAGCGGCATGCATGTAACCTTCTCTGATGAGTAGTGATGGCCGAACATTACACGTTCTCTTGGCTGACGTAATCCCGTGGATATACATAGACAGACTTGTGCTATATATAGCACGCACCACGAGCAGCGTGCCACCGGATCGATCTGAAGCTGTACTGTGCTATCGAGATTTTCTCTGTAATTGAAGCTTCGAAGCTTGTCACTTTCTAGGTTGAGAGCCACTCCCAATCATCCGAGTCTAGTCTGTGACTGAGGTAGCGGCAATGTAGACTGTACCCACTATAATGACGACCTTTACTACATACACAACTTCCACTATGCAGCTACTGAGGACATGGTGAAATTTTCCATTGTACATCCTAAGTATTAATTAAAAGTAGCATAATGAAAGTGCAAGGATATGCTATGGTTCAAAAAACAGGAGATAGAGCATAAAAATTAATGTATGTTCCAGAATTTTTAATTCACTTTTATTATGCCATATGATGGGCAACATGAAAGTAATATTATAGCTAGCTTTTAACTGACTACAGTGGTGAATTTATATCTTACATCGTTGAATTGTGTTTAATGGGTTATTAAACTGCATGAAAGTATTGTATAGTGTACGTCCCAGACAATGTTAAGTGCCACGCCTGGGTAAGCACCCATTTACCGCAATTATAAAGCCAGTATATATATACTGGCTTTATAATTGCAGTAAACAGGCACTGGCTTTATAATAATTCCGGTAAACGGGTGCTTACTCGAATTATGGGACGTTGATATATCAACGTACCATTACATAATATTGTAATTTGAGTTTGATAACCATACGGTTTCCTTGTATACATTATGAATATAAGGATACCAATTTCTTACATTGAATTGGATCCTGGGTGCATGAGCACCCATGCAGGCCAAAATCGCGAGATATGTTTAAGTGCCCATGCATGTGTGCTTACCTGGGACACTATGTACGGTGATGGTGATTTCAATGTAGCTCTCCCATGCTGCCTTACATAATTCTGTTCTAACTATAGGAAAAGGTTCCTGGTTTATCAAATCACTTAATATTTGAAGAGATGGACACCCGTTTTAAACAGACAGAAGACAACGTAATAAAGAGGATGGAGGAGATAAATCTAAGAGATACTATACAAAATCGAGGAGACAAGAACCTGTGATAGAGAGACAAAGTATACGTATATATAGCTATCTACATACTGTAGCAAAGTTAACTCAACGATAATAGTTGTTAAGACTCTTTGAAAATCGATAGTATTAATATTAAAATCAAGATATTAATAATAATATTGATTTATCATGATTGTACGTAGCTATAGCTAATTGAACTGTATGACCCATGTTATACAGCAAGAAAATAAGTTAGGCCCTATGATGAACGTGATTTATTATATTATACTTAATTTTGTCTGGATTATTAATTTAAACATTTCGAGGATCAATATTATAATAATATATTATGACATTCCTTAAAATTAATAGCTCCCAAACATGAACAACTGGTCAAATAAATAAAATTTCTCGTGGGTAATATCTACATTCAAGTCGGAAACAAAACTTTTAGGCAAACGATAGGCATACCGATGGGCACTGACTGTGCTCCACTTCTATAACCTTTTTCTTTTTTATTATGAGTGCAAGTTCATGAAAGAAAAACTAAAATATAATAGTCAAATAGCAAAAATTTTTAGTAACACTTTTCGATACATTGATGACCTACTTACACTTAACAATCCCACTTTTGAGCAGGAAATTAGGAATATATACCCGCGAAAATTAGGACTAAAAAGGACCACGGAAACAGATTGATAGTAGGCTTTCTTATTTAGATTTAGAAATAAACATTAGTGATAGGAGATTTGCCACGGCAGTTTTTGACAAGCGCGATAATTGTAGTTTTCACATAGTCAATTTCCCTCACATGGATAGCAACATACCTAGCAAACCATGCAGCCTACGGGGTTTATATCTCTCAGTTAATTAGAATAGGATGCATATGTGTAATGTGTAACAATAATAATTATTTGTCACTATGTGGATGCCGAGCATATAGCTCAGTACTGAATGCAGAGAAAGAGCGCCCACAGCGTCCGGCCAATTTCTTTCGAACAAACTCCACACCGGCCTGAATGAAGCGGCACTCTGGTTAATGCCCAGAGTGGAAGAAAGCCTGGGAACATAGCCATCGACAAGTCGAGGCCTATATATTGTAGGGAAAGCCAATTTACAGGGGTAAGTACTCACTATATGAACCCACCCCACCGCCCCCCCCCCCCCCCTGAAGTAAACCCACAATGTATACACCATCAGTAGGCTCTATACTCATAGTGCTGCCCAGGATCAGCACCATCGGAAGGTGGAGCCCATGCAAGCATATGCACGGAATAGGTCAAGCAGTTCTTCAGCTTCAATCAGGCGATAGTCCATGCTTGTGATCACATGTCCACCTCACCCACGCTTGTTCTCTATGGAAGTCACAGAGAAAGATTGTTGCAGCTGGGAATGCTTTCTCTACTGCTGTCATTTCTGCTTCCTGGGGCTTCAGCTTCTGATATCAATGATGTTGATAGCTCGGGGTACTGGCAAGCAGGTAAATATTACAAAACCATAGTACACTCACCCGAATTAGGTAAAAAACAATAACGCACTTTTTTGTAGGTGATATGGGTTATGAATCATGGTGGGGTGTGTTTATCATATGATGCAACATGGCAGTGTTTACGCAACCTCATACATAAAGCAGGGTACCTTGATATGATCAGAGAAGGTCACTGGATCTGGGTATACGACAATCTTAACTTTAGCCAGAAAGTACGTCACGAGCGATCAGGTCTGTAAGCAAATACATAATATTATAGATTAGTTACTACAAAAATAATTATAATCCACTGTTGTGATTGTGTGTATAGCGTTATTATAGATATTCACCCAGAAATGATGAATGTAACATCACGATTAGCTGTCCAGATCAAGTATTTACCTCAGGGTGTTGTTAATTGGAGTGACACACATCCTCAGAAGAATAGGGGTGAACTTGCTGTACATGATATCCCCAGTGAGAGTGATGGGTTGATGATGTACAACCGAGCAGTTGATTATGTTATGAGGTTTATGGCTTCCCACTTCAAAGCTTTCTCCAAGTTTGCAAATGAAGTTCCCCAGCTAAAGTCACCCCATGTAGTTATTCAGTCTATAGTAGCTCCAATGAAGATACTGCACAAAGATGAGAAGTATAGCTTACTTGTAAGAATATGCGTGGAGCAAAGTTGTGGCGACTTCCAGAGATAACTCCTGCCCATCGACTCCAGTGGGTCAATGAAGTCCCAGGTAATCTAAACATGTGTGCATGTGATAAATTTGTACACGCATTATGACAAAATCATCTTATTAAATAAAAGGAGATTTCCATTTCCTTTGGGAGTGCCAACGTATCCTTCTCCAGTACTTTTGGGGGAGTCCCTCTGCAATTGGCTCTCTTTCCAATATCCGTCAACACATTGAGCGGTTAGGAGTCGACAAAAAAGGCAAGGTATTTAGCACTGGAGACGAATTTCTCGTCCATTCTTTCCATGGTCACCTTGCTGCCAGCATATGCACCCACCTGAATATAACATCAATGGATGATGACGTATACGTAGATGAAGAAACCAGTATTGAATGGCTAAAATCTAAAGCTATGTCAGTGGTAGAAACCAGCATAATGCCAACAAATTCAAGTGATCCCGCTTACTCTATGCATCGCTGCTTTATGCACGGTGGGTTTCTGTATGTGGACCTACGGAATGCAATCCGATATGAAGATGGTCCAGAAATTATCAGATCATGGAAGCATTGGCTTCTATATTTCCTGGGTAATGGAAGGAAGAATTACACCCATGAAGCTGTTAATCTGTTATGCAATCTGATATGTAATTATCCCCAACATATTGCATACATCATTACACATAACCGATGTGCAAACATGAGTGGACATGAAGGGAAGGCAAAGCCCTTAGATCAACTAATAGAACATTATTGTAAGTTAATATACTCACCAAGCAATTCTTATTAATGCTCATCAAGCCTAATAATATACATTAATGTAATAATACCTTGTCTATCCAGGATGATTAAGGAAGCTATGAGGGCTAGCGGAGCCAATGCCACAAAGAAACATTTGGAGGAGATATCACTATGTGCATTAAGGTACCATTTAATTGCGTGGGCGTGAGCGTCAGGAATGGCTAATTCAATTAGCGAATCGTGAAGGGGCGTGGCCGAAGAGGCCATACGAGTGCTTTTGGTCGAAGGTGGGCGTGTCGAGAATCGGCCAGGGATGATTATGCGCGTGTAATTAGCGACCGGAAGTGGCCCCTGAAGAAAACACCGGTAATTGCCCACTTCAAAGCAAGATCAAAGCATTCTTTCTTAACTATTAACCGCAACGACTTAATTAAACACTAAGTAGAAAAAAAAAAAAGATTTAAATAATTAAATAAATAATTAAATAATCTAATTCATGGGGGGTTTGGGAGTACTTGGGGACATAATTTTTACATGGGCACGCAGAATGGGTCGAAACTAGAGATTTGATCAAGGGGAATTTTGATTCACACCTTAGAATCAAAGTTACGGCCCTTTGAAGTTTCCCCATATGTTTGTACAGGGAAGCCATGCGTTTGCAATGTTTCCGCCCACGCGCTACGTGAGGGGCGGGGCCACGCGCGCACATAAACGTGACGACCTTTACCATTTTTTGACAAAATTGAAATTTAGGCTGCCTGCTTGCATTGTATGGTTCCACTATGCACCCAGCTCGATTATATGGTGGTTTCTGGACAATTTTTTTTTCTGCTTAGTGTTCAGGTCGCCTTGTTACACACTAGTCTCGAATCCAGACCCTCCCTTTCCCGCAGCGCTGGATGTATTGCATCACCAGCACGCGGAAGGAAGGGTCTGGCAACTCTTGCACGGTTTTCGTGTGCGTTTGGTATGCAATTAAAGCTATAGTCACATGATTGGAATTTCATTATAATTTGTTATTAAAATTCGCGCAACTCACATATCGACTTCACAGCCATGAAATGGTGCTCGCTATGCTATTGCTCGCCACCTGAAGACTCGATCGAGCAAGCATAGACGACTAACACACGTCCTTCAATGTCGAGTCAGGATCCAGGCTATCGTGACTGAACACAGACACAAACACGTCCTTTCCTAGAAAAACAGCTTCGTTCTCGGGCTTATCACGGAGTGCTGTGTAGCCCACCTCCTCCGCCGTGTTCTCTAGTAGTCTACTGCGTCGATAAACTCAGTCATAACTATTCACTTATAGTATAATTTGCCATATCAGTGCATGCCATGTCAACCGCGATCGCGCGTTCCTGCGGTCCATAATTCGAAAGTCACATGACATCTCGCACCCCATTGGCTCTATGCAAATTCTTCTAGAGAACACGAAAACCGTGCAAGAGTTGCCAGACCCTTCCTTCCGCGTGCTGGTGATGCAATACATCCAGCGCTGCGGGAAAGGGAGTGTCTGGATTCGAGACTAGTTACACACTAAGTAGAAAAAAAAATTTAAATAATTAAATAAATAATTAAATAATCTAATTCATGGGGGTTTGGGAGTACTTGGGGACATAATTTTTACATGGGCACGCAGAATGGGTCAAAACTAGAGATTTGATCAAGGGGAATTTTGATTCACACCTTAGAATCAAAGTTACGGCCCTTTGAAGTTTCCCTATATGTTTGTACAGGGAAGCCATGCGTTTGCAATGTTTCCGCCCACGCGCTACGTGAGGGGCGGGGCCACGCGCGCACATGAACGTGACGACCTTTACCAACTTTTTGACAAAATTGAAATTTAGGCTGCCTGCTTGCATTGTATGGTTCCACTATGCACCCAGCTCGATTATATGGTGGTTTTTGGACCATTTTTTTTCTGCTTAGTGTTCAGGTCGCCTTGAAAAAAAAAAAAAAAAAAAAAAAAAGCCTAATTAGGCCTAATTAAGCATGTGGGCGTGTTCCTGGCACTGCGTGGAGTGTGTGTGTGTGCGTTAATGCAGGTTTTATTGCTTCCGATTGGGCGTGGCTTCACGGGCCAGTGCTTGGATATCGGGGCCTGGGACTTGGCCGCGGCGATAGGTGGGCGTGTCCCGGATGCGGTGGTGACCTTTGCACCCGGCCAGGAGGCTTCGGGGACGTGGCAGGAGGTCAAAGGTGAGGCCATGTCAGTTAATGAGGCACTGTACGGCGGTGCGATCGAGGGGCCTGTACGGCTGGACGGAGGCTGACGATGGTTTGAAGCGGATGTGGTTGCGATGACGTGTTGTTACTCCGCCCACACAGGAAATGAGGTGAGCTCTTGTGTGGGCGGTGTGGCAGAACGGCCTTGAAGTGTTTGTGTGTGTTTTGGCCTTGAGGAAGCTGTGTGTTTTAATTGGGATTGATTGTGGGCTTCCGGTGGACATCCGGTGGTTAGTAGGCACTTGATTGAGAATGGTGGTCCTTGGGGAACAGGGTGGGGCTGTTTTGGGCGTGGCCTGGCCCCTCCCTTCCGGCTCGGCTTCCGGTCCATGGAGGATATTAAATGAACACTTCCGGCTCTAGCAGCCACACCCCTGAGACCTGTGCAATTAAAAGGGCGTGGTTACACAACATGCACCTCACTAATGACTTTGATGTGGTTTAGGTGTCATATCCCCCACCTCACGCCCACGCAATTTAATGGTACCTTAATGTTGATGAACACGGCCAAAAAGGTTGATCAAATGTATGGTGCTACAAAAAGTGCATCGCATACCACAAGAGATGCTACTGGTGATATGGGAAAGATAGCACATTACTTACTGAGTGAAGGTGTCACAAAGGAGCAGGAAGGCAGTGAAGGACCAGCATTTGAAGATCCGAGAGTTTTGGGCAGCAAGAAAGTGAGTGCGGGAAAATTAGATGACTACCTGAAAGGAGACGTTGAATTTGATCAACAAGACACTAATACTGAATATGGAGAAAATGATATAAATTATGAATTGTTTGATGTAGTTATATATAATACAACGAAAAATATTTTTCAGAGCGACAATTTTCTTATATAGTCCGTGTCATTACATGAGGGCATGGATACGCGTCTTGGAAGCGCCCGGTTGCTATGAACGAGCCGCACTACAAGGCTCAGGATTGGTCAGAACTGTAGGGCCGTGTGCATAGAGAAGTAACGTGTGCACAAAGAAAAGTAGCCTTAATGCCTCGGGCCATAGCTACAGCTAGCGACGCATTGTTGATCGAACGATCGGCGCGAAGCGCCGCGCGTTTTGAAAGGCCTGCTAAGCAGGCGCTGGCGCTACCCACCGAGCCTCGAGCGAAGCGAGAGGCGAGGTCTGTTCATACCTGTCAGTAGTCCGGTAGCAACGTTCGAGCAGAGCGAGAACGTTGCCATAGCCATAGCTCTATCATAGCACACTTGCTTGCTTTGCCAAGGGGTGTGGCCTCTGCAACCGCTTCCATCTGCGCATGCGCACGGTACTAATGGACAGGCAGTGTGCATGAACCATAGATTATATAATCTGTGCATGAACTATGTCTCTATGTTTTGTGAGCATGTACTGGTAATAGATGATCATGCATGCTAGCCACATTATCCCCTGATTGTGACATTAAACATGCTTGTATAATATCAAAAATTATAAAATCAATAACATGTATAGCACTATGCTCTGATTGGTCTACCGTTTTGTTGGAGGTGAAATACTGTCAGTCATAGCATTTATGATATGAAACATTGGTTCATAAAATTGTGGTCTAAGATTAGATATCTTTGACGTATCCTGCACAGAACGAATATATGGTGCTTTTCGACGTGCTAATTTAGGGTATGGCACAATGCGGGGGGTACAATGGTCGCAACATTTAGACCGGTCTTGGTTTAAACGTTCAATATCTCCAAGAGATCTGAGTAAATGCTGCCTACGGCAATTTTCTTTACCCTCACAATATGCTCTCATATCTGCATCTGTAATTCCTTTTAATTGCTTTTTGTTGTAAGAAAGGACACAAAGAGATGGAGAACCATTCCTGCCAGCTCGTCCACACAACTAAAAATAATATTTAGCATTATTACATGATGTAATAATAATATCATTATATAGTGGGAAATTTTGGTGAGATTTTTGGTTGATATTTCATATAAGTCACGAAATATGCAAAGTCAGCATTTACGCACTGTATATATATTGTATTGTGATATAGTATCTTAGTGTCGTTGGTGCCTCTGGTGCCCTTGGTTCCCCTAGTGTCGTTGGTGCCTCTGGTGTCGTTGGTGCCCTTGGTGCCATTGGTGCCTCTGGTGCCCCTGGTGTCGTTGGTGCCTCTGGTGCCCCTGGTGCCCCTGGTGTCGTTGGTGCCTCTGGTGCCCCTGGTGTCGTTGGTGCCTCAGAGGCACCAACGACACCAGGGGCACCAGAGGCACCAACGACACCAGGGGCACTAGGGGCACCAGAGGCACCAAAGGCACCAAGGGCACCAACAACACCAGAGGCACCAACGACACCAGGGGCACCAAGGGCACCAACGATACCAGGGGCACCAAGGGCACCAGAGGCACCAATGGCACCAAGGGCACCAAGGACACCAGAGGCACCAACGACACCAGGGGAACCAAGGGCACCAGAGGCACCAACGACACCAGGGGCACCAAGGGCACCAATGGCACCAAGGGCACCAACGACACCAGAGGCACCAACGACACCAGGGGCTCCAAGGGCACCAGAGGCACCAACGACACCGGGGGCACCAAGGGCACCAGAGGCACCAATGACACCGGGGGCACCAGAGGCACCAACGCAACCAGGGGCACCAAGGGCACCAGAGGCACCAACGCAGCCAGGGGCACCAAGGGCACCAGAGGCACCAACGACACCAGGGGCACCAAGGGCACCAGAGGCACCAATGGCACCAAGGGCACCAACGACACCAGAGGCACCAACGACACCAGGGGCACCAAGGGCACCAGAGGCAACAACGACACCAGGGGCACCAGAGGCACCAACGACACCAGGGGCACCAGAGGCACCAACGACACCAGGGGCACCAAGGGCACCAGAGGCACCAACGATACCAGGGGCACCAGAGGCACCAACGACACCAGGGGCACCAGAGGCACCAACGACACCAGAGGCACCAAGGGCACCAGAGGCACCAACGACACCAGGGGCACCAAGGGCACCATAGGCACCAACAACACCAGGGGCACCAGAGGCACCAACGACACCAGGGGCACCAGTAGTCTCGTGTACCAGACCACTCCCACCTCCCCAGCTCTGGATGTATTGCACCACCAGCGCGGGGAGAGGGAGGGTCTGGCCACTGTTGCACGGTTTCCGTGGCACAGCGGAATGTCAATAATTATGCTGTCACATGACCATTCAACCGCACGGAATTTCTTGAGGGTGGGGTATGGGGACGGGACAAGACTACGCGCAAGCGCGAGCGCTAGCCTGATCGCAGGAGCGCGCAAGCGCGTCGGATCGTCGAGCGATATTGGACTCGTTTCTTCGTTTGTTGATATGGAGGAAAGATGCGCTGGGTGCGCTTGTGAACTGAAACGAGGTATAGCACACCGTCGAAAGCTGTATAGTGAGTCTACGCGGCACGTTCTTCCCATTTTATATGGCTTACTGAGAGAGGAGTACTTATCTGAAGATGTTGACCAACTGCTACCGCCTCTTCAGTCCGCTCAATCCAAGGAAGATATATTCATTTGTATGAAGTGTTTCAGACACCTAGAGAAGCTTATAAGATTGGAAAAAGACAAATCTCAGGTACAAGAGACACTGAAGGGTGGATTTCTGAAACTGAAGCAGTTTGTTGAATTGAGAGCAAATACTCAGCAAGATGAACCTCCTACTCCCTCTAGATCGAATAGAAAACGTTCAAGGTTGCTGTCATCCTCACCAGCTGGACCTCCAAAGAAGCGTCATGCACCTGACACTCCAACACGTAGAATAATTCGCCAAGTACATGCACCGGAGACACCATCTGTTTCAGTAAGTGATTGTTCTTAGTCTTATGATTGCTTAGTAAATTTCATAGCATTGCTGTTTATGTAATAGGTTCTTGTGAAGAAACAAAGTCGAGCTCGAGTGTTTCATCTCACCCATTCACTGAAGCCACTAGCCAGGAGTGTTGGCCGAAGAAACAGGTCATCTATTGCCCGCCATGTGATGAAAGATTCCAGGATCAGGAAGAAGACTGTAGAACATATGGGGAAGTTGTTATCAAAAGAATTGGCTCGTCTATCTTCAAAGAAAGTCAATTCCCACTTTCGTGATGTTTCTGTCAGTGCCTTGGAGGAGTTCACCTGGGAAAGCTTGCTTCAAGAGATAGGTACGGAGGCACCAGTCATGCTTTCTTTTCTGAGGGAGTGTGTTCATGTCAAACGACGTGGCCATCAACCTAAAGGAAAAGGAGGAAGGAGTGCTCGTCGTCTGCCCAGTGAAGATACAGCCATTGCCATGTGCTTTGCTGTGTTATTACGTGCCAGAAGTCTGCGGATGAATCTTGTTCAACGGATGATTTCGATTTTGCTTTATGCGAGTCATGCACCAAAGCAGGTTTGCTGGCAATAGTTATCATACAGTATGTCATAAAAATTATGATTTAAGTTGTACAGAAGATTGAATAGGCTACTACTATGTCTATCTCATAAGAGCACTCTTGCCTTTGTTGACAAGATGGGGCAGAACCATGATAAGGAAGTGTTGAAGTGGAGAGATGATATCTGTCTGAGAAAGTTTGATGCACAGGTATGTGATAATTAAATCACCATTGACAATAGTGTTTATCTCTATTATGATCCTATGTGATAAGAAATAATTATTCATTTTCACTTGAGAAATATAATTTGCACTGGTGACACAGTATATTATTATCAGTGTCACATGTCGTATGTATCGTATGTATCTTTCAGGTGAACGAGGAATCTGGAGTTGAAGGGAGCAGTGAACAAGCTTTGACAGTGACCCAACCAAGTGTGCCTCCTGGCCAGCAGAGTAGTTCAGATGAGAATGAACCCTCCTCCTCTTCTCAGTCAACTTCTGAGGATGAAAATGGCAGCTGCAGTAGTGAACCATCTAGTAGCAGTGATTCTTCTAATACGAGCTCTTCTTCTTCTTATTCATCCTTCGAGAGAGAGATTCAAGCTATCTTTGGTCCAGAAACTTCATACGCACCGACTTCCTTCTCATTGAAGACCTTCAAGCTGGTTGGTGACAACGTCGACAAAAATGTCAAGCCATCTGATGTCCGAGTTGATAGTCAGACTAAGTCGCTACACTATTTCCAGACGTATGCAGTGAGAGACAGGATTGATCTCACCTCTTATGATGACACACCTCCTGTGATAGATGAATCAAAGGTGGACTCAACTCGATTGCTACCATCCGAATCTGACCACAATGAATTAACCAAAAATTTTTCTTTCCTGGTAGCGAGAGTTCTTAAGCAGTATATGCCTTTTTTTTGAGAAGTTTGGTGCTGGTCTTGAAAAACACATTCGACACAAGTTTTATGAGGAAATGGGTCAAAAATCCGAAGTTGTAAGTTAATCTTTAGTATTTCTCAGTTAAGAATTTTAAAGTCGGCTACTATCCCTAATTCCATTTATACAACAACATCACATTCTCTTAGAAATTCATGCATGGCCTGACTACAGACCCCACAAGTTGCTATAATCTATCTCGAAAGTATGCATAATTATCATTAAGGTTACGGGTGACAGTTCGCCCACGCACGGGCAATCCCCATAGTCAGTAATGGAGCATACCAAGAAAAACCACAAATGAAAACGGTGCGTCAAGTTTCACAAAGATGGCGTCTCCTTTGACTGAAAGTAAGTGTTAATCTTGTTGCTTGGACATCTGGGCAGGGCTGGAATTGGTTTAGATTTGAAGGCCACCTGTCAGGAACGAACCAGACGGCTGTGTTTACCGTCTGGTCCGCCATTTACGCTTGGTGTAAAATGGCCTTCTTTCGTGTTGCTTTCGTGCTACGGAAGCTCTGTGAACTTGGGAACAGATTCAAACACTGGAGCAAGGTAAGTACTTGATAACTACACTGTAGATAGTGGACAAGGAGCCATTGTCTGAGCAAAATCTGGTCAAAGTAAGGTCTATGACCACCATTGTCACGATCTCGTGCGTCAAGTTTTTCCCAGACACAGACTTCTTGTCTGCTATCTACAGTTTAGTTATCAAATACGTACCTTGCTCCAGTGCTGGAATCTGTTCCCAAGTTCGTAGAGCCTCCCTAGAACGAGAGCTACACGAAAGAAGGCCATTTTACACCAAGCGTAATGGCGGACCAGACGGTAAACACAGCCGTCTGGTTCGTTCCTGACAGGTGGCCTTCAAATCTAAACCAATTCCAGCCCTGCCCAGATGTCCAAGCAACAAGATTAACACTTCTTTTCAGTCAAAGGAGACGCCATCTTCATGAAACTTGACGCACCGTTTTCATTTGTGGTTTTTCTTGGTATGCTCCATTACTGACTATGGGGATTGCCCGTGCGTGGGCGAACTGTCACCCGTAACCTTAATTATTGTGTACACTTCTGAATCAATGTAGGTGCCTCTTGGAATTTTGCAAAAAAGTGAGAGCAACTATGAGGACATGGTAGATATTATGAATAATCTCCACCAGTATATTTCAACTAAAACGTCAATCACCAAGCACACTGTTCCGGATAGTGATGAAGAAGTAGAGATTGTTGAAGACACACTCCATACAGTCTTGTTTGGTGGGGATCAGATGACTGCCGCTCGGGCACGTGGCAGCCAAAGAATCCGAACGAACTCGGAGCGTGGCAAAGACAGGCTGGAGGGACTAAAACCAGTGTGTGAAGACTGGCATGCTAAACTCTGTCTCCTTGGGGTATGCAAAATAACAGTTACTACTAGTATATGTTTAATTAATGAGTGGTGAATCTCTCAAGGGTATTGGGCAACAATGATGTAATCCCCCCTGAGTGTGTGCAGGTGCTTTCCTTGATCAGAACTGTGTGTCTATTTTCTGCTTTATTGGAATATCTCAATTAGTATTCATAATCATTTGGCGGCGATTGTACACTGGAGCATCTGTGATGGATGGTGGCACGATGTATCAGTTGTGTACCTTAGTGAACAGACGTAACATAGTCAGCAAGCCTAAAGAAAATGCAGCTGCCTGTGAAGATTTCATGGTCACGGTTACGGAAGCCCACATTCTTTCAGCTGCCATGGAGTTGTTTGATATGGATTCTCTGACGGATACCCCTTCAACTACGTACTTTCCCGAAGGATCTAATGAGCTAGATTCTCTTCAGCGACGAGACATCCTTCTCCTTGCTACAGAGCAGCTGATTGAAAAATATGTAGATCTGAAAATACCAGAATATGTGGAGAAAAGTAAGAAGGGTACACCTAAACAACTGCATGATGGTGTTCATGACTATGCTAAGGACACACTAGTTCTCGGCTTGCTATTGATGGAATTTAATGACTCTATCAGGGAAGGTGATGGTGATAGAATTATCAGATGCTGGAAATTTTTACTTCCATTGTTTAAGTCAACAAAACGTACCAACTACTCCATAGAAGCGGTAACTCTCCTGGCTCAATATCACTACCTTTTTTCGCCTAGAATGGCAGTACAGCTAGCATGGAGCAGGACAATCAACACACATGGACGTACTGGTAAGAATATCTCATGCGACCTCCATTTGGAACATCTGAATCGAGTTGCCAAAAATGCTCTTGGAGGGTTAAGTTCCAACATCACTGAGAAATCAGTTGAGAGAATTGGCAAGACTGTTGGTGGCATGTCCAACCTGAGCCGTCGGTTTGATGTGGACAACAATGTACCCACACCATCGGACTACCACACAAAAAAACCTAAGCACAAAGATGTAACAATGATGGTAGATCAGCTAAGAAAGTCGAAAGTTTTTAAGTTCCAAGATGGTCGTTGTCATTTGCATTTCAAAAACTTTGCAAGCAATCCTTGCAAGGCCATCAACAAGAGAGAATTAAAGGAGTGGATGGATGGACAGATAAAAAAGTTGATTATGTATCAGTAATTATCTCTTCACTGAACACTAAAAATGTACATGCTGTCAATCATTTAATCAAGATCAATTATTAATAACTGATTGAGTGTGATTAATAATTATAAATTACAAATTAAATTTCTTCATATTGCACACACATCACAATTACAAGTCTTAGCACAAACATCACAACACCTACACAAAGAAGAGGGGGACACTACCTCATCATCTACATCAAAGTCTTGTAGTAGTACCTGTCGTCGGCAAGTCTCATTATTTAGACAGTACAGCCTCATACTCTCTTCAGTGTACCAAGGGTGGAGGTTTACAGGTGCATAATAAAGTTTTGCTAGAGATTGCTCACCGTCTCTCCCTGCCCTACCAGTTTCTTGTATGTAGCCTTCGATGTCAGCAGGAGCTCCCCAATGAATAATCCTTCTTATATTAGGGCTATCAAGTCCCATGCCGAATGCCACAGTAGCAATGACTACTCTTAGACGAGCCTCTTTCTGTGTGAAGTTGCAGATGATTACATCTTTTACTTTCTGTTCTGTACATGCAGTAAACATGTCAACCAAACGAAAGCAAGCGATGTTAGGAGCTCCGATAGGTTCCACACACTTGGCCCCTAGGGAACGAGTGATGAAGGAGTATATGTAGCCGACATCCTCATAACTACGACAGAATACAACAGTACGGGGAGTTTGCAACCTTTTTTCACGCAGCTCATTCACCAACTCAGAGAAAGTCTCTTCTATAGTTGCTTCTTTCTTGTGAACCGAGTAGTGTATGTTCATACGGTTTGGTGACAAGGCCACAATGCTAGGCTGAATCATACCTAATATTCAACACACACTCCTTGTGTTTGTGGTAGCAGTTGCAGTGAGGGCCATCAGTTTCACGCTACTTGGAATGATGCTACGAACTTCAGAGAGCCTGGAAAATGCTCTTCGAAAACTTTCACCCCTACATGTATCAGCACAGAATAAAATTAAATTATGCATGTTCTGGAAATTAACACAAAATTTGCCACTCACCATTTCTTCACACAGTGTGCTTCATCAATCACTACTGCTATAAGATTTCGTTGATACACGTCAGAAAGTAAGATATCTCTCCACTTGTTGGTGGTCAGCAGCGATTCTGGACTTAGGAATATCATCTGGTAATGCCCTTCATATACTCGATCCATTTCACACTGATCGCCTCCGTATACAGCCTTCATCCCTTTAACTTTCAAGCGCTCCACCTGATCCTTCATTAGAGCTATCAATGGGCTGATAACCAGGACAATAGAGGTATCTGTCTTCCTTAACATATCGAAAGCACACGGTAGAACCCAGTAGCACAACGATTTCCCGCTTCCAGTCGGCAAACTCGCAAACACATCTGATCCTGAAAGAAAGCTCCGCAACACCTTACTCTGGTTTCTCGTGAGTTTATCGTACCCCAGAGCTTCAGCTGACGCTGTCATAGCAGCTTCGAAGTTGTCGCTTGTCCACTCCATCATGCTCACTCGATCGATCGATTGACTAATCGCACGCGCTAGGCGCGCGCGCACGTTATGGTATTTGAGGAATTCGATAATTAATCCTGCATGTGACTACTGAAATCTCATTGGTCATATCCACATTCCGACCTGTGCCACGGAAACCGTGCAACAGTGGCCAGACCCTCCCTCTCCCCGCGCTGGTGATGCAATACATCCAGAGCTGGGGAGGTGGGAGTGGTCTGGTACACGAGACTAGGGCACCAGGGGCACCAGAGGCACCAACGACACCAGGGGCACTAGGGGCACCAGAGGCACCAACAACACCAGGGGCACCAGAGGCACCAATGGCACCAAGGGCACCAACAACACCAGAGGCACCAACGACACCAGGGGCACCAAGGGCACCAACGACACCAGGGGCACCAAGGGCACCAATGGCACCAAGGGCACCAAGGACACCAGAGGCACCAACGACACCAGGGGAACCAAGGGCACCAGAGGCACCAACGACACTAAGATACTTTATCACAATACAATATATATATAGTGCGTAAATGCTGACTTTGCATATTTCGTGACTCTTATATGAAATATCAACCAGATTTTTAATGTGGCAAATTGGTTAATTTGGTAGAGATCACCAAATTACACACTCACCAATTTAAGTTAATGCAACATGTGCCTATGGTGGTTAGGCTTCAGAATGCTAAATTTAAAGTTCGCCAATAGCCATTTCGCCAAATTTAAATTTGCCAAAGTTACCCGCTATACGGCAAACTCTCCCTACTAATACCTGGTAAAACTGACATATTGAATCAGGAATCCAATACACTACTGATAATGCAATATCTGGGATGTCTATGCCCTGTACAAGTGAATAAATCTAATTAATCAAGGCTACCTCTATGATAATATTTCATGCTACTTACCATGCCAAATGCAATTGTTGAACATAAACATCTCATTTCAGCTGTTGAAGATGAAAATGAATGGGAAATGAATTGTTTAGTTTCATCGGTTAAAGATGAATGATATACACCCACATAATGCTTCTGATATGCTTGGTTACGAAGATATGTGTATGCCCTTAGGACTAGTGCTTTAGTGTTGAAGAAAATGATCGTTTTTGGAATTGAATTAGGGTCACTTGAAGTCAATTTGGTGGCAATCCCGGAAAGATCATCCTGCACAATACTTTTAGATCAAAGGTAACTATGAGTATGCAACACACTTACTTCGAGTTTTGATTTTGTGCGTATGCACAAAAAGAAGTTAGCACAATTTAGAGATGATTTTACAAAAACAAGATTTTTCAACTGTAATTGTTGCACTAATTCAGCCCCAACACGTGGAGGAGCTGAGGCTGTCATGCTAAGTACTGGGGCCTTTGTAAGTGCCCGCAAATCCCCTAGAATAGAGAGACTTGCGAAAATCCTTTCCCCTATAAATTGTCAAAATTTATATTAACATTAGAAATCTGATTTGGTATCTAACTTCAGACACTGACCACTCAGTGATGCAATGTGCTTCATCAATGGCTAGTAGAGATAAATTGGTTTTGAAGTACGCTTCTCCAAATATCGCACGCCAAGGACGAGTGGTAGCCGCTTCAGGAGACATAAATACTAATATTTACACGTATTTCAAATAAACTTCGAATACATGCTCAAAGGAACTCCCCATACCATATCTGTACTTGCCACACTTGACGTCTTCATACTTTTGACTTACCCTCACTAACACGAACAGCCGACAGATTGTAACCATGCAATTTATGCACCTGGGCCATGACAAGTAACGTAATATGAACACTACTTCAGTTCAATATCAGGAGGTACCTGCTCATCCATTAGCCCAACTAGGGGACTAATAATGACAGCCACAGCTCTTTCACCATACACAAGTGGGGGCAAGAACATACACAAACTCTTACCACAGCCTGTTGCCATCCTGACAAATACGTCATTTCCATGCATAATCGACAATACTGCATCCAACTGACCAGGACGGAAAGAGCTAAATCCAAACCGACAAAGTTTATGATGGATCTTATCGAACACACAACACTCACATTGAACACTGGTATCACTGACAGATAAACCTCTAGAAAGGAGACACTCAGACTTGCATACAGTCGTTGTATCAGCTGAACTAGCCATATTTTGAGCTTTTCAAATTCGAAATATTTGAATTATCCCGCGCTTTTATAATTGTTTACAACAGCAGACCAATCAGAGTGAACACAAATAATATTCATCCCACCCTTCGCCCGCGTATGTACATTGTTCATAGCTACAGCTACTTACATGATTGGTTTCTTCTTGTATACTTTCTGACTCCAACATTCTCCATCGATCATCTTTAAGGTACCATTTAATTGCGTGGGCGTGAGCGTCAGGAATGGCTAATTCAATTAGCGAATCGTGAAGGGGCGTGGCCGAAGAGGCCATACGAGTGCTTTTGGTCGAAGGTGGGCGTGTCCAGAATCGGCCAGGGATGATTATGCGCGTGTAATTAGCGACCGGAAGTGGCCCCTGAAGAAAAGGCCGGTAATTGCCCACATCAAAGCAAGATCAAAGCATTCTTTCTTAACTATTAACCGCAACGACTTAAAAAAAAAAAAAAAATTACACAACAAGTAGAAAAAAAAAGCAAATTTAAATAATTAAATAATTAAATAATCTAATTCATGGGGGGTTTGGGAGCACTTGGGGGGATAATTTTTACATGGACACGCAGAATGGGTCAAAACTAGAATTTTGATGGCGGGAAATTTTGATTCACACCTTACAATTAAAGTTATGGCCCTTTGAAGTTTCCCCATATGTTTGTATAGGAAGCCATGCATTTGCAATGTTTCCGCCCACGCGCTACGTGAGGGGCGGGGCTACGCGCGCACATAGACGTGTCGACCTTTACCCAATTTGGCCAAAATTGGAGTATAGGCTGCCTGCTTGCATTGTATGGCTCTACTAAGCATCCAGCTCAACTATATCATGGTTTCCGGACAATTTTTTTTCTGCTTGTTGTGTGGTCTCCTTGAAAAAAAAAAAAAAAAAAAGCTTATTAGGCCTAATTAAGCTTATTAGGCCTAATTAAGCATGTGGGCGTGTTCCTGGCACTGTGTGGAGTGTGTGCGTGTGCGTTAATGCAGGTTTTATTGCTTCCGATTGGGCGTGGCTTCACGGGCCAGTGCTTGGACATCGGCGCCTGGGACTTGGCCTCGGCGATAGGTGGGCGTGTCCCGGAAGCGGTGGTGACCTTTGAACCCCGCGAGGAGGCTTTGGGGGCGTGGCAGGAGGTCAAAGGTGAGGCCATGTCTGTTAATGAGGCACTGTACGGCGGTGCGATCGAGGGGCCTGTACGGCTGGACGGAAGCTGATGATGGTTTGAAGCGGATGTGGTTGCGATGACGTGTTGTTACTTCGCCCACACAGGAAATGAGGTGAGCTCTTGCGTGGGCGGTGTGGCAGAACGGCCTCCAAGTGTTTGTGCGTGTTTTGGCCTTGAGGAAGCTGTGTGTTTTAATTGGGATTGATTGTGGGCTTCCGGTGGACATCCGGTGGTTAGTAGGCACTTGATTGAGAATGGTGGTCCTTGGGGAACAGGGTGGGGCTGTTTTGGGCGTGGCCTGGCCCCTCCCTTCCGGCTCGGCTTCCGGTCCATGGAGGATATTAAATGAACACTTCCGGCTCTAGCAGCCACACCCCTGAGACCTGTGCAATTAAAAGGGCGTGGTTACACAACATGCACCTCACTAATGACTTTGATGTGGTTTAGGTGTCATATCCCCCACCTCACGCCCACGCACTTTAATGGTACCTTAACATGCCAAATGTGTGTCAGTCAACACCCTCTGTTTGGTGTGTTCTACAACACTGAAATCGTGTGTTGTACAGCACTTAGCTATTTAGTGTGTTCAGTAGGGATTGCATAGGCGGCGGAAGGAAGCTTTGACTGGAGGGGGGGCACGCACGCGAAATGTTTTGGGACACACCCCCTTCGATTCTCGAAGCTATTCTAGGTAGCTTTTGTAGGTATTTTAGTATAATATTATTTGTTGTGAAAAGTAGCTACTTCATGATATCACTGGCTTGTAATGGTCGGTGTGTACGGCGCATTAACTAGTGGGTGTGTCTGATATACGCCATTTGTCATACAATGCGCAGGCTCGGAATATGTTACCATGGTGAAATCATGTGACTATGGTCAGGGGTGTACCGTACCGGACACCGCGTACAATGTAACTGGCCTGCCTTGAGCTCGATCACTCAGCGCTCAGTTTTAGCCTCGAGCTAGGCGCCAGGCTCTCCGAGGTGAGCGCTATACGGCAGTGAACTTATCAACGGTAACAGCCAGTTCACAACTTGAAGATACACCGCTACCTTCTTTGTCAGCCACCTTGAAGGGCGTGGCTAAGACTTTGCGCGCACGCGCGTACTTCGGTACCTCCCATCTATTAGCTACTTATTAAATTACACTGAGAGTTTAAGATGGTATTGATAAATTATGCTAAGAGCAATAAAAAAGAACAGAAACAAGTATAAAAAAACAATAAAATTGAAGGATGAAGTAGCTAGGGATGGCAGGATCAAAAAGTACACAAACAAGATTTGTAAGGCATAGCTAAGCATCTGCTATAGCTACATCCCTACGCTTGCTTTTTGAGGGGTGCAAAAATAATGCAACTGAATCAAAACTGACTATTCTGAACCATCATGACAGCCAGAGAACAGCCTGAATATCTCCCACATGCCACACTCGACAAATATGTCAACATTAATAGCTAGGTGCATAATAATCGAGAAAAGCAAGCGAAGGGATGTATAGCAGATGCTTTTATGCCTTACAAATCTTGTTTGTGTACTTTTTGATCCTGCCATCCCTACTTCATCCTTCAATTTTATTGTTTTTTATACTTTAAATAATTCGTTCAAAAGACATGACTGTAATACTATTACTAGCTCTCATCTAATCCCACTACATGCATGGCACCCCATGCAACCACTCACCAACATGTTCACAATCAATTATATTTGGGTATCGGGCGACAGAGAGTGCAGAAAAAGTCCGCCACACAACAACACAACAATCACATCAACACACTATCACATACAAACAGCTACATAAAATGACTAGCTGGAATAAGCAGGGATGGGCCAATGAAAACATAATTGTGCACCAGACTGTACACAGTTTTAGGGTATGCGGCCAACTATACCCATGGGAAAAAACCTCTCACACATAAAAAACCTTTGATTAAGGAAAAACTGTGAGAGAGGAAAAGCCCGGAAAGAAAATGAATTACAACATCCCTGATAACAAAAAAGGGTTGAGTTCTGTCCGTTAGAGTATATATCTAGTCCGGTCAGGTGGATCTCTGCTTAGCTCTGTTCCGTCAGTAAGTTGCCGTTAGAGCTGCATGTGATACTCAAACAAACAGACATATGGCATCCATGTACATACCTGGGAAAAAACTTCTCTGCACTGCGAATAGGAGTCGCCGAGAGAGTGACTACTACTCAAAGCATCCACTTTAAATACCCACCAGCTCGCAGCTGAGCCAAACCGTCCATGCATGCAACATAAACACACAACCCAGCGTCTCCACTGTGACAACAAACAATTATCTCCCAGACACAATGCATGCATGCATACACAGAAACGACGAGAGAATATTTTCCTTCTAATTCACTGCGTTCAAACGACAGAAAATATATTACTTTTACTGTTCAGAAGCTTCCCGGATTGGTGTTGAATTATGCACCCCAACTTTGGAGAAACAACGATCTTGCTGCTGCTGGTGCTGTTATTTCATCTAAATAGACAAACAGAAAAAAAAAAAAAAACATTGACTCAACCAGTTGAATTAGCATGACATTGTATCGGTGTCCATGATTATTCATAGCCATACATAATTAAGGATAATGGAAACAGACAGGATGCAAGGACAGATTTAGCAGTAGTCTCGTGCCCAGCCCCCTTTCACGCACGCGGAGAGAAAGGGTCTGGACAAATGTGTATATAGGGCTCGTGTCGTCTGTGCAACATACAGTGCACTCCAATCAGATGCACGGATCAAGTCACATGACTGTGCGGGCATGAATGGTATGTAAATTAATGACTGTGCGTGTGCACATTTGTACACGACAGAACCATTGGTACCCAATGGAATGTTAATTTATTAGCGTTTCTTATACTTGCTGTACTGACACCCGTGACCACACATTTTGTTCCCGCTCACCTCCGTATACTATAAAAAGTGGGCGTTCACCTCAGTAAACTATAAATTGATCAAAAAATCAAGGACAAATTTTGGCATCAGTCAAGTCATCAAGCTACATTCTTAGTGAAAATCAAGCGATCAAGGTAGCATTCCAGCGGGAATCAAGCGATCAAGGCCCAAAATAGACCCAATCAAATTTTGATCCCGGTCGCGGGTGTCAGTACAGCAGCTATAGTAGTGACCACCCCTTTAATACCCCTGTGAGTGCAGAGAGTGTATCACAACACACATACAAGTGTGCATTTTTGCACACCTACTATTAAAGTGTGTCAGATAGCACACTTCCTATGTACTGAGTGAACATGTGTGTCCAGCAACATGTCAGTGGAACACAAGTGTGTTATACAACACACTAGTGAAATCCGACCACAAAATTTAGTGTGTTGAACAACACACCATTTTTAACAGTGTGTAAAAAATGAATAGTGACTGTCACTACATGGTAGTGATATCTGTGGTAAAATGTAGTGACTGTCACTACGTTTTGCCACAGATATCACTACAACGTTGCGACAGTCACTATTCATTTTTTACAGTGAATTCTTCCTTGAAATTCAAGTGGAGTAATAAACGTTTAATGTGGCTGCATGCAAGAGATTTACTTTAACCATTACCAAGCAAAGCTTAAGTCTGATAATCACTGAATCAGATATTATAAGGTTCTGAATTGTACGTGGCAGCATGTCAGATTCTTGTTGCAATGAGAAGCAAGTCCCGCCATCCACTGAGAACTCTGATTCTAAGTGTAAACACTTCGCAAATGTTAGCATTTTAATTGTGGCTGTAATTGGAGTCTGGGTGCTGTTTTCAGTACCTGTCATCTTGTATAGTACTCGACCAGTTGAGAATGTAAGTTAGTAAAATTAATTAAAGATAATTTGACAATATTATGAAATTTTGTTCAGGAAAGCTCTGTCCAAGGCTCAATAAATGAATCAATTATTTATAGTGGCTTGGCTATAATTGCTATACCTCTGAATTATTCACCGCAATTTGCACCGATCAAGAAACAAGGACTATCAGTATGCTCTCCCATTTGTGGTCAGTGGGAAGAGTTCTCAGAGGATCAAATAGTAGCATTTACAGTTACTAGTGCTCTTTCCCATGTCATTCATATCGTGGGATCAATTATTGCAGTCTTCTTTTCCTGCTACAATTACAAAATCATGCAAGTATTGTAATAATTATTGTCGTTGCCATGCACATGCTATAGCTATAAGGTTAAAAAGCAGATAGCTAATAATAATAATATAACTACATGTATTAAACAGACTCAATTACAATTGGCCTTGTCTGATGTGCATATTATTGTACATGTGATTATTGATTTATTGTTAGGTTAAAGTTTCCATCAATTCTTCTCCTATACTACATACTGTATCCTATAATTCTGGACGTTTCATTTTTCATTCGTTTAATTGGGCGGAAGCACTTGCTTTGTTCTTCTTCAGATCTAACAGAGGCTATGGATCATTCAACCCCATTTTGTACCTTTTCAGGTGAGTTATAGTTATAGACAACATAATTATTAATAATAATTATTGCATGTACTTCAAATAATTTTAGGTATAATTAACACTTTCATATTTGCATCCATTGGCTACTGGTGGTTATTTCTCACCATTATGATCTTCTGGAAGGTGTGGTTTCCTACCAATGCCAAGAATGCAGAAGTATGAAATTCATACACCTTGCCATTGTGGTGATTTCCATTGTGCTCTCAGTTATTCCTGTTGCTGCTGCACTTGGAACTGGAGGCTATACATTATCTATGTTTCCAGTACATCTCAGCTTTTGTGGGCCACGAAACTTAGATATATTATTCTATGCGTTCATTCTACCTTTCTGCATTAATCAGCCTGCTGGAAGCACCTTTAATCTGCTAACACTTTACAAAGTTCTGAATTTAAAACAACAGCTCATCAACAAGGTATGCATGGCTATAATTTTGAATAGGTGAAAGTAATTATTGATGTAGATATTATGTTTGTTTTAAATGATTATTGTAGGGAGGCAACCTAAGAGCAGAATTTAGGCTTTTAGTTTTTCTTTTCTACTTTGCCTTTGCTGTGGCACTGAACTTGATTCTGTATACAAATGGATTGAGGTATGCATTTCAAAATCGGCAAGAATTTGAAGATTATTTCATAATATTATGTGAAGCATTTGGCTCAAACCCTGATGATCCATGTGTCCTTGAAGTGGATCGACATATAGATCATGCTCTCACACTTCTCGCAATTACTATTCAAAATTTGGCTCCTTGTGTTGCCTTGGTGTATATCATACCAGTGGACAAAGTAAAAGCTCAATGGAACAAGTCACTCACATATTTGAAATTAGAGACTTGAAATTAGCAACATTTGTAAGAAATAATAATTAGCTATATACCTGGAGTAGCAACAAGACTTAGTTTTGCACATTTGAGTGTGTATGACATGTGTGCATGAACTTCTTAGATTAGTTTGATAATAATATTGTTAGCTAATTGTTAAAAGACCTATAATAATTATAGTTAATACAATGTAGGTATGTTTTCATTGTTTTAATAAAGGTATTTTCTGATAGTGAAATTGTTCGATAATATATACCTTATAATCACCATATGCATGCATAATATTATAGTGATTGTGGTCTACGAAGTAATACGTTCAAAGTTCATGCCAAAGTGCTGCATGCTCATTGTACTAACGGTTGACATACAGCTTGGAAGTCAGCTTATTGTGAGTAACACATGCATGTAGTTCACGCATATAATAGTTATCTGCCAGTAATTGGGGTGCATGAGATGCATGGTCGAATGCACCCCAATTACTGGCAGATAACTATTTTGTTGGTAGTTGGCCTCTGTTCATCATTGGCCTATACTTTATGATGACTCACCCCCTTCCCATAGCCGGCAAAATGCCTATAAAAACTTTGGTTGCTAAGCAACTACCAACAAATAATATTATGCATGCATGAATAAGCTGACATACCACATATTAAGCTGACATGCCGCTTTTTGTAATCTGACATAATAATAATATTATAATATTAGCCACATTTTCCCATTATTGTAACATCAAAGTAACATACTAATTAAGTCTTGTCCATATTAATTGGGATTATTTCTTTATCAACTGTAATAATATATAGCTAGTATATTATGTCATGACATTATTGCTAAAATTCTAGAGTGCTCTCACATATTCAGTTAACAGCATTGACAAGTGTGCATATGAAAGTGGGTACAATCAATGTTGCTGCTGTTAACAAGAAATTAAAATGAGATCATGCAGTGTTCAATCATCAAGCAGCTAACTATAGGACTTCTACTGAGACTTTGCTGCTTTTTAAAGCAATAATTGAATCAGATACAAATTTACTACAAAAACCTTGACAATATTATAGCAAAATATATTCCAATGGCTCATAGTCAAATTATCCACTGCATTGGCCACTTTGAGGGTCGTAGCTAACATCAATCACTCGATATATAGGGTGCTACAGCAAGATTTTGGAGCAGCAACAGCTCTTTGGTGTACTACAGTAGTACGGGGTCACGCCATATGAAGCACAGTATTTTGGGTACTGGTGAGTAAACTGGTAAGATCCAAACTGGTCTTGGTATTTATGTGACCACGTTCCATCACCCCAGTCCACATAGTACCTGCATGAATCAGTGGCACCATTATGACAATTAGGGAACAACCTGAATAATATCTCCCACATACAGCACTTAACAAACATGTCGACATTGATAGCAGTGCCTCCATGGAAGTATACGGATTTGTCAGTATAAAACTGGGAGAATTAAGTATATACATACATCATATATGGAGCCCTTGTAAAATACTGAAAGATACTGAAAATGCATGCAAAATACTGAAAAATGGGAATATTTATACTGAAAGACAGGAGAGAAGCTTGGAGGCACTATGATAGGTGCATATACTAAATAGTCGAGAAAAGCAAACGTAGGGATATAATTATAGTGATACGATTAGCTACCTCTTGTTTGTGTACTTTTTGATCCTGCCATCCGTACTTCATTCTTCAATTGTTTTAAATTTATACATAAAGCCAATGATTTAGTGTTCCGATCAAGGGTGTAGACAGGGAGAGCTTTAGCCCCCCAACTTTTTGAGCAATACTATTATATGGGATTGTTGAAGTTAGATGAAATTCTAGTTGTATTCACTGTACAGTAGTGATATTCGAAATATTATGCACAAATTTAAGATAATATAATAGCTGGAAATAGCTGATTTTATAGCATTTATAAGGTTCTGGGCACATTCAATAGGATCAAACTCTTTTTCACGCGCTTATATTATTGTCACAAAGCCCCCCCCCCCCCTCCCCAGTTTGAAAATCATGATTTTCAAACTGGGGGGGGGGGGGGGGGGGGGGGGGCTTTGTATCTAACAGTTTTAGATCCTAGCAATAATGCCTAAAGCTTGATACGTATATGAACTGCTACCTAGCAACAAGCCTAACCATAGGCAAAAAAATTTACATGACTTTCTACAGAGCTTACACGATTTGGGTGGGTTTATGCCAGGGGGCCAGTAGGTGCTTTTGTCCCCCCCCCCCCCAGGGAATGACTCAAGTTGCCTCCTTATAATTATTATTATTGCATGTATTTGCTGCTATTTTGTGTGTGTGTGTGTATCTGTGTGTTTATTTGATAAGCTCTGTTGGTAGTTGTCTAGCTAACAACCAAGTTGACATTAATTGGAGTGCACGAGATGCGTGGTTGACAGTATACAGTGCATGACATTGTATAGTATACATTACACATAAGGTTTGTATGCTGTCATTCTTGTACATGCAGGTTTCCACTGGAGCCAAAGTTGCAGCTGAGGGACTTCTGAATGGTTCTCTTGGCCTCATGGTAAAAGAACAAGTCACTGGGGAAGTGGAGTGCTTCATTGTAGCTGAGCAGCAAGTAATAATGAAAGTAACAGGGCTAGAGGCCCCACTCCCACTGCTGATGCTAAGCTACTGCTTTGATACTACATACCCAGATGGAACAAAATATATGTACTGTTTCTTGGAAGTAGCTCTCTTTGGGATGAAACCCAAAAAAGTACCATCTGTTGTTGATAGAATGCTAACTTGTTTGAAGTAAGACACACCTAAGTAAGAGACTTTAATGCATCCCATGTTTGACTTTTTGCTGCTTTTTGTATCTACTTGCTTTCTTATTTCTCATTATTGTGCTTTTAATGTGTGCATATTGTCACACAATTTATAAAATTGTTGAATCCACCATTCTACATGTGTACATTTTACACTAAAGTTTAGTGTGAGTTCTAGCCTTCTCCAACTTAGTGTGATTATAACACATGAGTCCATGTGAATACTGGGACAAACATTTAACACTACCTTTTGGTGTGAAATTCACACCACATTTTTTGTAGTGATGCATGTCTATGCATGCCCTTATTCATGTATAATCTAAGAGCATAATATTATACCGTAGAGTCTGGTTAATAAGCGCATGCGCTTATCACTCTCGGTGGTAAGGAAAGATGCGCCTATTAGACGATGTGCGCTTAATAGAGAGTGAAGTTTTGGCCCCGCCCACTGCCAGCACGTTCGAGCGCTCAATCATAAAGCGAGCAAGTTATGAACACAGCGATTCTTGGACTAAGCTCTGTAATAGTTCATGGGAGTATGATCGGAAGCCATCGCTGGAAGAAAAACCGTGGAAAATAGCCGATTTCTTTGGCGAGATTCGCTTCGGTCGAGGTCAAGAATCCGAACCCGTCTCAGTGGAACATCACAGTGTTGAGTATAGCCGATCTCATGCAGCTGGCTATCCGAAAATAGGTTGGTAAATTAGTTCTAGCCATGTAGAGCATGGAACACTCTTGATCGAACGATGACTATAATTACTGTCTTCTTTATTGGGCGCATGCGCTTATCAGACAATGCTTAATAACAGGAAGGAAGCATGCGCTTATTAAATAATATGCGCTTAATAAGCATGTGCGCTTATTAACCAGACTTTACGGTAATTATCATTACTAATATACATGCACTTAGTCTAGTAATCTTTAGGGACCTGCGCAATTTTTTCGGTTCTAATTTAAGGCGCCTTTCCAGACATCAATTATTTTTAGGCGGCGCCTATTTAAGTGGGTGCAAGTTATCAACAGTATCTATACCGGTGGATGCATAAAGCTAATGGAAGTGCATATACTATACAGTAGTAAGTTATTAATAGTGTAATAACCTACATGTATAGGTACCATTCCATGTAGACAGTCTACTAATAATATAATATGAACCCTTGACCACATCCCCAGTGGCTGTATAGTTCTAGTGGTGCATGTGGTAAAGGTCGTTAATACACACATCGATGCCAGGGCCTCAATCGTAGAGATGGAGTCTAAGATCAACTTTCGACTTCGAGTTTCGATGCCTCTATCAAAGGAGATGAAATCGACAGCACAGTACAGCTTCCGAACTTCAGATCGGTCGTGGCATGACGCGTGCTATAAATAGCGCAAGGCTAACTTTATTTATCCACAGGATTACGTCAGCCAAGAGAACACGTGAAGTTCGGCCGGCATTACTTGTCGGAGAAAGTAGCATTCAGCTAGTAATGTATTCGCTGGATATGTATGTAAGTTAATATATGATTCTGTGGATTTTCAGGTCTCAGAAGTGCATGTTCTATAAAGGCTCTGAATTTTATAGCGCTATGACGACATAGGTTACATCATAATTACATCATAATTACCTAATAACCGCAAAAAAAGTAAGTTTATACTGGGAATGTAATGAAAAACTTAGAGACTACGTCCAGAGTCCCTCACGAATACGCCGCCATAAATTCGAACTAGGACACATCGACAAACTGCGCATGCTCCGTATACGCGTACAATATCGGGGCGCGCGGCTTGAGCCGGTTGACCTTCACCTGCCATGTGCTCGACTGAATAGGGAAACCCCCCCGAGTGCGAGCTCGCCAAAGAAAGCGAACCGAGAAAATCGCCATATCTCATCGATAGTCCACGATGTCTTCTACGCTAGGTTCGAATTCTGGCTCCCAACACCCTGTCATGTGAGCTAAACATTTTGAAACAGTTTCACAGCAATTACATCATAGGTTTCATCATAGGTTTCATCATCATTTCATCATAATTTCATCATAGCGAGAGCCGAATTCTTTGTTTCTAATTGGGACTCTGGACGTAATGAAAAACTTAGAGACTACATCCCGAGTCCCTCATAAGTATTGCACCGCGCTTACTGTACGCCGCCATAATTCGAACTAGGACACATCGACAAACTGCGCATGCTCCGTATAAGCATATATTGGGGCGCGCGGCTCGAGCCGGTTGACCCGGACGTGACCTCCACCTAGTGCCTGCCATGTGCTATATATAAACTGAATAGGGAAATCCCCCCGAGCGCGTGCTTGCCAAAGAAAGCGAACTGAGAAAATCGCCATATCTCATCGATAGTCCACGATGTCTTCTACGCTAGGTTCGAATTCTGGGCCCCAACAAGATTTCATGCGCGCTAAACATTTTGAAACAGTCTTAACCGCATTTTCATCATCATTAATCATCATTACTCATCATTACTCATAATTACCTCATCGCGCGGACGATTTGTTTTTTTTCTAATAAATGAACAACTTGGAGACTACATCCCGAGTCCCTCATAAGTATTGCACCGCGCTTACTGTACGCCGCCATAATTCGAACTAGGACACACCGACAAACTGCGCATGCTCCGTACACGTGTACATTGGGGCGCGCGGCTTGAGCCGGTTGACCCGAACGTGACCTCCACTGCCATGTGCTAGACTGTATAGGGAAATCCCCTCTGAGAGCTCGCTCGCTAAAGAAAGAGAACTGAGAGAATCGCCATATATCATCGATAGTCCACGATCTCTTCTACGCTAGGTTCGAATTCTGGGTCCCAACACCCTGTCATGCGCGCTAAACATTTTGAAGCAGTTTTCACCCCAATTTCATCATAATTTCATCATAGGTTTCGTCATTAATTACCTCATTACTTTCGTCATCAATTACCTCATCGCGCGGCCGAATTCTTTTTTGCGAATTGGGACTCGGGATGTAATTATAATATTATAGTTGTAGCTACATGACATGTTACATTTATTTACTGACCGTGATAGTATAGTGAAACATGCATACTGACAAGCTATAGAGGTGAACAACAAAACTACACATACACAAGCATAGGATGTGTGCACAGGTGCATGGATTGGGTGCAAATGAACCCACATGCACCCCCTGGCGACACCACTGAACAGAATATTATATGCAAGCATCCAAGTATATATGGCCGTCCACGAGAAAACCATGCAAATCGTATACTCAACCGATTCGCTTGTTTCGAGGCTTAAATGAAGGAGAATTTCCTAAGCAATCTTGCGATTCTTGTGTTTTTGTAGTTGTTGTTGTTGTCATTTCCCTCCATTGCTAAATTATAACTGCTTTTATGTGGCTAGGTCGATTATTCAAAATCGCTAGCTACTAGAATTACGCGGCTACGAAGCAGATTTTTTGTGTAGAGAAATGAATCCTCTATCAATCTATATCAAAAGTGAAAACAATAGTTATCACCATATATCTATAGACTATTTTGGCCTCTATCTCAGACTGATATCCAGCGCATTATGCATGGTTTTGTCGTGGACGGTCACATATTGCTGTTAACTTACATGAATCCAACATCACCAACTGTGCAATTGCGCCTCCAGTCACAATTCCGGTTCCAAGGAGAGCCCCAATCTACTATGATGGCAGCATTTCCTCCATAGCCTGTAAATGCTTGAATGACAGATCCCTTAGGTCCAGGACGAACAATGTAGGGACAGCATCCCCTCTGATCCTGATCACAAGGTGTGGGAGTAGGTGCTACGTTAATACATTTATGCATAGTGATTATGGTTACTTAATGATCTCGAGAACCTGATTCAGAAGCTTACGGCATGTTGCTTTCAGGTAGAGCTCATGGGTAAATACTGCCTGTTCCATTGCCTGGTCCATAGATACCATTGGATTGCTGGCTACAGTGCCAATAAAGGCACCTACTATAGATATATGATCATGAACAGCAAAGCTTTGATCTTGACACTGTCCTCGGCACTCTCTGCAGATGAAGCAAAATTAATGTTTCCTGATCGGACAAACACCTCTTTATAGTAAATATTGCTACTATCTAGCTAGCTATATTTAAATGGAAGGTTTTGGAAGAAACGTAATGCTATATATAGCTACATGTACAAATTATGTGATCCTACTCAGCACTAAAGGTCACTAGCTAGCTATAGGGTTTCAGTGGCTTAAACTGTTCGTATGTAGCTAGGGTATTTGGATTCGGTGTACTGCAATGATGGATTAATGGAACGGTGGAATGGATTGGACTGGAATTGTGGAATGGAATGGAATGGAACAATAGAATGATAGAGGACCTCTAATATTTAGCTATAATATGGTCAGCCAGGAGGTTTAGTCCTTTTTATGAAAGGGTTTGTCAGTAGCTACATACATACCAACACCATACTTGTGAGCATAGTAGGGGCGTGGCTGATCCAAGCGGTTAATAAGGTTATAATTATCCCTACTTGTAGTTTTACTATCTTTGGGTGATATAGTTGCATTAAAAGTTGCCATAAAAACTATTTTAGCACATGCTTATTCATCACATGTGTCACTCTCATCCATGTAAATGTGGGTGTCACCCGTGTGAATGAAAGTTACTTTTGCTATGTATCTCATTTGGTGCATGCATTTATACTCAGTAACTATTCTAACTTAGCACTTGCTATAGGTATAGTGTGCATGGCTGATGTATGGAGTTACATTATCACTTAATATGTTATGTGATCACTTATTATGTTGTGCATTAGTGTATGCGTGTTATGTGAGGTGTTATATCCTATTACCATGTTGTTGCTAAGTAAACTATACGCCATAATGCACTCTCTAGAGACAAGCAGTGCAATATTAACACCCTCAGGTAAGCCACAGTGCAATATTAACACATATGAGTATTGAATACAAGTACCATTCAACCTAAATCTATAGCTTCCCCACAGAGAGGAATAGATGGTTGGTAACCCTGCAGGGGGGCGGGCCACTCCTCCGTTATTGCCTTTAATAATAAGATTGTTAGCAATTAGCCAATAGGCCGCACGGCCCTAATTATTGCAAACAGCCAAATACAGATATTAGCCATGCAATAGGCCGCACGGCCCTAATTATTGCAAACAGCCAGATATAGATATTGTATTGCATACAAATAGTAGCAGGATCAGCCAAATACAGATATGCCAAATAGCAGCAGGATTAGCCAAATACAGATATGCCAAATAGCAATAAGATTAGCCAAAATTAATACAGATATGCCTACAGACAGCAAAGGTATCATAATGCCAAGTATAATATGTTACTATATGCAAGTAATAATGACACATGTGGAACCACCCAAGGAGGGAGTACGGTGGCCGAGAAGGACACTGCCGCGGCGGCCCAAACCGCGTTGGGGCCGCCCGAAAGCCGCCGTTGGCCGCCAAAGGGCCGCTCATCAGCTGCGGCTGGCCGCCGCGGCTCAGCCGCGCCCGCCAAAACTTTAAAATCGATATTCAGTTTACGAATGGTTAACTGGACAACGTTAGGTGTGGTCTAGATCATTGCGTTCACTCGGGAATTCAGCCCTCCGTGTGTTTGTCAGAAAAATAATTATTAGCTAATAACTAAACGCTGCAGTGGGGGTAATCGAGAGGGAAAGGTTTATGCAATGTATACCGCCCTTTCTTTATCAGTGGTGATCGTTCTCGTGCTTAGCAGATATATCGAGCGTGCGCTTAAACGCTTCGGTGATAGGAGTGACCAACAAACATTTTAGCCCCGGTACCCAGTATCGATCGAATCCAAACGAGGCCGAGTCCGTTTCTTTAACGGTTGTATTTGATCGCCGTTATAACCCACTGTGTCCAGATGCCCGTATGCATATCGTTGGGACGATGACAAAGACAGACTGACAAATTGACCGCTTGCGCATGCGTTCTGGATAATAGTCTAATTAACCAGTTAGCTATAAGCTAGAGAATCGATTTTCAAACAGATTGGCGGGCGCGGCTGAGCCGCGGCGGCCCTTTGGCGGCCAACAGCGGCTTTTGGGCGGCCCACGGCGGCTTTGGCCGCCGCGGCAGTGTCCTTCTCGGCCACCGTAAGGGAGAGTGTATGTCAGCGACATCCCCAATAGTGCAGCATGCACTACACTCTCCCCAAACCATAATTATTTTCTGAGTTATCTGTATAAATATTGTACAAAGTAAGGGGTACGCTGAACTAGCGTGGTATGAATAAAAGGAAAGAAAATTAATGAAGATAAATTGCCAGCAATAGAAACTACTATAGGGATTAGCATGTGATAAAGGTGTTGAGGCGGCCGCTACATCTGCAACTGATGCTCGGATATATTAATATGCTGTGAATGCATGTGATTTCCACCTTGCCAATGTCTGAGTAAAGGAATCGTCGAAGCCAGCCTTTGCTGCTGCTGATGCCGCACCAATTCAACAACTGTGGCCTGGTCATAGCATCAATTCCCAACTGATAGAGAGCTTCCCACATATGTGCAACCAGTCAGTCTCTGCTGAGAGGAGTACTATCCTGAAATCAAAATTAAAATAGCAGTCTAGAGGCAGGAGAGTGGATTGCAAAGTATGCCAAAACTGCCTGGCCTACCCGTTCGTCCCAAGTAGTAGAGGCGGCTCCCTACTCCTGACAGATCAGTTTTGCTTCGATGGGTTAGAACAGTCAAAATCTGTGGATTTTGCCCAGAATCCATAGTTACATCAGCCACAGACAGCAGGATCTTGAGATAGTGGGCTTGTGAATTCCCCTGAGTGCCTAAAGCCAAAGAATCCCAGGCAGAAGGCTGCCCAAAGCATTGTTTTGTCATAGGGTAGGGGCTGTTATGACCACAGGGTGTGGATCTGCATGGGTCAGCAGGGAGGGAGTAATCGGGCGGCGCTGTGAACGTGTACGCATAGCCAGGTGATTTCTTTTGAATTCCGTTCAAGACCTATAATAAATGAAGCTTGGGTAAGGAGGGTATGCTAGGGTGTGGCCACTGCTCGTAGTCGGTAGAATCTAATGGCACATAAGTAAGCTAGAGCGCACGGTCCCAGCATCAATAGTGAGTACATATTATACCTCGATACAATAATATGATAACCATAATAATATGTAGCAAATACATTATGAGGTATATCATAATAATTATTATGCTTGGGAACAAGTGCCGGGGTTGTTCTATAATATAGGTATTGAAGAACAAATTAATTTCCCTACGCATGTGCACACGCACCCCACCAGGTTTGGTGCATATAGCTAGCAAGTCAGTAAGGAACACGATAGTACACACTCCAGGTATGCAGTATATATATGTTAAAGGTTCATGCTGCCTACACTATTGGTTCAACACCGTTGGTTCATCTATCATCCAAATAAAAAATCTTCCTATAGTATACACTAGCTACTATGGGTGGTATGTAAAGTTAGTATATATATATAATAATATTATATTATGTACGTCGTACTGAATATTATTTACACTAGTGTGTGGGTTTATTAATAATTGATCCCTACAGTAGGCGTATCTATGATGGGCCTTTCCAATTGATTCAAAGCCACTTTTTTTGCCAGATTTGATGGATTGGTTGTGTCAAGTGCCAAGATTTCCATAACTGGTGATCATTCTGTGTGGGCGATGACAACAGTGACAACACTGATTATTTCACTCCTTTATTGGGCCAAATTCGAGAAAAGCGACAAAGTAAGAATAACACACAAATACCTAGACTAAGTATGCTAGCTATGGCTACTGTTTTTATTACTTACTCACGTAACTGTAACACATCATACCGACCAAAAACAACCATTAACAAGGAGAAATCCAAAGGAAGAAACATAATAATTATGAGGTTAACCTCTGGGTGCAATATTACTGCATGGAAGCACTATCAAAATTGTTAGGTTGGACGAGCTATCGAACCATGGTTTTCAGTAGGTCTTAGTCACTCAAGCTGTGTTTAGAGATAACCTCAGCTCACTGGTGGCCACATACAAGCAATTATCTTATCAGAATTTCCCGTTGCTTATGTGTTATTCCAAAAAATATCACTATGTTCCCACATGAGAAAATTCTCATAAACAGTTCCATGAAATTGTTTACCGGAGTCATCTCAGGTGTGGATGTATAATAGTACATATACAAATTAGCAACCATTATTATGTTTTATAACTTGAACTATGTAGAGAAGCGATAATGAATGTTGGATTGAGTCCACTGTATTCATCAGTTTCAGGTGAAAAAATTATACATATGCAGTTACTATCCACAATGTATGCCCTCTAGCTACTCTCACATTCTTTGGAATCAACTGAAAGGTGGAAATTGAAGCAAGCAAATATACACTTGTGAGACCACATGAGGAAGAAAAGCTACTTTATTCTCATAAAAGTATTCAATTGTATACAAGTAGCTTTAATAAGTACACCCCGGCCGGCCGGCCACTGCATGGTATGTACTAGTTCTGTATAGTATACACTATAATACATGAGTGCAGTAACCACATACAACATGAGGGTGAAGCCTGAGGGCTCTGCCGCTGTATGTGGTTGCACACGCCGAGTGCATTATTCCATATACAGTACTTAGAGTATAGGGTGTGTTAACTGATTTATATCCCCACAGTTGCATTATAGCAGTAGCTATACAAGTGTGGTGTCTGAGTTTGACCACTGAACTAGGTACCTAATCAACTGTATCATAGGGCCATCGCAATAACATGATATTGCCCTCTTTTTTTTCTTAGTGTGTAATTTATGCAAAGATAATATTATTAAGAGCACATGAAATAGCATACTAACAGCTAGTAAGTGCATGAGTTTAAGTATAAAGAGTAATGATAATTATGAGTAATATTATACAAGTATAAAAACAATTGAATAAAATTGAAGAATGAAGTAGGGATGGCAGGATTAAAAAGTATACAAACAAGAGATATCGCAAATACTATATATACATCCCTACGCTTGCTTTTCTCGACTATTATGCACCTATTAATTTCAACGTGTTTGTTGAGTGTCTCTGAGACATTCAGGTTGTTCCCTAGTTGTCATGATGGTTTAGATTTATCAGTTTTGATTCAATCGCATTATTACTGGTTATTTTTGCATCCCTCAAAAAGCAAGCGTAGGGATGTATAGTATTTGCGATATCTCTTGTTTGTATACTTTTTGATCCTGCCATCCCTACTTCATTCTTCAATTTTATTCAATTGTTTTTATACTTGTTTCTGTTCTTTTTTAATGCACTTAGTGTAATTTATCAATGCCATCTTACACATGATAGTTTGCTCACAGTTTTTGTCCAGTGTAATTAAGTGGAAGATGGGAGGTACCGAAGTTTACAAAATTCGTAGCCACGCCCCTCATTAACTAGCGTTCATATATGCCTTGTATTTATATGATGAAGCAGGCTGACCAAGAATGCTGCTTTAGGCGGCCCAAGTAGTGGTGAGACTCTTCCATTTAGGGAAAAAATGAAGTTCTAAGTTTTATTTTTGACAGCAGCTAGCTACCCGGCATATTAAATTTTATGATCTGGGCCGCTCCTAGCGTCGTACCTAGGCCCTTTAGGCCGCTCCTCGAGTCGCTGAGTCTTGCTATGGTATGATATGGATATCTATGATCGATCCAGCGGAGCACTAGCGCTGCACGCGCTAGCGAGTAGCTCGCCTATGCCTAGCGCCTTACCGCTCCTCGAGCCTTGAACCTTCATATTCATATCCATGATCGATCCAGCGTACCGCTGCACGCACTAGCGATAGCGCTAGCACTTAGACCTCTAGGCGCCTAGGGCAGGCGCAGTCACATGACTTCACCATGGCAACCCATTCCGAGCATGCGCATTATATTTTTAAAATGGCGTATCAGACACACCCTTAATGTAGCGATTACAGACCTCCAAGGGCCTGCAGTAGATCGTGAATATCTCGGCTCTGGCTAGGAGTACACTCATGAAACAAATTGCAGTAGATAGCTCAATGAAAAAGCTATCTACCGATGCCTTAACCTTGCAAATCGGTCCCGCGGAATCGCCGCTAGCTTCATTTTTGCTTGTATTAAGGTTACGGGTGACAGTTCGCCCACGCACGGGCATTTCCCATAGTGAGTAATGGAGCATACCAAGGCGAACCGCAAATGAAAACTCTGCGTCAAGTTTCGTGTAGGTGGCTTCTCTTTTGACCGTAAGGAAGTGTTTATCTTATTACTCAGACATCTGGGCAGGGCTGGAGTTGGTGTAAATTTGAAGGCCACCTGTCAGAAAGCAGCTAGACAGCCGTGTTGACGACCTGGTCCGCCATTACGCTTGGCGTAAATTTCCTTCTTTTGTGTAGCTTTCCCTTTGTGGAGGCTCTATGAACTTGGGAACCAACTCCAGCACTGGAGTAAGTTAAGTACTTCATAAATAAGCTGTAGATAGTAGACTAGACTCCTTTGTCTAGGTAAAACTTGACGCAAGAGTTCGTGACAATGGCGGCCATTGCCTGACTTTCACGACGGGAAGGTCGCTTCAATGTTGAGACAGCTGTCTCTATCATCATGTTAGCTATAATTTCGTTTTTATTTCAGCTTCATAGCTGCTTCCCTTATGGAGATACAAATAGCTTGTTACTCGCGAAAATTTCCAGATGCAAACTGTCACCCGTAACCTTAAGTTTCTATGGAGAAAGTTTAGGTGGGCGTGGCTTCGTAACGGTTTTGGCTACGATCGCGTTACAAGCGCCGTTGGATAGAGCTCGTGGAGAGCTACCTTCAGATACTCGAACATTGATATCCCACTGGGAGAAGTTCCGCGGAAAAACCGGTGAAATTTGGAGGTCTGTAATCGCTACTTAATGCACCGTACACACCCACTATTACGTAACTGTCGAGATAATGCCGAAGCGTGCCACTGCACTGCGCGCTACAAAATAGAGTGGATTTATATAAAAACTAAGGTGAGAGGTCCAGACAGTCTTGAGTTAGCCCTGGAAATGAGAAAGAAAGAAAGAAAGAATGAGAAATGGCCATTTTTTTGAACATCTGGTTCTGGCATGTACAATTGATTTGATTAATGATCTTGGTCTTGTTAGATAGATAATTTGCTGGAGATTCTGATTTCACACTTAGAAATTCCATAAAATTACAGATTTTGAGATATTTGGGTATTTGTATTGTATTATATATATGGCATATCCGGGCCATCCCTACTTATAGAGTCTACCGACTCTATGATACATACATATTTAGAATGTGTCACTGTGGGAGGATGTAAAAAGCTTTAAAGAACATTTGAAAGAATAAAAAGATGTACAACTTACAATATGATTTGGCAAACCATTCCACAATGAAGTAACGTGGGGCACAAATGAATAAAAAAAGGAATTATTCCTGGCGAAAGGTCTATGGATAAGTAGAGATGATCTAGAGCGGGTCTGCATGATATGGTCAAAAGATCTGAAGTGGATAATGTCACCTTGGAAAACAAAAAGCTTGTTTATGATTTTGTACAGTGTACATAACTTAAAAAAGGCCCTCTTGTTTCTGAGTGATGGTAAATCAGCTTGCTGAAGTAAGGTATCTGAGTCAGAATGCCAGTCTTTGAGACATATTTTTAGCGCAAATCTCTGGACCCTCTCGAGAAGTACAATATCTCTTATCAGGTGGGGATCCCAAACTGAGGAGCAATACTCTAAAATCGGTCTGACTGTGGACAAGTAGAGCTTAAGCAAAGCTGGAATTGCCAAGTGTTTATAGAATTTTTGGTAGACAAGGCCTGCGACCTTCCTGGCTTTAGAAGAGATTTTGCTAATATTATGTTTGGACCAGGATAGATCAGATGTGATTGTGACACCGAGATATTTCATTTCAGAGACTTGATCAATGGGTGTACTTTCGATAAGAATTGGAGGAAAAGTTTGCACGAGACTGAATATTTTGCGTGTCACCACCATGTATTTGCATTTCGCTGGATTGATGCTCAAATGTCGGTGCTTGAGCCATGTTGATACAGTGTTGATGTCGGACTGGCATTGTTGGTAGTCGGTCACGGAGTGGATGGGTTTGTATAACAAAATATCATCTGCATACAGCATCATCCTTGTTCCAGCAGAGAGCTTCAGACCCTAGACACGGGACAATATCCAGTATAGCTTTAATCTACATCATAGGTGGGATACAAGTCTGTAATAACTTTGAACTTGAGTCCTATTCTTGCTGTAACCATTATGTTCAAGCATGCTTCCTACACAAATCTGGCAGAGAACATGTTGGCAAGGATGAGCACTGTAAATGCAAATACTAACAATACCATGATAGATTAATGTTTTCATATCAATAAGCTATAGGTTCTGAAGCTTAGTATTTAAGTTGGGATTTTGTATCATAACTCTCAATCACTGACAAAGATCTGCTGCGATCCACATTGCAATGAAAAGTTGAAAGTGCTTTCTTCAACTGAGGACTCCGATTCTAGATCTAAGAGTAAAATTTATGTAAATGTTGGAATTTTAACTGTGGCTGTAATTGGAGTCTGGGTGCTGTTTTCAGTACCTATCATCTTGTATAGTACTCGACCAGTTGAGAATGTAAATCAATAAAATTTAATAAGACAATTAACTTGATAATATTATCTTTCAGGAAAGCCCTATCCGATCGCAAGACTCAGTAAATAATTCGATTTTAGCAAATTATAGTGGCTTGCCTCTGAATTGTTCACCGCAATTTGAACCGACCAATAAAAGTGGACTGTCAGTATGCTCTCCCATTTGTGGTCAGTGGGAAGAGTTCTCAGAGGATCAAGTAGTAGCATTTACAGTTACTAGTGCTCTTTCCCATGTCATTCATATCGTGGGAACAATTATTGCAGTCTTCTTTTCCTGCTATAATTAAAAAATCATGCAAGTATTATAATAATATTGTCATTGCCATGCACATGCTATAGCTAAGGTTAAAAAGCAGATAGCTAATAATAATATTATAATATTATAATAACTGTATTAAACAGACCCAATTACAATTGGCCTTGTCTGTGCATATACATGTGATTATTGATTTATTGTTTGGTTAAAGTTTCCATTAATTCTTCTTCTATACTACGTACTGTATCCTATAATTCTGGATGTTTCATTTTTCATTCACTTAATTGGGCGGAAGCACTTGCTTTGTTCTTCTTCAGATCTAACAGAGGCTATGGATCATTCAACCCCATTTTGTATCTTTTCAGGTGAGTTATAGTTATAGACAACATAACTATTAATAACAATTATTGCATGTACTTCAAATAATTTTAGGTATAATTAACACTTTCATATTTGCATCCATTGGCTACTGGTGGTTATTCCTCACCATTATGATCTTCTGGAAGGTGTGGTTTCCTACCAATGCCAAGAATGCAGAAGTCAAGGGATATATGAAATTCATACACCTTGCCATTGTGGTGATTTCCATTGTGCTCTCAGTTGTTCCTGTTGCTGCTGCACTTGGAACTGGAGGCTATACATTATCTATGTTTCCAGTACATCTCAGCTTTTGCGGGCCACAAAACTTAGATGTATTATTCTATACGTTCATTCTACCTTTTTGCATTAATCAGCCTGCTGGAAGCACCTTTAATCTGCTAACACTTTACAAAGTTCTGAATTTAAAACAACAGCTCATCAACAAGGTATGCATGGCTATAATTTTGAATAGGTGAAAATAATTATTGATATAGATATTATGTTAGTTTTAAATGATTATTGCAGGGAGCTGGCAACCTAAGAGCAGAATTTAGGCTTTTAGTTTTTCTTTTCTACTTTGCCTTTGCTGTGGCACTGAACTTGATTCTGTATACAAATGGATTGAGGTATGCATTTCAAAATCAGCAAGAATTTGAAGATTATTTCATGTGTGAAGCATTTGGTTCAAACCCTGATGATCCATGTGTCCTTGAAGTGGATCGACATATAGATCATGCTCTCACACTTCTCGCAATTACTATTCAAAATTTGGCTCCTTGTGTTGCCTTGGTGTACATCATACCAGTGGACAAAGTAAAAGCTCAATGCATTGGAACAAAAATATAGACTTGAAATTAGCAACATTTGTAAGCAATAATAGTTAGCTATAAACCTGGAGCAACAAGACTTAGTTTGCATAATTGAGTGTGTATGTGTGCATAAACTTCTTAGATTAGTTTGATAATAATATTGTTAGCTAATTGTTAACAGACCTATAATAATTACGGAGTGGCTAGTGACACCGACAAACCGGTGGCGATAACAGCCACGAAGCGTCTATTGACACCGACAAATCGGTGACACATGTACAACCACTTACTGGCTACCGACACGGGTCAGCGTTCAATCATCAACTTAATTGTAGAACTAGTATTCTGACTTACAGTTAGCCTCGTCCTCCACCATTCAATTGATATAGCACGAAAACATCATGCACATGCAGTGAGTTGGACGCCGGTGCAGCTCCGCCCATCATTAATTAACTCTTGACGGTGCTCGAGCGCTCATCAAATGTACTAACATACATAATATTATAATATACTGTACAGAATGTGTGACTGTGTGAACATATACATCGATACACAACAATACATGTACACAATCACAGGGAGAGTGAGGCCGAAAGCCTGAGACGGCACTATTAAAGAGAGACAGTTACGTCACCAGTTCTCATATCTTGACTTTACAGTCAATATTAGTAGCACACACCAGGACTAACACTACAGTTTAGAACTTTAACACTTCAGGCTGAAATGCAAGTGTCCTGGAGTGAATGGTACATTAATTTCCTTTATCAGCACTCAACTCACAGTAGTGTACTGGTCAGTTGGAACACATAATACTGTTCAATATCCGACACCTGAAACACGAACAACTTTGTCACCCTTGGGCATTGCGTCGTTAGTAATAATCACCAGTTTACTGTTTTGTGTTCTAGTACTGGTTTCCTCTTTCACTCTCTTGATCAGTGCCCATGGTATGGTGCACACATACTGGAGTTCCTTGACTACAAAGTGGTAAAGGTTAGACAGCCTCTGCACTGGTGCATATTCTTGTCTTCCATGAGGTTGTTCAATATTTTCTTTCTTTCTTTGAGGGCCAGAAAGTTTATGTTTGCCCCTGCAAATAGAGATTAACCCGCAAGCATGCATGAGTAATACAGACTGTCTATGGTTCAAGGCTACATCTAGAGCATACATGTAGTTATTACAAGTTTTTACTGTCCAATATGATATTCAGGTCTGTATATCACAGTTGTAATTTTCTTAGCGTCATGGCTTCTACCCCTTTCCTCCTTAACATCATAATGATGCCAAAGTAATTAATTTTGTGAACGGATCCTAATTATAGCTACATGCATAAACACCAATTCAAATCCGATGTCCTCATGTGAATCAAAGTAGCTCATGCATCTATGTACACTGAAATGTATGCACATGTATACATGTTGAGCTGTGTCACAGGGTGATAATGGTGGTTCTCCACAGGTGTGCTGAGCCTAGAGTGTGATCAGGAGCATATACATCTGGTGTACCAGTAGCTACAGGGCCATGATAGCTTCTAGAGTAGGCATGGCAGGACACTCATCAAGTTATTTTCCTACGTGAAACTGGTCACCTTGAAGGCTTGATCCTTTACATCCGTTAGAGTCCTATCATCGGTCGCAGGCTCACCATGGAGCTGAACTGGCCACTTCAACAACGTCCTTGTCACTTCTCGGACCTCGACCTCGCGTACGCCACGCCGCGCCCTAGTCCCCGCCCACTCAGTCTGTCGGTGTCATTAGTCAATTTGTGGCTCTTTGTGCCACCGACTGGTGGTAATAGTCACTATGAGGCTGTTATTGCCACCGTTTTGTCGGTGTCAATAGCCACGGCCTAATAATTATAGTAATACAATGTAGGTATGTAGTAGTTACCGTATTTCTTCTAAAAGTTCGGTATGAAAATAATAATATTGCTTTAGCTTCGCCGAATTTTTAGAACTAAACATTCTTTCTGGGTGCGCATTCCATTCCCGTTTATAGCATATGCGCATGACGACCTTTGCCGAATAATTAGAGACTACTTTCAATCATTCGGTAAATGGTGCCGAATAATTATAAGGGCCGAATTTTTAGAAGAAATACGGTATTTTCATTGTTTTAATCATCTTCCCAGTAGAAATTTACTTTTCTGTGGTTATGAGGTAATTGTGGTGTATTAAGGTACCATTTAATTGCGTGGGCGTGAGCGTCAGGAATGGCTAATTCAATTAGCGAATCGTGAAGGGGCGTGGCCGAAGAGGCCATACGAGTGCTTTTGGTCGAAGGTGGGCGTGTCCAGAATCGGCCAGGGATGATTATGCGCGTGTAATTAGCGACCGGAAGTGGCCCCTGAAGAAAAGGCCGGTAATTGCCCACATCAAAGCAAGATCAAAGCATTCTTTCTTAACTATTAACCGCAACGACTTATTAAACACTAAGTAGAAAAAAAAAAAAGATTTCTTGCGCGAAAAAAGATTGGGGGAATTGGGAGCACTTGGGGAGATAATTTTTATACCGGCACGCAGAATGGGTCGAAACACGAGATTTGACATGAGAAAATTTTGATTCACGCCTTAGAATTAAAGTTACGGCCCTTTGAAGTTTCCCCATATGTTTGTATAGGAAGCCATGCATTTGCAATGTTTTCCGCCCACGCGCTACGTGAGGGGCGGGGCCACGCGCGCACAGAGATGTGACGACCTTTACCCAATTTGGTCAAAATTGTAATATAAGCTGTCTGCTTGCATTGTATGGCTCTACTAAGCGTCCAGCTTGACTATGTGACTGTTTCTGGACAATTTTTTTTTCTGCTTAGGCGTGACAAACTAAATTCACAGTTTATCGTCACAAAGATTTCGATTTTGCATGCGGGCGGGCGGTCATTTTTCATATTTCAAACTAGTAGAGAGTGCTGGAAAGCTATGCTCGAACCTCGAAATCGCCGACGCCCCGCCCTCTAATTAACGCGATCGGTGGGTGGGGCTCAAAGTGCCATATGTTTACTGTATTGAATATGAAATCTGAAAAATTTTGAGAAAATCTGAAAATCCATGCGGGCGGTGACGATAAACAGCGAATTCACTTTGCCCCGCCTTAGTGTTCTGGTCTCCTTGAAAAAAAAAAAAAAGCTTATTAGGCCTAATTAAGCATGTGGGCGTGTTCCTGGCACTGTGTGGAGTGTGTGCGTGTGCGTTAATGCAGGTTTTATTGCTTCCGATTGGGCGTGGCTTCACGGGCCAGTGCTTGGACATCGGCGCCTGGGACTTGGCCTCGGCGATAGGTGGGCGTGTCCCGGAAGCGGTGGTGACCTTTGAACCCCGCGAGGAGGCTTTGGGGGCGTGGCAGGAGGTCAAAGGTGAGGCCATGTCTGTTAATGAGGCACTGTACGGCGGTGCGATCGAGGGGCCCGTACGGCTGGACGGAAGCTGACGATGGTTTGAAGCGGATGTGGTTGCGATGACGTGTTGTCACTCCGCCCACACAGGAAATGAGGTGAGCTCTTGCGTGGGCGGTGTGGCAGAACGGCCTCCAAGTGTTTGTGTGTGTTTTGGCCTTGAGGAAGCTGTGTGTTTTAATTGGGATTGATTGTGGGCTTCCGGTGGACATCCGGTGGTTAGTAGGCACTTGATTGAGAATGGTGGTCCTTGGGGAACAGGGTGGGGCTGTTTTGGGCGTGGCCTGGCCCCTCCCTTCCGGCTCGGCTTCCGGTCCATGGAGGATATTAAATGAACACTTCCGGCTCTAGCAGCCACACCCCTGAGACCTGTGCAATTAAAAGGGCGTGGTTACACAACATGCACCTCACTAATGACTTTGATGTGGTTTAGGTGTCATATCCCCCACCTCACGCCCACGCAATTTAATGGTACCTTAATGTATGATGAAACCTATGGTGTAATCTCTTAGGTAATCTATGAGGTAATTATGAGAAAATCCAGGGCCTCGCTGGAGCCTTTCTGGGACTTTGAAAATCAGTAAATATGTAGGGTATCTTACGCGCGTATGAGCGCTACTTTCTCTGAGAAGTACTGTTGGTTGAACTTCACGTGTTTCCTTGGCTTACGTAATGCCGTGGATAAATAAAGCTATTAGCCTTGCGCTATATATAGCACGCATCATTGTTACAAGGGGCCGGCCCACGCGGCGACTGCAGCAGCGTAACCAACCTGAAATTCGGAAGGAATACTTTGCTGTCGAGTTCGTCTCTGTGATTGAAGCCTCGAAACCTATCGCTATCAAGGTTGAGAGTCGATCTTAGACGCCATCTCCATGATTTCTGGGGCCAGCATCGATCGATGTGTACGCATTCTATTGACGACCTTTTACCACATGCACCATTACACTGTGCAGCTACTGGGGAGATGGTCAAGGGTTCACAAAGGTATTTTCTGATTGTGAAAGCGTTTGATATATACCTTATAATCCCCATGCATAATAATATTATTATAGTGATTATGGTCTATGAAGTAATATAATATTATGTTCAAAGTTCATGCCGCAGTGCTGCATGTGCACTGTACTAACGGTTGACATACAGCTTGGAAGTCAGCTTATTGTGAGTAACACATGCATATAGCTCACACATATAATAGTTATCTGCCAGTAATTGGGGTGCATGAGATGCATGGTCGAATGCACCCCAATTACTTAGCCACATTTTCCCATTATTGTAACATCAAAATAACATACTAATTAAGTCTTGTCCATATTAATTGGGATTATTTCTTTATCAACTTTAATAATATATAGCTAGTATATTATGTCATGACATTATTGCTAAAATTCTAGAGTGCTCTCACATATTCAGTTAACAGCATTGACAAGTGTGCATATGAAAGTGGGTACAATCAATATTGCTGCTGTTAACAAGAAATTAAAATGAGATCATGCATGCAGTGTTCAATCATCAAGCAGCTAGCTATAAGACTTCTACTGAGACTTTGCTGCTTTTTAAAGCAATTAATGATACAAATTTACTACAAAAACCTTGACAATGTTATAGCAAAATATATTCCAATGGCTCATAGTCAAATTATCCACTGCATTCGGCACTTTGAGGGTCGTAGCTAACATCAATCAATCGATATATCTATAGGGTGCTACAGCAAGATTTTGGAGCAGCAACAGCTCTTTGGTGTACTACAGTAGTACGCGGTCACGCCATATGAAGCACAGTATTTTGGGTACTGGTGAGTAAACTGGTAAGATCCAAACTGCATGACTCTGTGAGTAAAACTTTGTAGTGACTGTCGGCACTGAAGGATGGAGGAGACTATCATGCAGCTGTAGACCTACAGGCCTATACGGCACTATGATACTGTCTGTCATTATTTGCTTGGATCTGTATCAGTGGTCTTGAAGACCTAGCGTGCTATGGCTTTATTAAAGCTTTTGAGTCTCAGCTACTGACAGAGACTTTCAGAGGCTCAGCTCAGGCTCGCCCCAAACAGGCCATGCATGACACTAGTTATTAACCCTCGCCGCAAAGCGTAGGCGGAGGGTTACTGCAATCATTTGGCGATTTTTGTCCGTCCGTCCGTTTGTCCGTCCGTATGGTAAGGGTCGTCTGAGAGAAAGTACGCATCTGAGGATTACCAGGCATCAAGGAAGAGTGGTCACGTAAGTCCTGCCCAGTGGTATAATAGTGTGCAGCTGTGGTTGCCATTCTGTGCCTTGCTGGTCAGTTGTCAATGCAGTGACAGTGTAAACAGGTAGTGGCTCTCAAGTGCATAATTGAGTTTAAGTATAGTCACAGAGGCTTTCAGTTATTATAGTGACAGGGTATGTATATTATAGTATTGAACTAGATACATACTACCATAATAATAATAATATTATGGTAGTATGTATCTAGTTCAATACTCCTTATATTGAACAGGCATACACACTGATTCAGAGATATATGCTAGCTAACTACTATAGATCTATACATGTGCATGAGTCATGCATGCGTGTAGCGGTGAGGGTTTTGCACTCCTGTGCATTCATTTTTCATGGCAAATATTATACATACTCGGCTTTCTTGGTTACCAAATTATGAAGACATTATGGATTTATGAAGGATCTATAATTATTATTATACTATAAACTGAAAGTGTTTACGAGACAATCTGGGTGATTAAAATTTAATTAATAGTCATGTAGTACGTAAGATGATCGAATGTCATTCATGAAGAAGAACACAATCAACACTAGCTGAATTTAAAAGTAAATTTCAATGGAAAACTTACTAAATTAAGTATAAAAAAGTTCCAATGATTCTGGAGCAACTATAAGGATTCATGAATGAGTACTACCACTAATTTAAAACTGAATGTGTTTACACAATTTTAATTTATTAATGGTCACATAAGATGATCAAATTGATGATCATTAATTTTGCTTTGCCATTGAATATATAGGTGACATGTTCAAAATTATTAGAGAAAAAATTTAATGTTCATGGGCACATTTTTAGTAATAAATATTTTTCAACAAAAGGGGTGACCATTATGCATGGATTGTCTGCCAATCCATTATTGATGGTAATGCCACCTCATGATCAGCTTAATCAGGTATACATAAGTTCATTATTATATCACTGCAAAAACTGATGGGTGAAGTTCACCCCAAAATTGGATTGAAACACTTGCCACAGGGCCGGAGCACTCTTTTTTTTCTTGAGCAACTGCCATTCCTCATCTTATAAGACTATGGGTGATCTGCACTCCTAAATTGAGGTGGCCATCACTCCCAACTAACAATAATATAGCTACGTACACTATAGCATTCCAGTATTATAATCAATATAGGTGCATGCATGGTATACAGTAAATATACACACACTATAATAGCAACACAACAAAAACAACAAAAAATGTCTCAACTTCTTAAAGTTCTGTTGGTCCAGGAGTTCAACGTAGGGAGTTACAGACGAGAAAGCCATCCAGGTTGATACAGGACCTTCAGTACTCTGTAGTTAGAATTCACACATTGTCTGCTATCTTTCTTCCTGCAAATTGAATGCAGAAAAGTACATTATCACTGATTCAAAGTACTTAGTAATACGTACATTATATTAATTGTCAAAACATATACACCAATTAATAATTTTAGCTCCCACCCCACTAGCCTTCTCCACATCCTCCCACTCACTCTTTTCTTCCCTCCCTCTCCCTCTTTTTTGAAACCAGAAACTCGATTAAGTTTACTGTGTGCAAACTAAAAATTTAGTAGCCTAGTTACTGTAGCAAGGCCTATAGCAAGTTACTTTCTTAGTAGCTATAATAGATTGTCTGTCACAGCATTAAATGGTCATATTATTTAGTTACGTTACTTGTAGTAAAGTAGGTAAACATGCCCGTATACAAGAAGAACTCTTTCAGTGTCCAATATGATATATATATTATTATATAATTATATTTGCTGCCACAATAACGGCTATACACCATATAATTATTGTACGCATGTTTGATAGGTGGCGCCGGTAAAACTATAGAAGATTGTCTGAGTGTTAAAGTTTCTACAGATGGCACAGTTTCGAACCCTATATTCTGCTTCATCATGCATGGAGCCTCGTTTTAAACGAACAAAAAATGTCAATCCAGTAGTCCGGTCCACAGACTGACGACAAGGCTCAAGGTATCCTTCATTACAAAGTTCTGTTTCGTTTTTGTTTCGTTTCAGGCTTCTTGGTTTCTTGGTTTACTATTATCCAAAATTATGCACTTGAGAGCCACTGCCTGTTTACACGATCACATTGATATGACTGCATTGACAACTGATAGCATGCAAAGTAATCGGTATAGCTGAGGTAAGTGCACTGTAAACACAAACGGGCAACAGCTGAAGGCTAAGCCTCTGAGAATGACCACTATACATAATTCCTTTATGCGCACTTTCTCTCAGACGACCTTTACCATTAATTTTAATGCAGGAGGGTACGTTTGACGGACAAAAATCGCCCAACAACCGCAGTAACCCTCCGCGTACGTTTTGTGGCGAGGACTAACAATGTGATTCCAATTACAACAATGTCATTAATTTTGATTTAAGTGATACACTCATCTACGGAGTTTAAGGGTTGTATATTGACCACACTACTATAGCTAATGCTGCATACATGTACTCATCTAGTATACTGAGTTACCATAATATTAAAGTTAATCACACTTTATTGTAACTATTGAACATAAATTTCAAGCAATTCAATTGGAGTGTCTTCATTATCAGTGCCTTCTGAGCCCATAATGCGTACTTCGATATCATCACTTGTTGGATTGCTGAGATTCACACTGAACCATGGTGGAGTGTTGGTCCTAGTGCAGCATATGCCTTCATGGTTACACTGCTCTCCATCCCATAGCTTGTCACTTAGATACGCTTGAAATTGCGTATTTCGGTTGGAATTTCCTGATTCACAGTAATAGTTTCTGCCAACAAACGACTGAGGTTGAGTAGCACCAAAATAACCACATGGACATGCATATACATCTGTAGCAATCTCACTGTAGGAACCAGCATAGCTCCAGATATGGTGGCGAGGTGATCCATGTGTAATGCTTACACCATCCACATAGCTCCCGTTTATACCTTGTAGAGAGTGAAATGCATCTGGACTATTAAATTGGATGCCAATGACTCTTCCACATACTTTGCTATACTGGTGACAGATGCGGAATTTTTGGGAAGAACTACTCCCACCATTTGAAACTGGTCTTCCACAAGCTCGAGAGGTATCATACTCCCTCCAGGCAGATGGACATTGCTGTGAAGGATCAGTCATGTTGAGGTGGGCAACACGATACCACAGTCCAGTTCCACAAGCTGGTTGCGTTGAAAGAGCAAACGTCCTATAAAGTACGTCAAGTGAGGCTATGTTCTTTTCTGCAGTGGTAGCCACTGATGTTATATTGCTATTTATTGCATCAAGTTGAATAGATAACTGAGATATATTCCTTTCTAGAGCAGTAGCCACTGAGGTAATACTATTGTTGGTCATGTCAAGCTGAATAGACAACAGGGATATATTAAACATTGCAGTAGTGGTAACTGATTGTATATTGTCAATCTGGACAGCAAAATTGGACATGTTATCTGTGAGCTGGCTGATTGCTAAGTTTGTGTCAATTTTTAATTGTTCTAAATTATACTCCATATCAGCTTTAAATACATTGAAATGAAAGATAATTTCTGACAGGTTTGTTTTCTCAGTATTTAAACTAGCCCTGCAATCTAAAACATTGTAACTACGGATAGAAAGCACAATTGCTACAAGACTGATTGACACAGATACAACTAGTATTATCGATAGTGCAAGAATAATACCCCTTGTTGTTTTCTTGAAAGAATCTTCTTGGGGTTGCTTTTGGAATCCATGTGTGTCAGTGGAACTCTGGTTGATTTGTGATTGCTGGTGAATCTCTTGAGGAGATACCGTTTTTTTCATTTCATGCTCCTCAGACTCTTTACTAATATTCGTTGCTGCAGAGTGTTCTTGTTTCTCTTCACCAACATACTCATATATGTTCACTGGCAAATAATCATCATCACAGGCATCCATTATGTGATTTTTTTAGTCGATAAAAAAGCTGTTCGATATAAATATAAGCAGTCTACACAAACTGCTATTTATAGCTGTATGAAACTGGTAATCAAATTCATGGTGGGTGGGCTACTTGTGTCAATTTATATCATGCATCAACCTCAGCATTCACGGTTACATAACTTACTAATAATACGTGCATTGTCTGCGGTGCATAAGATGCAAGATCAAATAGCTATAGCTACCCTAATTGAGGTCTTACAACTATTAAATTTTGTTGGCCCATAACCCCCGTTCATCTTTGGCCTACAACAGTAGCTAGCTATAGTTTACTATGGGCAGCCACCCTATCAGCCACCTTCCGTGCAAAATTTCTGGAACAGCACCTGATGTCATATTCTGTTCTATTAGCTACTAATTATTTAAAGGTAGCTAGCTACAAGAGTTCATTACAATAAAGATCTTATGACATATTAAAATTAATGACAGTCATAGGAGACCCCAGCTGAGGGGCTGTAGCTATACAATCGGTGGACTGGACTGGTGGACTGGACTAGTGGACTGATAGATTTTCATTTAAAATGCACATTTAGAGGCTGTATAATGAGGTGTAATGGGGGGGGGGGGGCCGGGGAATAGCTTCACCTGTAGAAACACTCGGACTGTCTTGGTTTTACTGGCCCCGCCTATCAACCACGCCCACTATCGGCTCAAAGCACAGGCAAAAAATGAGACTGAGCTCTTTTTGTATGTTTAGTGGCTTTAGCCTCAACTGAAACAGTTTATTTGCTGATTCAATTTTGCACAGTAGCTATGTTGGGCGGCCATCAGACTTGAAACTTTGGGGAAGCTTCCTTCTTTGAGTAGCTATCCTGTCATAGCTTATTATATGCTGTAAGTATAGTACAATGCAACTTGCATGCATTGGTAGATAATGCGACAGAGAATCTAGGTAGCTATCACAATCCAAGTGACACTGACCCCTATCTGGTGTAGCCTAGGCTAGGCGGCTTAGATACCTGAGTGATAGGTACTGGGCCGGGGGTATTTAGAAGACATCTATTTTTATTGCGATAATCTGAGCCTCATGCATGCATATCAACTATGGTAGTAGCTACTGTAGCCTGTCCCCATTTTTTTTGTTCCCCCACCTCCAGTCCGTACCCCACTGAACATAACATGGTAAAGGTCGTCACGCTTATTGAATAGTCGATGCCCTAGCCCTAGCAGTGCAGTGTAGGCTAGAAGCTTTGAAGATCGTGTTACCCTGGTTCCAGCATGCTAGTCGCCACAGTGGTACTTTGGGCAACATTACGGAGCATCTCCGTGTATTTTAAATGAAAATCTATCAGTCCGGTAGTCCAGTCCACTAGTCCAGTCCACCAGTCCAGTCCACCGATTGTATACAGCCCCAGCTGAGGTACACGTAATATATAGGTTAGGGATGTATAATAGCATACCAGGTTATATCCAATTAGCCCAAAGTCAAACTGGGTGGTCCACCCTGATTCAGGCATGCTGGGGGAAACGTACCGTGGCATTCGTATTATCGTTGAAGATTCCTCCCGAGTATTCAACGAATGCCTTAGTAACAGCAACGCCGCAGCCTATTGGACCACGGGCGTAGATCTCTGCCATCATGTTCTGCTCCCCCTTCACCTCACCATGCTCACTTATAGAATACTGAAACAAAATAATTATGTCCAGTTAATATTTGATTTTAATAACATACTTTGTGGCTCCAAATTGTTGTGGCGTAACATTTCGTAATTATATTAATACTATACCGTTCCTTTCAAGAAATCAAAAAATTAATTTGAAATAATGGATGTACATGTAATTTGCAGAAAATTTACATGAACCACAAAGTTAAAGCGTACCATAAATCGTGAATATTTCATTGTTAAAATTTTTTGGAGAGCCTGGCTTGTTCGAAAATTAAACGCACGAAAATATATACATGTACAATATTAACGATATTCGGTACAGGGTCGTTTGTCTGAAAATTATTGAACACGAAAAATTATCGCATGAACTACTTTAGACACGAAATATTCACGATTACAATATACGAAATTCTTATGCCACAAAGATTAGGAGCTACACGATATCATGGTTGTATTGCCATTATAGATATTAGACTTACTTCAGGGTATTTAGTGACAGCAAAACATCCTTTGCCTGGAGCACAGTTCCTACATACGTTCTCTGGTACACACTTCTGATCAGCAGCGAGGTAGTTGGTGCATGTGTCATCACCAATGCCTCCGTTCTGAAGAATCCAGGCATAGGCAGCAGTGGGGTCACCACCTTCACAGCCGTGTGAATTGTTGGCCTAGGACATGGCATAAATCAATAGCATGTAATTATCAGAACTACATGAACACCAGCACTCAGTTACTTCACTCGTACATGTACATGTACATGTGACTCGATCTACACGTATTCTTACTTGATCTAGATATCATGTACTAGTCAAAGTACAGACTCAGTGGTAAGCGCTGATCGGAATTATAGCATGAGGCTAAGCATCATATTGTATTTGGCTTCAAGACACACTCCAAGTGGTAACACTTTTACACAGCATTGTATTTTTAACTGGGTTATAGTTTTTATTCATCACTACAGAGTACTAAAGTAGTAAACCACATAATCATTACTCTCACCAATTAAGGAAGACATACATTGGTGGCAGAGAATTGTTTTCCTTTAAATTATCTGATTATTCAACAGTACCCTGCTACACAAGTTCTTCATTCAATGCACCTTTAAGGTAAATGTCAGGATAGCAGTGATTGCAGGCCCGGAATCAGACCTTGAGCTAGGGGGGTTCTATTTTTTTTCACATGGAGGGCATGCTTCCCCAGCTTTGATATTTCAGGATTTTCTGCAAACAGTTATGTCACTGTTCATATCTATAGACAGTATGCTACACTGCTCATAGACCTGTGTTGATTTGGTGGAATGTAGCAGTTTACATAAGTAACCGCTCATCAACTAAGTGCTGTGAATGTCATTAACGTTCATTGCAATCAGTGTACAAACTCAAGTGCAGCTCCCTGGTGGACCTCAACAGCCAGGCTAGGGGATTCAATTGAACACCCTGAAACCCGCTTTGCCTACGCCTGTGATTATGTTTTGACAGTGGTGGACTAACAAACAGGACTTATTGAAACCTAAAGGTACATGAACTTTCAACGGTATAACTTTTTAAGGATTGCTCATTCTATCGCAACAAGTCTGTGTCCATAATACACAGTGCAAGGATTTGCTCCTTCAAAGCTTTTACTAACTAGAGCTCTGTAGAGCACATACCCCGCGCGCACATTGTGCATACTATAGAGTTGCTTTTGTGTGCATGGCTAGCTATATAATTTTGTGAACTTCTGGAAAATTCAAATGCTGCTTAATGTGTACGTAGCTACCGGAGGTCCCGGTGACAAAAAGTACTCTCTCTGCACCAGATCTAGCTGCACAGCCGTGTTACATTATGATTTGCAATTGAGGGCTGCAGATTTCAGTTCTGTCAGCGGATGCGGATAGACTTAGTATAGATTTCACCAACATGCATTATTGATTTACTTGGCTACTTCATTGTGCGCATGAGCAGAAAATATAATGGATATGCATATGCATTGAGTAGGCACTATTGATAGGCGTGGCTACGTAAGCCAACAAAAAGGCACTATTTGTGACGCCCATGGACCGTGTCACCGTGTCCATCGATCTGACGCACACTAAAGACAGTTTTTCGCCGGAGTCGATTTATTCGTTGTGCTAACGAGTTGCTTAGATGCCTACATCTCGAGATATGGTAATTTTTGTGCGCACGATGACAACGATGCCAACGACGATAACGACACGACCAATTACTTTACCCCTTGCGCATGCGCGTGGGGTAATTACATATATACACATGTAAATAATTATAATGGTACGTTTCTTGTCATGTATATGTGTATATCCATGGCACTACAGTACTGAGTTGTTCACAAAGCTAAAAATAGCAGGTCTAGTGCCTTCACCAAACAGAGCTTATTAATAAACAAGGACAGCCGTTGAAGTGGCTTAGCAAAGGAAGGAATACGCAGCTCTATGTTCATATCTTTCATGGACCAGGTGCTTTAGTCCCTGCTCCTCTGGGAAAAATACAGCAGTGACTTCTAACACGTTATCAGTATACGTTCCCAAGAGAATTCTTAAAGTGACAAGTGGGAGTGGTATGGAATGTTAGGCTAACACAAAGTCATAATATTAACATCAATAAACTCACAGTGACACAGTCCACGAGTACTTGTGGGGAGAGATTGATGTCAGGAAAACTGGCCTTTCTCATCAACTTGATGCGATCGCTCAGAGCAGAGGTGGTCCCCATAGCCCAGCATGACCCACAGTCTGCAAACACATCATTGGGAAATTGTAATTACATGTAATACCACAAGATAAAAGAACTTCCATGTGAGTTCTTCGCTGACACTGTAATCACTATTATGTAAACAATTGACTTTCCTAGCTAGAGGAAGGGTTTTACAAAATTAAATTTGTACATACATTAAAATGAAAAATGGTGCAGTTTAGAAATAGGTAAATACTTCATGGAGGGGAGGGGGGAGGGGGGTGGGGGTGCCAAAAGCCATACAACATAATATCAAAAGTATAAAAAACAATTAAATAAAATTGAAGGATGAAGTAGGGATGGCAGGGCCAAAAAGTACACAAACAAGGTTTATAGGGATAACGTATCACATTCACTATACATCCCTACGCTTGCTTTTTGAGTAGCCATGCACACACGTATTATATATGGGGCACATGCATGCAGGAATGGAAAATCAATACATGGATTAATATCAAAATTTAGTAACACTTTACATACTGAATCGGGAGTGTATGACGTTAATTATCGAGAAAAGCAAGCGTAGGGATGTATAGTGAATGTGATACGTTATCCCTATAAACCTTGTTTGTGTACTTTTTGGCACTGCCATCCCTACTTCATCCTTCAATTTTATTTAATTGTTTTTTATACTTGTAATATTATTATAGTCACAGTCATGCATAATAATTACTACTATTATAATATTATACAACAAGTATAAAAACAATTAAATAAAATTGAAGGATGCATTACACACTATTGAACACGCATCAGTGGGGTTCTCGAGACAACTCGGGTAACCAGTGACCTGCGATTGAAGCCACGCCCCTCGTTATCTCGATCCTGAAGCAAGGGGTGGTCACATATATACCTGCTGTACTGACACCCGCGACCAGGGATCAAAATTTGATCGGGGCCATTTTTGGACCTTGATTGCTTGATCGCACCGCTAAAAGAGCCTTGATCCTTGATTGCCAACCGGGGGTGGGTGGGGTGTGGGTGGAGTCGAAGGACAGGACCCATCTTGACCTTGATTTGAGCAATGCAAATGGACATCTTGATCGCTTGATCGTCTCCAATTTTACAGCTTGACCGCTTGATCTCACTTTGATCCCGGTCGCGGGTGTCAGTACAGCAGGTATATATGTGACCACCCCTTGTGAAGCTGGCTAGATCGGCAAACTTGAAAGATTAGAAGGCTGTTTAGAACCAAGTAGCGACGAAAACCTTCCGTTTCGGGAGCGTATTTTATAGGCCAGTAAGTGTACTGTTGGTAATAGCCCCATAATCGACAGTTCACTGAGCTGATCAGCTGAGCGCTTGAGCAGGTCCTGGATCAATCGTGGATGCGCCGGCGCATGCGCGCCACTGACATCGGTCACATGACTTCACCATGGCAACACCTTATGAGCATGCGCATTATATGACAAAATGGCTAATCGGACACACCCACTCGCAAAATGCCCTGTACACACCCACAATTAAATCGCTGTCCTGATAACACAAAACGAGCGTGCCACAGACGTGCGCGCTCCAAAATGGAGTGGATTTACACTCGAACTAAGGTGAGCGGTCATGGTAGTCTTGAGTTAGCCCAAGAAAACAGAAAGAAAGAAAGAAAGAAAGAAAGAATGAGAAAAGGCTATTTTTTTGAACATCTGGTTCTGACATATACAATTGAGTTGATGAATGGTCTTGGTCTTGTTAGATCGATAATTTGCTGTAGATTCTGATTTTGACACTTAGAAATCTCACAGAGTTACCTGTTTTGAGATATTTGGATGTTTGTAATGTATTATATATATGGAGTATCCGTGCCATCCCTACTTATAGAGTCTACCGACTCTATGATTATAGTCCAAGTCCTACATTGTGGTATATGCTGGTTCCTGTTGACAGTGGTGAAGTCGACTCCATTGATGTTCCTGGGGTCGTAGGAGTTGGGCAGGTCACTGGGGTTCAGGTAGGTGTGAGGCAGAGCTGAGACAATGTGTGTTGGGACAGGAACCTGGTCGGAGAAGAGTTTACACGATTTGTGAATATTATTAACCAGGATGAAAAGGGCCGCACAAAATTAATATGTAGTTAGCATCAAGGTTTTCCCCAGAAATTTTGAGTAGAGCGGTATTCTTTGTCCATTTTGGTCAAAGATCAAAGGTTTTAGCATTCCTGTATACATTTTACTAACCACATCAAAGGGAACTGAATGCAAGTAGAGCGGAATTGAAGTGCTTCTTATTAACTTTCTTCAATGGCACTGGAAATAAATGGTTTGGGGTGGTACCATGTGGTAATTTGGTGTTAAACCATGTGTTTTCAAGTCGACAATAAACTGCGCATACACGTTCCTTTTTGCCCAGAAATTGATTACAGTTCAGATAGTTCACTAGCAAAATAATTTACTAAATCTTCATTCTATAGTAGCAATTCTAGATAACTGACCTAGGCACATATACAAAAACAGTTACGGATACAAAAGCAAAAACCACACGATAGTCATATTCAGTCACGAGGCTAGACCATGTTATAATAACATTATTTTTCTCAACGAAGAATAATCTTAATGCCACAACAAAACTTAATGCCTCAAACCAAGCTTATTGGTTGAGTATTGCTCGTAAGCTATCAATAGCTTAACCGTATATAAATTGCTATTGCGCCAGTTTGCGGTATCGATCTGAAAAATAGGGCATCACATTCAATCGCTATCTACATACATAGTCATATCTGCTTCATCACACACACACACACACATACATGTATAATGTACGTACCAACGCACATACATATACACGTGCCTACATATGTAGTAGACACACATGCATACTCACTTCACTTTCTCTTCTGCAGCGAAGTCCATCAAGATTAAGAGATGGTTTGGCTGAGACTTGCTCCGTTTGTTTCTTCAACAGTGGCACCCCCCAGTCACAGTCGTTCTCAAGACCAAGATTGTCCTGGGAGGAGAGGGAGAGACTGATGCCATCATGGCAGGAATAATAATTATTCGTGGTATGGCTTCCAGTGTTCTCCCCAAGCTAAATTCAAGGTATGACAGATTGGCATATATACTTTGGGTGGAGCCTGTAGCCACAACAAAGCTTATGGAATATCCCTCTTTCCACATCAAAGGAAACTCTATACTGAAGACTTGTTGGGCCGACATGCCTTAAGTATGCTAGGGACAACACTGGCTTCACAAGTGATAATGTATGGCTATAGCTTTCAGAGTTGCAAAACTGGTGAAATCTCTCATGTAGCTGCAAGTGTAGCTATAGCCAAGAATCTTGCAAACAAATGTACAAGTACATAAAATTAATTATTAATATTGAGTCTGTGTGAGGAGATCTGGACAAGTCTTTGATCGATGCAGTATATACAAATCACCTCCTTCCAATGAAAGTTTGACAAAAGGGTGGGTAGAAAATCCTAAAAACGCCTTATTAGTAGAAAGATAACTCTCCTGAGCCATCGTATACCGCATTTGTTATGATAAGCTCACTTATATAATATTATGGGTTTCCTATTCTTGTATGCATTCATCATGTGCAATGATATTATTATTCATTTTTGGTCAAGTGTTAACCATTGCATGTAATTATTTCCACTCACCTTGTGCATCATGACACGAGCATAGCCATTCTCTCCCCAGTAGGTACCCCAGGAGTTGCGCACGTGCCAGAACTCAACACCTTTCTCCACACCCCACCCCACCACCTGCAACACAACACCAAAACAAAAAATAGTTCTAGGAAATATTAATTTAGTAAACTTTGATCGTAGCAGATAGAGGGTTTTCTACACATGCATATAATTTAAGATTTGTGGGTCTTTTTCAACTGATAAACTGAACTATCCACTGAGAGCACAAACCATAACAAACCTGTAGGTGCATGCAGGGGGTATCTTTAGGTGGGATTAACTACTAAGATAGGTGATAGAATAAATACATGTACAAGGTGGGGGATGCTAAAGGGCCCCTCAGCATCAGGATCATAACTTGAAGGCTCAGTCATCCAGCATCATCAAAACACTTATTACTGTGGTTTGTTACATTATTCATTGAAAAGCTTCCTGGAAGTTTCAAAGCTGTTAGGGCTACCAGTGGAAGCAAGAGCTTCAATCCAAACAGAGCAAGAAACATCGAGTAATGCAATTAGTGGGCATGGTGGCAAAATATTAATGCGAGAAAAGAGAGAGCCTGGGAATGAGGACATTGTATCATAATTTTCAATACAATGGATTAACGAATTTGCCAAGTCCAGCTACATTTTGTTGCAGAAATATTCTGTGCAATAAAATTTTCGCTAGTTAATCATAATTTACATGTACCAGGTGTAATGCAGGACAAAAAGTTCATGTGATAAAAAAAATCATCAATGAGACTGCATGGACAGTGAAATTGGCAGAAAATTTCTGCATGTACGGTATAACAACTCACAGAAACTTCGTGGTTTATCATGATAAGAAACTTTTCTTGAGAGAAAATGCCACCAGTGTAGTGCTCAAACTGGGAGGTGACGTCAATCCCACAGCCAATGGGTCCTCTGGCGTAGATCTCAGCCTTCATTTTATCAGCACCCCTCACTCCTCCGTAGTCACCCACCCAGTAGGTAGGGTGCTGCTCAATTGGAGAGCACTGCAGTGTTATAGCAAAGTACGTACATGTACATGTCGGTACACACATCTAAGCACAATGTACACATACATGTACAATGTATGCTTGTAGGCTCACTATAATATTATAGTTGCTGCATAGTGTGCATTTCCTTAGGATAGGAAGAATCACATTATTCACTCTAATAACAATATTTACCCTACAGGTACATGTAACTGTAACCCAAAAAATACAGGAACTTACAGATTTAGAAGGAGAACAGTTCTCACACACACCAAGAGGCTTGCATTCACCGTCCTTGGCCTGAATACCAAATAGAACAACCATTAATAACTAAAAATCCAAAGGAAGATACGTATTTATGAGATTAACCTCATATTCCAGGAACCCACATTATACATATGTACATGTACATGCACATGTGAATTGAGTAATAATGCGTTATTACTGATCTGTTCAATCAAGACATTATTATCGTTCTGCAGTCATCAAACAGAAACACTACATCAACCTTTTTACTGACCACTACCGCAGTTGAAGTCATGCTCTATCATGCAGAAGCAACACACTACATAACAGAAATGGTATATTATACATACTGTGGCAATACTGTACTACATATATGTACATGTATACTATGTCAGGAAATACATGTATACTACCAGTACTACATAGTAATCAGAAATAAAAACAAAACTCCAGTCCCACAAAGCACTATTCGTGATATGCCCGGGTCATGATGCCTCTCCTCTTACATGGTATATTGTCGCTGGTCATCATCGTTACACTGATCCTCGGACATCAGCTAGTGCTTCAAGCCATGATGTCATCAACTTCCACAAATCATTTACACCCATAAATACTCGCCTAAGATGCCTTGTGGCTGTACATGTACATGTACTTGTACATGTAACTGTTACACTGTAGTACACACTTCATACATGTAGTTTGTGGTCACAGCACATCTGCTGCTGCATACATGTATACAACTCACTTCATAATTTTGGCAGGTTTCGTCAGGAATACCATTCTGGTGGATGTACTCGTACACCCCTCCCGGGTTGCCTCCCTCACAGCTACCTCCTCCATGGCAGTTGATGATGACTTGAGGGGAAAGGTGGATCTGAGGAAACGCCTTCTTCCTCATAATGGAGAGTCTGTCACTGAGAGCAGACGTTGTACCCATCGCCCAGCAAGACCCACAGTCTGTGGATAGATGGTGGAGTCACAGTATATTATATAGATAGAATAGGTCACACAGACCCGCTAACTTGTCTGTACATGTAAGAGACCCAAAGGCATGAGGCTCTTAGCGTATTGATGTTATTTTGTTAATTGTCCATCTCCTCTCCGTATGCATGAATTCCACGTGCTGCATGTACATGTGCATGTATGTATGTATTCACAACTACACACACATAATTATACATGTACATGGACACGGACATGGATGGACCATTCTAGTTCTTAATTGGAAGATACCCAGATTCTACGAGTTAGTGTAGATAATGGCTGGGTGCTACTTCCAGCCACGGGCCTAGCACGAAGCTAGCACGAGAACAACTCCGCTACAGCAGGGCTATTAACCGTAGGATCATTACCGTGATAAACCCTGGATCACTTCACACAGCCCACGGCCATATTCCCACAAGCGGTGATCATGTCCATCCCACTATACAAGGCCAGGTACCCATTGGGTTGGTTGAAGCATTGTGGATGAAGTGACTTGCTCAAAAGTCACAACAACAAGGCCCAAGACTCGAATCCCCAACCCTTGGATTGGTAGCACAAGGCCTTAACAATGGCACCAACCTGCCCTACATGTACTCACACACACTCACACAAGGAGCACAAAATTAGAGAGATTATTAATCCAAATTAAAGGGGTATCCCCTGCATGCACAGTGCATCTATAGACTGATATTTTTCGTTCTGAAGCGCATATGAATCAAAATGTCGTGTGCAGGAGGGGAGAGGGAGAGGAGAGAGGGGGATTAGGCTTTAATTTAATACTCTATTTCTCGGGCCCGACCGACCCTACTTTTGGAGAAACTTTTGTTAGTTTTGAGGTCACAGGTCAGGTTTAATTACGCACGTGCAATAGATTTTTTGAGAAAAATTCAATTATCTGGTCAAGTGGCATAAACGGCACCCAAATTTTCGCATGCTATTGTGACAGTGTTTTAGTTCACTGGTATCTTCTATGGTTGAAAATTTTCATGGTGCCGTTCTTACCACTTGATCCCAATTATTTACCTAGGACATGCCCATTTATTTTCATTTATAAGCTGACCTATCGACCCTATCCTGAGGAAAGGCCACCCCGAGAAATAGAATATTCAAATTGAAGAGGCCTTAACATACACTGTGGAATGTGCTGGTTGGTTGAAGCAGTGAGGTAGTTGACTCCATCCTTGTCTCCCCACGTGAAATTGGCGGGCAGATCCTTCACATTGACATACGTGTGAGGCAGGGGGTCTGTGATCGTCTCCCCCTGGGAAAACGTAGCTGCAGATGAACAAGCATGACAACAATAGAGGGGTGATAAACTAGCTAGGTGGTGATCTTGCAGGCCAGCCCCTCCTACTCACAGAGGGACTGGCCCGCCAGACTAATGGCGCCGCTGGCAGTCGTAGTGTTGTAAGTCTACCAGAAAACATATACATGTACAGTTCAGACACTAATACTATCTACTATATCATAATATTACATGTAAATCATGTACGATTTGGATTACAAGCCCATGTCATGTACTAGGAATAAATAAATCTTTACTTTTTTCTACCCTGCAAGGAGTATGAGCGCCCTCTGCAACATACTGCGCGAGGACAAGCGCTATCGCAACGGTCACTCCAGCCCTGTGAAACACCATCTTCGATCACTCCGATCTTCGAAAGGCTTCCACAATCACATGATATTATATAGGCTTAATTATTGTGGGCGTGGTTACGATTCTGCGTTGACCTATGGCGCATGCGCGAACTCCGGTTTTGTTTGGCGGAAATTATTCAACTGATGACGTTCACTGGTCATTTCCATGTGTGATTCTTCAGCTCCACCTGCTCTCTGGATAAACAGGTAAGCCTCAGGGTAGCTACAAAAGGATGCATACAGGAATGGTAAGGTAGCAATAGCTATATAGCTAATAATTAAGCCAATCCAAACTGAAAAGGAAGTACATTTGAGGAAGATGGTAAATAAAGAAGACAATTAAGGAGAGGTAACAGAGTTATGAGGCAGATGAATAATGTTTTGAGATAGCTACATGTACGAAAATATTATTATTTGAAGGAGGACACACTGGGACTATTTGGCTACAACATCAAGACTCTTAGAGGGAGTGAATTCCATAAAGGTAGCTATGACATCGACAGCAAAGAAAACGTATATGCATAGGTACTGGTAGCTAGCTATATGGAATAAAAAGGATTCTTGAGTGAGGGTGCCTGGGCCCTGGGGATGGGTGTGTGTGGGGGGGGGGGGGCGGGTAAAGGTTGTAGCTAGCGGGAATGATTGACAAATTATTTAAGATAATGTAACACACTTTGAATTTTAGAATCTTTCTCTCGGTAGCTATTCAGAGTTTTCCAATTCAGTTTTGAGCACAAGGAGGGATAGTCTGATCCACTTGTGAGTTATTACTCTGGCAGCAAACTTTTGCACGTTCTCATTGGCAATGCATGGTGTCCTTCAAGGCAGATGGTATGAGTCCCAGACTGAGGTGCAATATTCAAGTTTGGAGGATTTGGTCAGGGGCTGGTGGAGCTTCCCGTGCTCTGAATCAGGCCAAGATCTGGTTTATCTTTCTGGAAAGTCAGTGCAATGCATGTGCTGAGACCAGGATGCGTTGGCTAAGATGGTAATACCAAGGTACTTCGAATCGTTGATTCGCACGGTTGAATGCACTCATCATTGTTATAATATATCCAGAGCTTTCTGGTGACATGCCCAAATCCTTTCAGTTTGAGCCATCAGAGTCAACATTTTCTATGGTTATCTTTAATACGTTACTTTTACACGTACTGTACATAACTTAAAGGCAGTTGGTGAATTCTTATCATGTAAACTGTGCATTGTAAGGTCCCAAAAAGATAACAATAAATATCCAGTACACAAGGAAATAATATAATACTAATGATAATCATAGTACAAAGTCACTATGTGCAGGTAGTCACTTGTCTTTCTCTTCAGAGAGGAGAACCAGGGTCTGGTGACAAAGATATATTCAGCGAAAGGGGGTTTACTGTGTGCGTAGCCTAATTTCCAGGCTCTCCACCCTTCTTCTTGTTTTTATACTATTATAATATGGCTATGTGTGATCAATTAACGCGGAATTATCACTCATGGAAAGAGAGGGGAGAGCCTGGGAGGCTTTAATTACATGTGCATGGACACTGATGACGCATTCAGTGACCATTATGTCTGAGATTTAAGAGCATAAGGCGTCAAAATGTTGGCTGTTGGTCTTGGTGTTCTGCTAAATTTAATGTGCACATGCATTTAAGCTTCTAACTTTTTACTTTATTATAGCATTGAATTATCTTGCATTCTCGGATTGTATTCATTAATTAATTTTAATCTGTGTCAGCGGTGTACTTCTTAGGGGTGCAGTCTCTATTTACCTAAGCCACTGATCCACAAATTCACTCTATCTCCAATCCTTACGGTGGCCCAGAAGGTCACTCGAGATTGCACATTAGCCATTTGATTGTGCTAAGAGATTGCACATTAGTGATTCAAACCTCAAATCTCCAATCTCTTAGGAAACTGTGCTAAGAGATTGCACATTGGCGATTTGAATCCCGAATATCCAACTCTAATAGCTATATATATGACACTGTGGAATCCCGAAATTATGTCCAAATTCTTAGGATGCTGAGATTGCACATTGGTAACATGCATCATTCAAACTACGAATGTCTAATCCCCTAGAACCCTGTGCTAACAGATTGCACATGCATTGGCAACTAGAATCCCCAATCTCTTAGCACTAGCTACTGTGCTAAGAGATTATACATTCATGATTCAAACCTCGAATCTCCATAGTAGTGCAAAGAGAATGTACATTGGGGATTTGAATCCCCTATCTCTAATCTCTTAGGATACTAAGATATTGCACATTGGGGATTTGAATCTCTTATCTCCTATATAGCTCTTAAGAGATGGTGTGCAAAGAGATTGCATATTGGGGATTTGAATATCTTAAGCATCATTTACACTAGGCCCTTAATCCAGATTAGAATCCGGGGCGATTAAAGTAATCCAGTCTCTGAGCATGCGTAAACACCTTAATCCCCTTTTAAGAATCCACATTATAGAACAGTATCCTAAGAGATTGGAGATTCGGAATTTGAATCACCAATGTGTAACCTCTTAGCATGTTATTCGAATCACCAATCTCTTAGCATGGGGTGCTAAGAGATTGGTGATTGGAGCCAGTGTGCAATCTCTTAGCACAGTATAATATCCTAAGACATTGGATATTCACCAATGTGCAAACTTTGTGCACAATCACAGCAAGAAAGACTTGAGTGCACAAGAGTTCCATGGCTTGTTCACTGAGGATTTCCAACCAGTTTACAAGTTTGGGAAATGAACTCAGTGTACAAGCTTGGACACTCAGGAAGTTAATGTTATCTTACATTTGTGGTTGCTTGTACACTGAGTTCATTTCCCAAGTTTGGAAACTGCTTGTAAACTACAAGTGAACAAGGAGTGTAACACTTGCACACTGCAGTCGATCGTGCAGTGAATTAAATGGCTAATGTGCAATCTATATCCTCACCAACCGCTATAATCCTCAATGTGTATACTATCCAACTTCACAGATTCTCCCAACCTGATATCCGTACCACTCAAAACTGATCACCTTGCGATTTGTATTATGTGACAAACTTGTATTTTACTGTGTACATGCAGAATAAAAGTCAGATTGTAAACAGAAGTTTCCCAAATAAATTTATTGTGAATCTACGTATGATGTCTCCAGACAATAATTCAGCATTGACTGTGTGAACGTAAAATAAATTTGCACTAATTTTAATTGAAGACTGATTTGTAGTTTGCTGCATGGGAGTAAATTGCGAGTTGTAACATAACCGAGCATTGTGTATCTAATAGATTACCTTACCATTACAGCAACCGTTGGTTTGCCACACAATGGTTGCTATTATAATGGTAAGGAAGTCTATTAGATACACAATGCTTGGTTATGTTACAACTTGCAATTTACTCCCATGCAGTGCATCTGACTTCAGCGGTTCTCCTGTGAGGGATATAGCTATAGAGAACACGCGTTCTCTATAGCTATATCCCACACAGGAGGTGATTTATGTATGCATGACCTCTGACCTCATGCATAATATGATTGTGTGTATACGTAGCATTTATCACTAAAATAATGGTGTGATATTATCACACTAGCACCTAGCTACAAATGTGTTGCTACAAACTTCATTAAGTATACGTGCAGATGTGTCACTCAGTCCTGTAGTAAAATTTAATTGTCTGGAGACACCATAGATTCACAACAAATGAATAAATTTTGGGAAACCTCGATTTACAATCTTACTTGTGTTCTGCATGTGCACAACAAAAACAACCTTGCCATAATTATGAACACAGATAACTGTATGTGTAGCTACTGGTGTATTTAGTGGGTAATATATTAATATAGCTAACACACGAAGGCGTATTATAGCCTCAAACTGTGCTGTATGCCTGCATGGCATTTATATTAAATTATGTTTAACATGCACTTATAAGGCTAATGAACTTCCAAAACAGTCAGTTGCACTAATTTTAATTGAAAACTGGTTTGTAGTAGCTACGCTACCAGCGCTCTTCATAGTCTTGTCATTGTGGTAAATTAATATCAATGGTAAGTACATGTAATAGATATACTACATGTATAATGCATTAATTATTGTTCATGTTCATTTACGATAATATTATTATAGTTTGAAATTTACTCCTATGTATATGTATGCACTGCAGCAATACATTTGACTTTTGATGTCCTCCCATGAGTGATACATATATAACATTCTGTATTCCACTCATGATCATGATCCTCTGGTTTAGATTGGTGGATAACTGTCAGATGGCTAGTCAGCTACTCCTGATTCTGGCTTGCACCTGCAGCTTGGCCAGTGGGGAGGTGTATTTCATCAAGCCCTCACAGAACTCTTCATGTCCCCCTGAGCAAACTTGCATCACTCTCTCTCATCTGGCTGACAATTTCAATAGGATACTTGAAAACAGCAACTTAGCCCTCCTCTTTCTATCAGGAAACCACATGATTAACGACAAGCTTTTGTTTTGGGATTTAGACATCTTCTCAATGTCAAACTTTAATTTAGAAACTGTAAATATAACGTGTCTTAGTCAGTCAGGTAGCTTTGACATCAGCCAGACCACTACTGTTTTAGTCAAGAATTTACACATCATCGGATGTGGCGGTATTCATATTAAACATGTGAGTCGGTTTATACTTGAGAACACCACCTTCCAAGGAAGCAATGGCACAGCATTAGTATTTAATCAAACAAATGAAGCTTACATAGTCAACTGTTTCTTTATTAATTGCAGGAGCAGCTTTTACTCCTCACTGAATCAATCATTTGGTGGAGTTGTCGTAGCATTAAGCAGTAGCATTTGGGTGGAAGACACAACGTTCGAGAAAAATACTGCTGAAATTGGTGCTGCTATTTATGGGCAGGAGGGTAACATTACAACATACAAGAGCAACTTCCTATACAATGAAGCTTCTAGTCAAGGTGGGGCACTAGCTGCTTTCAGATGTTTGGTCCATGTTGTTATTTGCACATTTATTGGAAATGGAGCTGTAGATGAAGGTGGTGTCATTTTCACTGCTGAAAGTTCATTCTACATTGTAGACAGTTTTTTTAGTACCAATTCAGCTGACTATAATGGTGGCGTCATTTATTCTGAAAGAGACTTATTTCATATTGTTGACAGCACATTTAGTGATAATACAGCTCCCCTTAGCGGAGTTATTTATATACAAGACGGTTCCTTCTACATTGCTGACAGCTCATTTAGTAATACTTACAATGGTGGAGTCATTGTCTCAGACACAAGTTTATTCGAGGTCGATGTCTTTAATAGCTCATTTAATAACAACTCAGCTAACAATGGTGGAGTCATTTACTCATTAAAAAGTTCATTCTATATTACTGATAGCACCTTCAACAATAATTCAGCTACTTTGGGTGGTGCCATTCATTCAGACAGAAGCTCATTCTTTATTATCCACTGCATATTTACAACTAACAAAGCTTCTACTCAAGGTGGAGTCATTGCTGCTACATAAGGAAGCTCTTTCCATGTTGCTAATAGTTCTTTTAGTAGCAACTCTGTTGATATTTGTGTGAACATAACTAACAATAATAGCTCTGCATTCGGCGCCATTACAGTAACTGTTACAGTAGCTATAGACTATAACTGTACATGTTATAGTAATATACTTTCATTTGATCACTCTTCTCTTAACCTTTCTGGAAACACATCTTTTGTGAATAATGCTGGATCACAAGTTTATGCTGCAATAAGCAATATAACATTCAGCGGTTTCACCAGATTTGAAAACTGTGGGAACATGAGTCTTGGTGGAGGTGCTATCAATAGTATTCTCTCAAACGTGTATATTTCAGGCAGAACTCATATGATCGGGAACCTCGCAATATCTGGTGGTGCCATCTTTGGTAGGGACAGTGTGTTTTCCGTATCAGATGATACAATAATTGCCAACAACGAGGCAAATATAGGTGGTGGTGTTTTCCTCCAACAAAGTAGTTTGGAGATTAATGGAATGAATATTTCCCGTGACATCTTCGATAACAATGCTATGGTGTGGGGTGGGGGAATCTATGGGTTTGCTTCAACTATCAATGTCAATCAGCCAAGTGCTCTTCGTCTGATGAACAATAGTGCAGAGCGGGGAGGTGGGGTTTACTTTGAAGATAACACAAAAATACTTATAAAAAAGCACTATAAAGAACAATTATTTTTTCCAGAAGTGATAACAAACTTTACAGGTAATCGTGCAACATTTGGAGGAGCAATATACGTAGAGGACAACACCTACTATGGTGCGTGCGTAACATCCACAGAATGTTTCATTCAAGTTCATGCATTGTACACCAGGACCACTAATCGTAATTGCATCCTTGACTCTGATCTTCGGCAACAGAACATTAATATTTACTTCTCGGATAACAAAGCTACAAGGAGTGGAGACAACATCTTTGGTGGATTACTACATGGATGTATCACAGATTTACTTTCTGAAAGTGGTTGTTACGGTACTACAGTTGGCATTGACAATATAGTAGATGGTATAAGCAATGCTTCGCCTGAATCCATCTTTTCTCTACCAGTTAGAGTTTGTTTTTGCAACAATTGGGGCCAACCACACTGTAATCACCAGCCACCAGCTATCTATGTCAAGAAGGGAGAGACCTTTAAATTGTCACTTATTGCTCTTGATCAGGCTAACAATCCAGTAGAGGCCAACATCACCACTCTCCTTTCTCCATCTGATGGCAGGTTCAGTGAAGGCCAGCAGACCCAGACAGTACAACAACACTGTACACAGCTACCATTCAACCTCTTTTCCCCTAGCAACTTTGGAATACTGACTCCAATAGCTGTGGATAGTCCATGCAGAAATTTAAAGCTTCTCACAACCTCAAATATACATATTAACTTCTTAAACTGTATCTGCCCAATTGGTTTTGAGCCATCGGGTGATAATGTGAACTGTGAATGCATTTGTGATTCAGCACTTTATCCCTATATCACTCGCTGTAATTCTACCACCTCTTCACTTCTGAGAGAGGGCACCAACTCCTGGATCATGTACGTGAATGACACCGATCCCTATCGTTACGTCATTTACCCTTACTGCCCTTATGGCTACTGCCACCCTGCTGATGATAATGTCAGCATCAACCTCACCATTCCCAATGGGGCAGATGCACAGTGTGTAAATAGACGTACAGGAGTGCTCTGTGGAGGCTGTCAACCAAACTTCAGCCTCTCATTGGGAAGTTCACGATGCTTACCTTGTACTATTTACTGGCCAGCTCAGTTGCTTGGTATTCTCCTAGCTGGCATCGTAGCTGGAGTCCTGCTGGTTGCTACACTGTTAGCTCTCAACTTAACGGTTGCCACTGGACTGCTCAATGGATTCATCTTCTACGCTAACATTGTAGGAGCTAGTAGTAGTGCATTCTTCCCATCTTCAGAACCAAGCTTTCCTATGCTGTTTGTGGCCTGGCTGAATCTGGATATAGGATTTGATGTCTGCTTTATTCGTGAACTAGATGCATACACTAAAACTTGTCTTCAATTGGCATTTCCTACTTATATCATAACTCTAGTTGTCCTAGTGATCTTCATCAGTGAGCGCTCCCCTAGATTTACTAGACTAATTGGAAGGAGAGACCCAGTTGCAACTCTGGCTACACTTGTTCTGCTATCCTATTCTAGGCTGCTCTCAACGACAATTGTAGTGTTGTCCTTTGCCATCCTTGACTACCCTGATGGCCCTCATGTGGTATGGCTTCTAGATGGAAATGTTAAATACCTTAAGGGAAAGCATACTGGTCTTTTCACTGTAGCCATTTTGATAATCTTGCTTGGTATTCCCTATACACTTTTCCTCTTTCTTTGGCAGTGGTGCATTCGAACTCCACACTGGAAGATTTTTGGATGGATTAGGAACACCAGATTCAATACCTTCATCACCACCTACCATGCCCCATACAGCATAAAGCATCGCTATTGGACTGGACTGCTGCTGCTTGTGAGGGTGATCTTGTACATCACTGCTTCAGTGACTACATCCAGTGATCTCCAAGTCCCACTTTTAGTGATAAATGTTTTGGTAGGGGGGCTTTTCTTTCTCAAGGGAATCATTGGAAGTGTATACAAGGATTTGCCAGTGGACATTGTTGAGACATTGATATACCTCAACCTTCTTATCTTTGCTGCGTCAAGTCTGTACCACTTCAACTCTGACAGTACAAAGCAGGCAGCCATTGCATACACATCAACCACCATGGTCCTTATCCTTCTAATTGGAGTGGTTCTCGTTCATGGGATACTCTTTATGAAAAAGAAGTATTGTGAAACTCGTGCAGTAGAGGAAGACATAGCTCCCACTAAACCTGATGGATCTGATACTAATGGACATGCTAAGGTCACCTACTCCTATGTGGAGTTTCAAAGTCTCCCATCAGAATCCGAAGTTAATAAGACTGATGAACTTCAACAGGAACTCTTAGTCTGAGTAGTGTATACACTAATAGTGTAAGTATTGGTGTGAATTATTCAAAAGCTCGGTTATAGATATAGGCTACTCAACTAGCATATAGCTATATGGTATTAATTTTTGTATGTATGCACGTGTGATCAATAATATTATAATTTCGCAGGCAGGCTTGTGATCAATACTAAAGTCCATTAAAATTATTATGAAAAGATCACATGCATGCATGACCACTGGTTATAGCTCCATGCAGCAATACTCTGCTTGCATGCTGCGAGTCAGTGGTAATTCCAAATATCAAGGGCTTATTGAACCGCGTATTACTGAATGGCTCAATTATATTAAATTTCCTCCTACTATCACAGCATGAATGACTGCAGTGCACAAGCGTTTACACTCCTTACTCACTTGTAGTTTCCCAGCAGTTTCCAAATTCGGGAAATGAACTCAGTGTATAAGCAATCACAAATGTAAGATAACAATAAGTTAAACTTCCTGAGTGTCCAAGCCTGCACACTGAGTTCATTTCCCAAACTTGGAAACTGACGTACATAGGGTAAGGATCATGGGTGCACGTTTGTGCTGCGATCGCGAATTTTATTCGCGAACGCGGATTTTGGCTATGATTCTGTTGACGTCATGTCGGTCCAATCAACTAATATAATATAACGTCATATCCATGACACTTATGTAAAGGGATCTTCATCGTATATTTGCTGCATGTTTGACTATATTATATGGGCATTCAGTAGCTTAAATACATGGTGAAACACAAAATTTACATATTTGACCATAACTCACGCTTGACCATGTATTTGAGTTTGATCATATAAAATTTGACCATAATATAAATTTTGGCTCTGAACATAATAAATATTATATCAGTAACAATTTTGACTACATATTTGAATTTAACCATATTATATCTGACTCAAGTTTGACCATGTATTTGAGCTTGCCAATTTTGTCAGTGTTGGAATGCCATAATTATGTAATAATCGAAATAGCTATAGCTCTCTTGTGAATGCCCAATTGAAAAGGTTTGAAGTCACATAATATTCCCTGCCATAATTAATCATTGCATAATTATAGTAGTATATAGTGGACCATGACCTGCTATGAGAAAGGGACCACTCAGGATATTATTTCATAAAAATTGAATTTTTGGCATGGATTGATAGCTCTATGTGTGCTGAATACAATATGGTGCAAGTTTCATGAAAAGATATGTTGATCACAAGCAGAGTTGTGACCATTTTTATGCACTCGGGTATAGGTACTAGTTAGCTAATTTTAAGAGTTGTGTACTAGCTTTAATTTGTGTCAGCCAGTATTATAAACAGACTGTTACTCTTGGAAATAGCCTGGAGCTCAATAATGTTTAATAATTGTCCACGATAATCCATGGAAATTACGTAAGTAATAAATTAAACATCGACAATTTCTAAACAAGAGAATCACGGTACAGCAGTTAATCCAATAAAACAGTTGCTCAAACTCGAGCACCTCCAGCTTAGCTATCATCAATCTCAAGCCATCACAAACACAATACAATCTCTAACACCCTACAAGTGAACTGTACACTGATCAGATATATGTCAAGTGTATGATATTATTATGATAAATATTGTAGCTAGGGTAGACCACCATTCCACACTTATGGACTGTTCTGATAATGTAGTGGTTACTCATTCTCACAGTTGTGAAGCTTTTTACTCTCTGCAAGGGGTCTCTCTCTCCCTCCCATTCCTTCCTCCCTATGTCTCCCTCTCCCTCTCCATCTCTGGAAGCAGGCACACTATAGCTAGGTGATTATCACTAATGGATTTCATAAACTCGGTGGTGGGTTGATCAACCAAATTTTCCCAATGCAATCATACGTACATAATATTATAAAAACATGTTTCCATTAGGGACAAACATAATATTAGTATATAGCAGTTTCTTGCGATTGAAGGCTAGGCATCAATTCCATTATGGCCATGGCAAGCATTAAAAATTAATGTAGTTTTAGAAATATAACTCATGCATTCTGTGACATTCATGGGCATCTTACTGTTGTCTTACACCTGGATAACTATATTATAATGGCCTTTTATGATTTTCCTCTCTAATTCCATAATAATAGTATATCCCTCCACTCTATCTGACTCCCTCTAGATCTGTTTCTCTTCCCTTTGTAAAGCATTGTTAATTACGTATTTTGAGAGTTTAGTTTTGTTGAGTTACGTATTTCATTTAAGGGCGGGTTGTATGTTGCTGAGTTTTTTTTTCATTACTATAATTGAGTCACGTTATACAGAGTGTCGTATGCACATGCTGTATGCACATGCACTTGTAATAGGCTGTGTATTAGGTACACTGTAAAAGCTAGATGGTGAACGTCACCTAAAAAAGGTAGTGAAATCCTTGCCACAATAGTCACCGAAAATTGAGAGGTGAAGGGTCACCACCTTTTAAGATCACCACTTTTTGTTAGTGATGATCACTACCATTATTAGTGATGGTCACTATTATCGATTGGTGATTATCACTAATTACACCACCATTTACTAGTGATGATCACTACATACACAGCATATTATTACTTTAGTGAAGATCACCTCAAATTTTGCTGGATATGAGTACATACGTACAGTATAATGTGTACAACTGTTACAAAACATAAAATATCGTCTCTAGCATTAACACAGTTGAAGGTAGTGTGTGGCAGTGTTCAATTACACCTTGAGTTCGGCTCTGAAAATGCTAAGTCTCCTGTGCATGAACTCTTTACACCTATAAAAATAAAGCCAATTATTTGTGAAGCTTTTCACACAGAAGATACCAGAATCTAAACTATTATTATGACGTACGTACAACAGTCTATACATGAAAAATTAAAAATAAGGAATTACTTAAAATTAATAAGCTAGTGCATCTCCGAACTGTTTCAGTGGTGTTAGGTTTGGGTATCCCACTTAATATCACGTGCACACTTATAGAACTGAAACTATTGCTAATATCATGGGCTTTAGGAGAAACGTAGAAAGAGTGACGACAATAAAGGGAGGGAGAGAAAGAGAGAGAGGGAGAGACGGAGAGAGACAGGCCGAGCGGGAGGGAGGGGGGGGGGCTTACCATCTGCATTCCAGCTTGAAACTTGGTGACTTAATTTCAACCTGCAGAGATCATGAAAATTGTGTGTGGAGGAAAAAAAGAAAAGGATAAATATTATTGTACAAAGGGTGAGAGAGATGGGGAGGGAGGGAAAAAGCCTGAGAAACTTGTCAGCTGAAATTCAACTTGAAATTTGGTAGCCTAACTTCAGATGTAGCTGCATATAAAGTTGTGTGGACCTCCAAATTTAAAAGAGACATGCTTCATGCATGCAGTAGGTATTAAATTCTCACCTTGGTGAGACTTTATACATTGCCATATCACCGGTGTAGGTAGCTGACAGATAGAGTTCCTAAGAAGTGTCACGGTCCAAATGGCAAACTTAGAGCTATCTCAGTTGACACCTGCAATGTAATTAAGCCAAATTGTACCCCCGGTAATAGGCTACTACCTTGCTAGCCTTTAAATTTTAAAAAGCTTTATGCTTGGGATGATTTAGTTTAGAAATCTTTTCAAACAAAATAATAGCCAGCATGCATAGCTCAATATATATACCAAGGGCTTATAGTACATAATTATGATAGTTAGTATAGGAGCTAGCTAGCTAGCTATCTACAGCCTTCCAAAATCAATATTTTCTAGCTAATTTACCTCTAAATAAGAAAAATAGCTTACCTTTGTACTTATTTTAGTGATTTCAAAGTTTTGTCTCGTGTTTCCCACTGTAAAAGACAACTAGAAACTCTCCATTTTCAAACTTAAAATGCAGCTGCCACATACTAATTAATATGCGCATGCGTGATTATGATGTCATTGATATTAAAGTAGTGAGGTTCACCAGTAACAGGATGTCACCACCAATAATAGTAGTGAACTGCTTCAATTAGTAGTGACGTTCACTACATATTGACTTCACCACTTGGTGGTGAAACAAAAATTAGTGATGTTCACCATTTAATTTGGTGATGATCACCAGTCCGTTTTTACAGTGTACGTGAGTTCTGTTAGGAGTTATTATCTCTTCTTAGGTATGGTAACTTCATTGTATGTGTGGTTCTTTGTGCATGGTTGTGTAATGTTGTATAATAGTTTATGTACTTCTGTGACTACTTGGTTTCTTTGTGTTTAAGCTTACCCTATATAGTGACCTTGTTCCAGATGTTCTAGCTTTATGCTTTGTGCTATAGGTTAACTTCTTTGTACCTGTGCGTGAGGCCTTGAGGGAGGCCTAAGAGTTTAGTGTTTTAGCCATAGCCCTATATATACAAGTGTGGTATCAGAGTCTGACCACCCTGCCAGGTACCTGTACATGTATATGTAGTAGTCAGCTGTACCACATCGCAATTGTATTATCATAATTATGATAGTGCTCTAGCCACAGAGGAATATCCAACAGCTTTAATCTACATCTTTGGATCCTACACTACGTTATGTTATCTGGCAAAATTCATGTTTGTGCAAAGATGAGCACTGTATTTGCAAATACTACCAGTGCCATGTTAGAGTTAATGTTTTATCCTGCATAAAGTAAACTATCGAAGCTGAGCAATAATTGGTATAAAATCATTATAACTATCAAGTCTCTCATTCACTAGCTGGCAATTAAGGTCTGCAGTAGCTATGTCAGATCTTTGTTGCGATGAGAAGTTGAAAGCGACTTCTTCATCTGCGAACTCTGATTCCGCTAAGTGCAAGATTTATGCAAATGTTGGATTTTTAACTGTGGCTGTAATTGGAGTCTGGGTACTCTTTTCAGTACCCGTCATCTTGTCTAGTACTCGACCAGTTGAGAATGTAAGTCAATAAATTAATGACAACTTAAGAATACTATAGATTTATGTTTTTTTCAGGAAAACTTTGTCTCAGTAGATGAAACAAATCTTGCAAATTACAGTGATTTGACTCAGATTTCTGTGCCTCTGAATTCTTTTTATTGAGCAAGAAACCTGGACTACCACTGTCAGTATGCTCTCCAATTTGTGGTCAGTGGGAAGAGTTCTCAGAGGATCAAGTAGTAGCATTTACAGTTACTAGGGCTCTTTCCCATGTCATTCATTTCGTGGGAACAATTATTGCAGTCTTCTTTCCTGCTATAATTACAAAATCATGCAAGTATATTAAGTAATAAGTGTTACAGCATCATTATTACAGCTATATGCATACAAGATAAATATAGATGCCTAAAGTGAAACTGCAGATATTAATGTCAAATGGGCCTCATCAGTGTAAATAATATAATACGTACTATTGTGACATTGTATTGCTTAGGTTGAAGTTTCCATCAATTCTTCTCCTCTACTATACATACTATGTCCTGCTATTATTGATATTTAGGCCATTCAGAATTAAATGTTTGTTTGAACTAACCCGACCGACTGTAAAATTTAAAGCATCCAATAGCTGAGTTTACTACAGGCATGTATACCGACTCAGACTTTTAATAGGACTGTCTTAAAAATGTATTTTTAAGCTACCACACAGCACAAGCCTCTAGACAGCTGGAATACTACAAGTTTACATAGAAACACTGACACTTATAATTAAAATTCTTTGGTTAAATTATCATCCGCCCGACCGACCGACCCTACTATTTTGTGGTCATGTTAGTTCAAACAAACAATTTATTCTGTGTGGCCTTATATCTTTATTCATTCAATTTGGTGGGAGCACTTACTCTGTTCTTCCACAGATCTTACAGAGGCAATAGATCATTCAACCTCATATTGTAGCTCTTCAGGTGAGTTACAATAATGACTCAAATAAAATTATTAAAGTTTTATGTACTTGTAGGCATAATTAACACCTTCATATACACATTCATTGGCTACTTGTGGTTATTTCTCACCATTATGATCTTCTGGAAGGTGTGGTTTCCTACCAATGCCAAGAATGCAGAAATCAAGGGATATATGAAATTCATACATATTACCATTGTAACATTTTCAATTGTGCTTTCAGCTATTCCTGTTGATGCTGAGCTTGGAACTGGAGGCTATATGTTATCTGTTTTTTCAGCTTTTGCCAGCCACGAAACTTAGATATATTATTCTATGCTTTCATTCTACCTTTCTGCATTAATCAGCCAGCTGGGAGCATTTTTAATTTGCTAACACTTTACAAAGTTCTAAATTTAAAGCAACAGCTCATCAACAAGGTAGCTAATCTTGAATAGATTACTAATAATTATTGATCAGATTCATAGTCATTACCTTTTAATTGCAGGGAGGCAACCTAAGAGCAGAATGCAGACTTTTAGCTTTTCTTTTCTATTTTGCCTTTGCTTTGGCATTGAGCTTGATTCTGTATACAAATGGATTGAGGAGTACATTCAAATATCAGCAAGGATTCAACGACTATTTCATGTGTGAAGCGTTTGGTTTAAACCCCGATAATCCCTGTATCCTTGAAGTGGATCGACATATAGACTATGCCCTCACAATCCTTGCAGGTATAGTTATTAATCTGGCTCCTTACGTTGCATTGGTGTACATCATACCTATGGACAAAGTAAAGGCTCAATGGAACAAGTCACTCACATACTTGAAATCAGTGACATTTGTATAATAAAAACAGTGAACTCTAAATTATGCATGAGTAATAACGGAAGACTTTTCATCAGGTTGTGTAGACTTAGAATAGTTAACTCTTGACACGTATGTAGCAATTTTTATTGTTTCAACGAAGTGTGCTCTCAATATGTTTTTTTATTAACCTACACAAACTCTCAACAATAATAGTATTATCATTATTATAACTTTCATGAAAAATTCTGAGAGGTTCCGTTTCCTATAGCAAATTACATTTACATGTACCAAACTTTAAACTGAACCTAGTTTACACACACGTACTTAACGTTACCCAATTAAGATATTCATAGCCCACTATATGATTATTATTATTATTATTATTAAGCACATGCATAACCACTTCTAATCCGCATCAACCTGGGTTAGCTACTAATTTGGTAAATAAGTGGATGGGTGCGTTTACAGATAACTTTTTCATAGTGGGGGTGGGGAGGCTTGTGTTGCCACGCCCAATTTTGTGACCACTCCTACTTATTGGATTGCCACTGCGGCACCTTTAATCTGCTCACACTTTACAAAGTTCTGAATTTAAAGCAACAGCTCATCAACAAGGTAGCTAATCTTGAATAGATTAGAGTCAGCAATCAAATATCAGCCACCACATATAATCAGACACCTGTATCTCAGGAATGGAAAGAGCTATGATCACCATTCTTGTGCTGACTAGTAGCTCTAGTCGAACGCTGATCACATACCAAATCCAAAGTCTTTGCGACAAACCACGTGTGAGCTAGAGACAAAAATGTTCGATCACCCATCTGATTTATGCAACTACCAGACGTTTGTACCAAATTTCAGACAATTAGTTCCCTCACCGCTAAAATTGATGTGTGGACTGCCAGATTTGGAACATATTATGACTATCTACCCTTGCTGTCACTGGCCACCAAATTTTAGCCTACAATGTTTCTGTAATTGAATATGACAAGGCTTTAAATAGATTCTACTCACGTTATCAATATTCAGACACTTTTGTTCCATTTTTCCTGATTCAAGGATACAAAATTATTATAAAATTTTTAAAATCACGTTTGCAACCCTTGGATAGTCACAAATTGATAAATAGAACATATAACTAGGCTGTATATGTCTTAATTTAATGAATTGAAGATCTTTTACCCAATTTTGAATTTCTTAGCCAAGTCTTGCACCTGATTTCCTAAAAAGTGTCTGAATATTGATGACATGAGGAGTATCTACTTAAAGCCTTGTCGTATTCGATTTAAGTAACACTGTGGGCTAAAATTTGGTAGCCAGTGACAGCAAGGGTAGGTGGTCATAACTTCCAAATCTGGCACTTCGCACATCATTTTTAGTGGTGAGGGAACTAATTGTCTGAAATTTGGTACAAACGTCTGGTAGTTGCATAAATCAGACGGGTGAACATTTTTGTCTCTAGCTCACACGTGGTTTATCACAAAGACTTTAGATTTGGTATGTGATCAGTATTCGACTAGAGCTACCAGTTAGCACAAGAATGGTGATCATAGCTCTTTCCATTCCTGAGATACAGGTGTCTGATTATATGTGGTGGCTGATATTTGATTGCTGACTCTATTAACTAGAGCTCTGTAGACCACGTACCCCATGCGCACATTGCGCAATTTATTGATTTACTTTCGGATAGTATAGCTTACCGTATAGCGGGAAATTTTCGTATGGTGCTAATTTTCGTATATTTCGTATGCTCTATCCCTTATACGAAAATAAAAACTGCGAAAATTTGAACGTGCAAGAAATTTTTTTCCTTTAGCGCGTGACCTTTGACCTATACGCCTATGACGGCCATACGCGATCGCTAGCGGCAGGTGCTAAATGCAAGGCTAGCTCACTGCTGGAGATTGCGCGCATGCGCAGCTGGTAGTTCTCGCACTTCGTGCGGTATATGGCAACGCTAGCAACACTGGATTCCTTGATCGTAGCGAGGCTAATCGATGCTGATAGCGGTCCACTGGGATCAGGAAGGTCACTCCGTTTCGACGCCTTGGCAAAGAACCGATAAAGAGACATCGTTCATCGTTTCGACGCCTTGGCAAAGAACCGATAAAGAGACATCGCATGAACGATGTCTCTTTATCGGTTCTTTGCCAAGGCGTCGAAACGGACGTCCGTCCGTCCTCCATCTGCCATGTGCTAGACTGAACAGGGAATCCCCCCCCCCCCCCCCCCCCCCCCGAGTGCGAGCTCACCAAAGAAAGCAAACTGAGAAAATCGCCATATCTCATCGATAGTCCACGATGTCTTCTACGCTAGATTCGAATTCTGGGTCCCAACACCCTGTTATGCGCGCTAAATATTTTGAAGCAGTGTTCACAGCAATTACATCATGAATTTCATCATAAATTTCGTCATTTCAATTTCATCATCATTTCATCATTACTTTCGTCATCAATCGTCTACGCTAGGTTCGCATTCTGCGTCCCAACAACCTTTCATGCGCGCTAAACATTTTGAAACAGTTTCACAGCAATTTCATCATCATTTCATCATTACTTTCGTCATCAATTACCTCATCGCGTGGCCGAATTGTTTTTTGTGAATTGGGACTCGGGATGTAATGAACAACTTAGAGACTACATCCCGAGTCCCTCATGAAAAGTAGCCGCCATAAATTCGAACTAGGACACGTCCACAAACTGCGCATGCTCCGTACACGCGCATATTGGGGCACGCGGCTTGAGCCGGTTGACCCGAACGTGACCTCCACCTGCCATGTGCTTGACTAAACAGGGAAATCCCCCCGAGTGCGAGCTCGCCAAAGAAAGCGAACTGAGAAAATCGCCATATCTCATCGATAGCCCACGATGTCTTCTACACTAGGTTCGAATTCTGGGTCCCAACAACCTTTCATGCGCGCTAAACATTTTGAAACAGTTTCACAGCAATTTCATCATCATTTCATCATTACTTTCGTCATCAATTACTCATCGCACGGCCGAATTATTTTTTTTTGTGAATTGGGACTCGGGATGTAATGAACAACTTAGAGACTACGTCCAGAGTCCCTCATGAATACGCCGCCATAAATTCGAACTAGGACACATCGACAAACTGCGCATGCTCCGTATACGCGTACAATATTGGGGCGCGCGGCTTGAGCCGGTTGACCTTGACCCGCCATGTGCTCGACTGAATAGGGAAATCCCCCCGAGTGCGAGCTCGCCAAAGAAAGCGAACCGAGAAAATCGCCATATCTCATCGATAGTCCACGATGTCTTCTACGCTAGGTTCGAATTCTGTGTCCCAACAACCTTTCATGCGCGCTAAACATTTTGAAACAGTTTCACAGGAATTACATCATAAGTTTCATCATATATTTCATCATAGGTTTCATCATCATTTCATCATAATTTCATCATAGCGAGAGCCGAATTCTTTGTTTCTAATTGGGACTCTGGACGTAATAATGAACAACTTAGAGACTACGTCCAGAGTCCCTCATGAAGACGCCGCCATAAATTCGAACTATATAGAACACATTGACAAACTGCGCATGCTCCGTATACGTGTACACTATCGGGGCGCGTGGCTTGAGCCGGTTGACCTTCACCTGCCATGTGCTCGACTGAATAGGGAAATCCCCCTGAGAGAAACGCCATAATAGTATCGTCGGATAGTCCACGATCTCTTCTACGCTAGGTTCGAATTCTGAGTCCCAACAACCTTAATTTCATGCGCGCTAAACATTTTGAAACAGTTTCACAGCAATTACCTCATAGGTTTCATCATCATTTTCATCATAATTACCTCATTGCGAGGCCGAATCGAATTGTTGATTGGGACTCTGGACGTAATGAAAAACTTAGAGACTACGTCCAGAGTCCCTCACGAATACGCCGCCATAAATTCGAATTAGGACACACTGACAAACTTGGGTGCGCATGCTCCGGGCCGTATACGCGTGCAATATTGGGGCGCGCGGCTTGAGCCGGTTGACCCGGACGTGACCTCCACCTGCCATGTGCTAGACTGAATAGGGAAATCCCCCCGATTGCGTGCTCGCCAAAGAAAGCGAACTGAGAGAATCGCCATATCTCATCGATAGTCCACGATCTCTTCTACGCTAGGTTCGAATTCTGGGTCCCAACACCCTCTCATGTGAGCTCAACATTTTGAAGCAGTTTTCACCCAATTTCATCATAGGTTTCATCATCATTTCATCATAGGTTTCATCATCATTTGTCATAATTACCTCATCGAGAGGCCGAATATCGATTTGTGAATTGGGACTCTGGATGTAATGAAAAACTCAGAGACTACGTCCAGATCCCTCATGAATACGCCGCCATAAATTCGAACTAGGACACATCGACAAACTGCGCATGCTCCGTATACGCGTACAATATTGGGGCGCGCGGCTTGAGCCAGTTGACCTTCATCTGCCGGCCACGTGTTCGACTGAATAGGGAAATCCCCCTGCCCTGGAAGCGAGCTCGCTAGAGAAGGCGAACTGAGAGAGACGCCATAAGGATATCATCGGATAGTCCACGATCTCTTCTACGCTAGGTTCGAATTCTGGGTCCCAACAACCTTTCATGCGCGCTAAACATTTTGAAACAGTTTCACAGCAATTACATCATAAGTTTCATCATAGGTTTCATCATCATTTCGTCATAATTTCATCATAGCGAGAGCCGAATTCTTTTTTTCGAATTGGGACTCTGGACGTAATGAACAACTTAGAGACTACATCCGAGTCCCTCATAAGTATTGCACCGCGCTTACTGTACGCCGCCATAATTCGAACTAGGACACATCGACAAACTGCGCATGCTCCGTATACGCGTATATTGGGGCGCGCGGCTTTAGCCGGTTGACCCGGACGTGACCTCCACCTGCCATGTGCTAGACTGAACAGGGAAATCCCCCCGAGTGCGAGCTCGCCAAAGAAAGCGAACTGATAAAATCGCCATATGTCATCGATAGTCCACGATGTCTTCTACGCTAGGATCGAATTCTGGGTCCCAACAACCTTTCATGCGCGCTAAACATTTTGAAACAGTTTCACAGCAATTACATCATAGGTTTCATCATAGGTTTCATCATCATTTCATCATAGCGAGGGCCGAATTTTTTTTTTTTTTTTTCTAATTGGGACTCGGGATGTAATGAACAACTTAGAGACTACATCCCGAGTCCCTCATGAAAAGTAGCCGCCATAAATTCGAACCAGGACACGTCGACAAACTGCGCATGCTCCGTACACGCGTATATTGGGGCGCGTGGCTTGAGCCGGTTGACCTTCACCTGCCATGTGCTCGACTGAATAGGGAAATCCCCCTGCCCTGAAAGCGAGCTCGCTAGAGAAAGCGAACTGAGAGAAACGCCATAAGGATATCATCGGATAGTCCACGATCTCTTCTACGCTAGGTTCGAATTCTGGGTCCCAACAACCTTTCAAGCGCGCTAAACATTTTGAAGCAGTATTCAGAGCAATTACATCATAAGTTTCATCATAGGTTTCATCATAGGTTTCATCATCATTTCATCATATTTCATCATAATTTCATCATAGCGAGGGCCGGATTCTTTTTTGCGAATTGGGACTCGGGATGTAATGAAGAAAGCATCTGGTACCATTTCAGAGTCATTTGAAGTAGCCCATGTTTCAAAGTTGGTTCTATCATCGACAAACATAGCTCCTCCATAGCCTGCTGAGTTTGATGTGAAGTATAAATTGTATGCATTCACAGTATAATGCATGCCTACCTTTACAATGGATAATACAGAAGTCAACTCAAGGTGGATTCCACCTCCATAATTAGCTACATCACAATAATTGAATAGTTGATCAAGACCAGTGTACACAGCATGAACAATGTCAGTTTCCAAGAGTTCTCAAACTTGTGCACTTCACGTTCACAAGCCAGTGCACAAATTTGCGACCATGCCAAGTATGCAAGCTTGCAAACCACTTGCAAACTATTAAGCCAGACCACGAAACGTGTTTTCTATTTGCCCACGCGCTTGCGCACGTTCATTTTAATATGCGCATGCGCTTAAGTGCTAATAATATGTAGCACGTGCAGGTCAGGAGCCCAGGCCAGAACGCGCGCGAGAAAACTCACCCAGCTAGCTACTAGTAGCTGTTAGAGTCTGAGACAGGTGTGCTACCTTTGATTCCGTAGCCATACTTATCAGGCCAGGTGGAAAGGACATTATAGGTGAGTATCTTAAATGTGTGTGTATGAGGGGATCCAAATGGGGTAGCAGTATATCAACCGAAATCACGGCAACCTTTCATACCTGATTTAATATTCTATTTCAAGTCAGTATTCCCGAGGACTACATTAATTTTAAATAGCCTACCGTACGTGGCCCACCATCGTAGACAGCATAAATGAAGCCTATTCAAACAATCAGTAAGAGAACCGGCCACGCCAGCCTAAATCCTTATACTCGGCTATAAGTGTGTTGCTATAATTTGAGTAAGTTTAGTAGCATGAGTTTTAGCTTTGTGCGGACTCGGACTCTGTGTTCAGCTACATGTAAGTTGAGCCCGTCATGTGTTTTTGTTGTGCACGGACTTCGTCAGTCACGGCTGACAGTGTGTTCAGCTAAATAGAGCCCACCATTTGAATTTGCTGTGCGCGGACTTCGTCAGTCACGGCTGACGGTCTGTGTTCAGCTAAATAGAGCCCACCATTTGAATTTGCTGTGCGCGGACTTCGTCAGTCACGGCTGACAGTCTGTGTTCAGCTAAATAGAGCCCACCATGTGTTTTGGCTGTGCGCGGACTTCGTCAGTCACGGCTGACAGTCTGTGTTCAGCTAAATAGAGCCCACCATGTGTTTTGGCTGTGCGCGGACTTCGTCAGTCACGGCTGACAGTCTGTGTTCAGCTAAATAGAGCCCACCATTTGAATTTGCTGTGCGCGGACTTCGTCAGTCACGGCTGACAGTCTGTGTTCAGCTAAATAGAGCCCCCCATGTGTTTTTGCTGTGCGCGGACTTTGTCAGTCACGGCTGACAGTCTGTGTTCAGCTAAATAGAGCCCACCATGTGTTTTGGCTGTGCACGGACTTCGTCAGTCACGGCTGACAGTCTGTGTTCAGCTAAATAGAGCCCACCATGTATTTTGGTTGTGGGTTGTGCGCGGACTTCGTCAGTCACGGCTGACAGTCTGTGTTCAGCTAAATAGAGCCCACCATGTGTTTTGGCTGTGCGCGGACTTCGTCAGTAGTCTGTGTTCAGCTAAATAGAGCCCACCATTTGAATTTGCTGTGCGCGGACTTCGTCAGTCACGGCTGACAGTCCGTGTTCAGCTAAATAGAGCCTGCCAAGTATTTTACTGTGTTGTGTGTGCTGTGCTGCATTCGTCAGCGATACGGGCACTATATATACCCCTTGTGTGTGAAGGGGGCTGGGTACAAGACTAGTATTCATACTATGGGGATACTTACTGTGTGTATGCAGCTGCAGGTTGTCGAAAATATGATAGTGTTTGATGACAGTGGAAAGCAGATAGATGACATGGAGGAAAGTGAGTCCAAGGTGGAAGAAGATGCTAAGAGAAAGATGTTCAGACAGCACCTTTTTATAGGGTAGGAGTGTTAGAATCACACTGCCAGTGCTACTCAAATATTTATTTCAACTTCAGGAATTTTATAATTGTCGATCAGTGATATTGAATAAAAAGAAAAGTGTTGGAACGACTCATCATTGACTGAAGAGAGGCACCCAGGCCGTAATGATGACAGCTTGCTTGGTAAGCTACAATTAGAATTGCATGTTTACAGTGTGTCAATCTCCTGCTTGCTAATAAAATGTTGTTATGCCATATA